>CM049376.1:26400980-26988480 GCA_026937815.1 Etheostoma perlongum
TTTTTTTCCCACAGAAGTGACTTATAATTAAATGTACAGCAGTTTAAAACTGAAATGTTAAACCAGGAAAGTATAAATCTCGCTCTCTGACAGGCGTGTCCAGGTGAGCAGCACTTCATTTAGGAAATGAGCATCTCTGTATCAACAATCCACCGCTAATAAAACCTCCAGTCTGAGTTGGATATCAGGGTTGTAAAAGAATCACCTGCAGGCTTTTTGTACTACGTTACACTCACGCATCAATCAAGTCACAGTTTAGTGGTGGAACTGGCCAGATTTTAATTTTTCTTTCAGCTTTATTGAGATTTGATTTGCCAAGACAAAGTTAAAGCCATTAATCTTGTTCTCCCCACACGTCCCTTCCAATGAACTCAATGGAATGGACATTAATGTTTCTATGCTCCCAACGTCTCCGAAGTGAATGAGTGTGTTGGTATTTGATGACACAATGTTGTGCTTCATTCAAATATTTGTTCTCCGAATTGAACACTGAATTAAACTGCTGCAGACGTTTGGAAATGCAGATGAAAAAAAACCCACAGCGCTATATAATCACTTTCACAGTTGTCATCGTAAGACCAGAGCAGCGGGACTTTTGGGCTTCTGTATGCTAAACGTCTTCTATTCCAGGATATCTAGCTGGAACAGAATCGACAAGATTCCAACGATTCGAAACTCCTTGTAAACTACATCAAGCCCTTCATCGAGTGAGATTACACTTATTTGTATATATAAAAGAAAAAATAAATCATGCTTCTGAGTGTTAGCAGGCTGTGGTGTGTTATCTTCATGTCATTGGGAACAGGCTCCGCTCAGTCATCTTTCCTCAATTCGTTCTCATTGCATCTTGGACGTGTAGACCCCTTCCACATCTGTCAACGTCAATTACCCCTATTCCTTGCATCTACATAACCGCCACCACCCCCGTGGCTGCAACAAACACACGCTCCTTTCCGTTTGTATTGCTCTCAATTCTCCGCCCTTGTCCCAGAGTGGCCCCGTCCCAGCCGAGAGTGTCTGCCACACAAGTTGCAAGTGGAAGTGCAGCAAATTTGAGTCCGCTGGATCACACTGCCACTTTCGCCTCGCCTCTGTCTTATTACCCGCACATTTCCCAAACTGTCTAGATTCTTGCAGCAATTAAAGCATTTCTCTCATTCCCTCTTCCTTTCTTCTCTGTCCTTTTGGCAAGAGCCACGACCATGTTGGTCAGGTCGTCTCAGTGTTCCTGGGCCAAAGCTGACACAACCAATTGGAGGAGGAAACCATGATCTGACAAATGTAAGGAACAGAGGATTACAGCAAGGAGGACGTCTGGGGTTCGAGGAGCAGTGAGAATCACACAGGGCGTGCCATTGTTTCTCATACACCGATCGTTTTTGGCAGCTGTCAGGTCTTTTCTTTCCTAAACCCAAAGAACTGTCCTGCTCTAGCAAAACCCTCATAAAAGAGACATAGAAAGGTTGCAATGAAAATAAGAAGCATTTGTGTGGCTTGAGGGCTGTTGGCGTATTGCATTGAACTGGAATATAAACACTCTTCTGGGGTAAGAGAGTGATGATGAGTAGATGAGAGCTCTGACGTGTAATGGGGATGCTCTTTGTGAAAATGATGAGTCACTCATACTTACTGCAAATGTGCTTGATAAAGAGAATGTGTAACATTATATGAAGATGATAGGTTGGTTGGTTGCAGTTTCAGCCTGTTTTATTTCCAAAAGCACAGCAATACTGGGATCTCTTGGAGTCGGGAGTAGCACTTGTTTCCATTGGCCACATATTTTAAAAAAAACTGGCCAGACAGGATTCCGAAAATAATACAAAATGACAGCACATTTTCCACTGGGCCTCTACTTTGTTGCTTGTGTCTCTGTGCGTGTTGTGCAAAAATGGTCGGTGGAATTGTTCTCCATTATTTCACCAAAATCTTTGTTGCTTTTTCACTTCATAATATAATAATCTGTCCGTGGCTCCTTTCAGACATGCACCCGGATATGTTAATGTGATGGCAATTCAATAGAGTTACTTTTACACAAGTCACAATCTCACTTTTATTCCACCACACAAGTGTCAATATCCAACCCAGTCTCATGTAAAAACGTACACTGACTACGTTGGTCCAATGTGCAATAACGTAGAGGGGTTACAATAATGGCCCTTGAATTGTATGACTGTCACATTTTTTTCTGCCCACTCTTTTCCTATTGCTTAGCGTCCAAGTCACGTGACTTTCAACATTCCGGCCGTGAGAACAAAAAACATGGCGGACATTTCTCTAATTTTTAGTGAAGAAATATATATTTTGAGTTAGTATCTGCATAAAAATGGGTTTTGATTACATTTCTGGCGAGAAATACATATTTTATTTTCATAAAATGCACTCAGTGAATGTACATAATCACTCGCTTGCTCGTTGTTGCGAAGATTTTTCAGATATCGGCAGAATAATGTGAAACTGACACGTTTTGGTTGCTACGGACGCTGCGTTTTGATTACATTTCTAGCGAGACATTTATATTTTATTTTCATAAAATTCACTCAATGAATGTACATAATCACTAGCTTGCTCATTGCTTTTAATTGCTTTTTCCGATATCGCCAGAATAATGTGATACCGACACGTGGTTGCTATGGACGCTGTTTCGCCTAGCATAGCTAGCTAGTTAGCGTTAGCTGTGACCCCAGACTCCACATAGGACTCTATTGCGATTTCGCTCCATCTGATGGATCAAACCCTTGACCACTACATGCGTTGTGTCTGAGGTGGATTTGCTGATCAACACATTATTCCGCGGCAGCGGGAGAAACTAAAGGGACGAGTTACGATCGGGTTTGTCCGCTGTGTTTATTTTTTTTGAAAATTATTATTTATTATATATATTTGTATTATTTTGAAAATCAACCGGATCCTCTGTGCACTTAACTTCCTGTGTGGTGCGATCTCATTGATGGGTTTGACGCGTCAAGGCCCCACAAAGAAGAAGAAGAAGACGACGCGGGAAAAGCTAAACAAGGAGGAAAAGGAAACGTGGAGAAAACCATAGACATATATTATTATATATATATATATATATATATATATATATATATATATATATATATATATATATTATATGTCTATGGAGAAAACAACCAAGCTGAACAAATGAATCACCTTGACCCAGAAGATGCCATATTCTTGGTTGATGCGTTCCTGGATGAGAGCAAGGTAAATAACATTCACACATTAGAGCCAGTGAGAGTTTCATTCAATATTCTGCCAAAACGTTTCACCTTCTTTTCTATTTTTTAAATGTAGAAAGGGTTTTCTATCTCTGTCAATACAGGACCAATAGACAACCATTAGACACCATTACACAATCAATAGACTGAATTTGTACAATGTAATATTATAACATTGGTTTTATAATGAGATGTTTGTAGGTGGCGATAACTTTGGTAAGTGGTGGTTTATTCTGTGGCTCAATTGTTTATTTAGGTGGATCAGCATGAACACACAAAAGGAGGGTCAAAAATTCCCCAAAGCTGTGTGTTTGGCTCGATGAGGACAAAGATGGTCAACCTCTGCCAAAAAGATGTAGAGCTGGGGAGAAACGAAAGCGAGATTCAGCCACTGGTTGGTTTTTTAGTTTTTTTTTTCATCAATAGTTGCATTCATTATTCATTAAGCAAGTTCTAAATGGATATTCATATTTTTGCAGTTTCTTCAGCAAGTGTAACACCCTCCTGTGCGCCGTCTACCAGCACAACTGAAGACACTGTGACCATCGAAAATTTAGGTATTTTTCCCTTAGTACTTGTTTCCTCTTTTGTTATGTGATAATTGCCCAGATTTTCCATTGCTTTCTTCACTTTTATTTTCAGACTCCCTCATTCAAGATGTCCGAGACCTTGGGAAGTGGTGCTGAACAACCTCTCCCCTCACACTGGAGGAACAGGCAAACTTCCTCTCTGGAGAATTGGACAGTGATGAGACCCTTCATGGTGAACAATATCTTGTCATCTGAGAAGCCCAAGGGGGTTTGCCATCACTGTGAACACAATGCTGCTGTAGTGATGTGTAGGGACTGTTTACCACGATCACTCTACTGCACAGCCTGTGACCTTTCCACACATGAGGCCCTGGTGCTTCATAACAGAGCATCCATGGTGGAGGGGTTCTTCAGACACCTGCCACCATCCACCTTTGTTCAGCAGCACGGAGGGAGGGAAATTCTCCTATCATGAAAAAGGTAGTTTTTAAGTCTCAGGTTATGTAGGCTGTTTACATTTTACAGAAACCCTGGTTTACTCCAACTAACACGCTGGATGAAGTTTTCTTTGATAGAAACAACACCCTCACTGTTGAGTTTTTGGTTTCATTTACTCGAATATGTCAACTAATTCTGGTTTTTAGATTGCATGTTACCGATCGTTCCTCCCTGCTGCGACTGCTCCACCGGGCAAACAAGCTTTTCAAAGGAAAGCCAGTTATTTTAATTGGAATGAATGGTAACATTTTTATTTTTTTATTTCTTCATGTTCTGTTTTGTTTTTTTGACCAAGAGATAATTGTTTTTTCTCTGAAATTTCAGGAAGATACAACCTCTTCCTTCCATCAGTAAACTGCTCATGTGGAAAAACCTTGCCAGTGACCATAAGTGATCTAGTTGAAAGTGGTTACTGGCCAGCCACTGTCAATTTTGAGACCTTGTACATGGTGGACTTGTTCACCACGTATGAGGATCTAAAAATCACCGCCCCAGGGATGTCAAGACAAGCTTTTGTCAGCATGCTCGAGGGTCGAACAAAACTCTTTGGGCGAGTGAGTGGATTCATAATTTAAGTTTGGTTGTTTGTTTGAATCACCTTTTAAATAACTGATTCATTGTTAGGACTTGTTCTTCCGATCCCCGATGATTCAGCATACATTTCTTGACAGAGCCCTTTTTCTTCATGACCATGGTCTAAAGCCAACCTTCAAAACAGTTCCTTACGGTTTTGTTTTGTTTTTTACTCAGAGGGGTAAGATATGTGGGGACACAATGCAAAGGGCCTTCCTCGAATGGGCCTATGCCAAATTTGAGGTTGACAAGCTGTCTCAGGTCCAGCACTTTCAGTGCCCTGCATGCACACCCTCCATGTTGGCAGTTGCAGTGGATGGAAACCGCAAATTATATCGTTTCAAAAGCCAACCAGGGTGTGTAACATTCATGTACAATTAAATTCTAGCCACAAATTACTTTTATACTGTAAATGTAACCTGCATGTATATATTTCTTTCAAGACCTGATGGTTTCTTTGATGGAGTCTTTTTGGCCAGTGATCCTGAGGTGTGCTCATTTGTTGATTACATCCATGGAACAACTGGACATGTAAGCACAATTTTCTATGAATGCTTGCCTGTTTTGTTTTTCTAAATTTAAACATTATTTGGTTTATTTAAGTAATAGAATGGCATTACTGCATCAAATGCCATTATACCATGATTTACAGCTTATTTTGTCAAATGTAACTGTGTAAATGTTTGTTTTTTTGCCCTCATCTGTTTAAGAATGCAGGGAAAGGGAGATGTGGTGCGGGTCAGTGGACGGCAGCACGAGGAGTCCGCCAACAAGTCTGCAAGCAAACTAGGCGAGGAGGGTGTTGAAGTTGCTGTCTGCCGTCATGGGGTTTTGCTGAAGGGACTGAATATGTTCCGTGGAGAAATATTTGCATACCCGTTATATCTCCAGAAACAGCTAGCTTCACATACTGTCCAGTTTTTTTTTGCTCTGATGTGGTCTGCAAATATTGGCCATATCTGAAGAGAGTTGTGGACCACTGTCCAGAGTTGGAGGACTTGCTGAACATGCGCCCATTTCTCTCCATCATGCATGCAAAAGCGCATTCATGGATGTGTGAGGTAAAGATGACAATTAGATGTATTTCTTACCATTTGTACCACATATTATGATTGTTTGCCCTCTGCCCCTAGTTTTTGTTTTACCATCTGATAACATTCATGTAAATATGTTACAGTTAAAATGGGGTGGGCGCCCAATCAAGAAGGAGCTGGAACAACAATGGGAGGAGGTTGAACAGGTTAACAGCTTCCTTTCCCGAGCAGCCATATGTTCCAAGTACATGTCAAAAAGCCGGTAAGCATTTTTCATGTATAGTTGTGTCCAAATTGAGAACACAAGCTAACATATTTTTTTGTTTGTTTTTGAGTGTAGCGCTATTTTTTTTATAGTCTTTGGTCTTCAAGTGGTTCTGTCAGACTGTTGAGGTGTGATTGGGCTTGTTATCATGCTACACTATGAATCCTTCTCCCACATAGACCAAACCAGAAGATGTAGCAATATTAGAGAATGATCAATGTATTATCTGATCTTTGGTCTCACTGTGAACCTAAATTACTGCACAAACAATGTGTGTCAAGTCCGCACAGATATGCTGACTATCCAGGCAAGTGGCTGGAACAAGCGAAAGGCAGAAAACCTTGACCGGACACTGGCCAAAAGATACATAAAAGGTACTGACTAGGCAAATATATGTATAATAATTGTTGTTTTTAAATTGTGTCTCAGCATTTATTAACACAGATTTCATTTGGACAGACTGTACAAAGGATCACAGAGCAACAAAGGACCTGGAGAAACTCACCGCTGAGTTATCTCTACAGCAAGACACAGTTCAGCAGTGGGTGTCTGATGTTCAGCAGTGGTCCTCAGGTACTTTGAAAGATTTTTTTGATGGCATATTTAAAGAATCATTTGGCTCTGCTTTTATACAGGGAATCTGAAAATAGGCTGATTGTAAACTGAGATGGGCATTAATTCATTTGTTTGTTGTCATACAAAGGAGCAACAATCCAAAATGACCTGCAGAAGACCATCGAGGGGTTATATTTGGGCATTAAACAGCGAAAATTTCAGCTATATCGTCAATCTGGTGAGAGCAGAAAAAGGCCACTAGTAATGCAGATATGTGACAAAATGAAATCACTACTGATTTATACATAGTAAAAATGGCAAAGCCATTTATTTAAAAAAAATTGAAAAACATCATTAGAAGATGAAGTAGCTTTGCTACAAGCCAGGGCAGGATACTATTTTTTAAAATGTTTTTTCACAATTTTTCAAATGATAATGAAACTTGTGATGCGAAAATGATCACACAGCTTCTGTCACAATAATCGTAACACATACTGTACATGCATATTGTGAAGCTTTATTTTGTATGGTGCTTTTGTATTAATCGTGTGAGTGCACACTCATTTTGTTTCTCATTGTAGGTGGGAATAAGCGAAGGCATCAACTGAGAAGAAAGATTGTTGTTGAGAAGAAAGCCTTGGAAATTGCCATCAATGACCACAATGCTACTGTGGAGGAAGATGAAAAACTGCCTCCTCCCAATGAACTCCTAGCTGTAGACAACTACTCCTGGCCATGGGAATGTAACTACTTCCTCTGAAATGCATCGAATACAAATTGTTTGATGCACACATCTTGATGTACATATGGAATCTGGGATTTAGCTCATCCTGTCAGGGTTTAGTTCTCTGTAGTACTAGTACAGCATGCAAAATATCTTCTGTCCCGATATTCTTATAGAAGGTTGTCAGATAACACTTTGATGTAATGTTTACAGGTCATGGTGATATGGAGCAGAAAAAAATGTTTTTTGACAAGGTAATGCTGCTGGCTAGACTGAAAGAAGAAGAAGTTATTGTGGTTCGTGAAGTCAAGCAGCACATGGAGTACATGAGGAATGTTGCTGGACTGATTGAAGACTTTACCCTCCAGCTCACTGAAGACATAAATGGAAATGTAAGGACAATAGTTAGTCTTTTTTCTTTAATGTGCTTCTCTGGTAACCACTTGGCTCATTTTTTAATTTTAATGTTATATTCTCAGGCAGTACAGCCGGATTAATGGAGAAAGGACGTGAGGGACTACTCAGTGTGCTGAAGAGAAGATTGTGTGAAGTTGAAGCACAACTGGCCGCAGCACGCACAACATACAAAAGTATTCTTGGACTGCAAACATTGTCCTTAGATGACTTCTCAGAAGAGGAAGACTTAGAATTCTTCCTCAAGTGATGAGGAACTGGGAGAGAGTAGTTATTAGGGAGATGTGTATGGCTCTAAGAATATGTGTTGAACCCAAACACCCTCTGCCCCCAACAGCAACAAAGTGCTATTATTATGTTCCACATGGTAGTATATGTATTCTCTGTCTCTCTCTTCTCTCACCTTTTCTATCTTAAGACATATAGTCTTTATTTTGAACAGGGCATAGTCACTTGCTCAAGACAGCCAACTTTATTAATTTCACCCAGTAAAGTGAACTGTTGTTTCAACTATAGTCAATGTCTCGACAGCATTCTGCCCCGCGGTCTCAGAGACCCGACAGCATTCTGCCCCGCGGTCTCAGAGACCCGACAGCATTCTTCCCGGGTCTCAGGGCCCGACCCGACCCGCATTCTGCCCGCGGTCTCAGGACCCGACAGCATTCTGCCCACGGTCTCAGGGCCGACAGCATTCTGCCCCGCGGTCTCAGAGACCCGACAGTCGAGGCAGCGCCTGCAAAAATAGGCCTAGGCCTACAGTCCAATGCTCTCGCCATGCTGATAAGCAGTTGTATTTAATGTCATATGTCTATGTCGGGACGGATGAAACAGCTGTTTCAGCTGTCCCCGACCTGGCTGGAACTCCATGGATTTTAAGTAAATGCACAAATATCTGTTTATACAATTATTTATGGAGGTGGGACATGGAAAAGCAGTTTTAGAAAGATGAAAATATATTTGAGCCCACCAGGTAGGGGGGTCGAGTTTTCCCATGTTATCCTATGGAGACTGACGGGCTGGGGATTATTTTTTATGTCCAGTGGTCTAACCCACATAAACACCTAAACGACATTTTCCACAATAGAAACATGATATAAATGGAAAAAAACAACTGTTCTAGCTATAAAAAGGAGCAGAATCATCCACAGTGCATGATATTTCAATAACCGCTTCATACGCGCTTCAGGATGACGGCAATGAGTTGTTAACAGACATTCACAAAGACACATAGTCCTGCAACAATCTATCTATAATAACACCTTTTTTGGAAGTACCATCCATCATATACAGTAAAATATTAAAGCTGTTGGAAGTTTATATGGATTAATCTGTATGTTTCATTCGTCCCCGCATGCTGTTTCATTTGTCCCGTCCAGGAGGGACGGATGAAACATTAAGCACGTCCCACTTTTGCGGTAATAACTCCTGAATGGTTTTGTTCAAAGCTGAAAATGCAGCTGTATTTGACAGATGACATATGTAAGTTGCTACTGACAAAATATCAGCTTTCAGTGTGATACGACCGCTTTGTAAATTACGTTTAATTAAAGTGTTTCAACTGTTCCGGCTCTCCCCTAGCCTTCAGGCCTGTTGTAAAAATGAAAATTGAATATTGATATCTGTTTCTCACCTTGTTGAGTCATTGTTGAATAATTATTGTGAGAAATAATTAACGTGATCAGTGTGTAATAAAGCTAAGTCTAAGTCTATGTCTTCACATAGATGGGTGTCATTAATCATTAATAATCATCTATAACTGAAGGCAAACTAAGCAAATTTGTTATTTTAGAAGCGTGTATCAAACTGGTAGCCCTTCATATGACTCAGTACCCATGAAGAAGCTCTCAGTTTCAAAAAGGATGGTGACCGCCTGCGGTAGACAGTCCACCTTCGAAATGGAATGAGGCCCGCGGCAGACAGTCCAAAGTGGATCGCGCCCCTATTTAAATGCGACAGTGTCACAAAGTAGCATCACGTTTTTACGTGTGGGCGACGTAGCTGCGAGAAGTCGATGATTGACACCTGGGTTGCCCTGTCACAGAGGCACAGAGGTCAGCCGATTGACAAGTGAGATTGTGTCCCGGGTGTCCGCTTTCCCCGCCACCACCATTCATACTGTGCATCCTCAAAGGTAGGTAATGAACACACTTACTGCTATCAACGTATGCTAACGGAACCTGAATAATAAAGTTAGTTTGCGCTGTCTAAGCCATCATTCGTTAATTATTTATCACCATGAATTTATAGGGATGTGTCCAATGACACCGGGGTTTATCCAGCATTATATTAGCAGCGCCGCATTTAACGTTAGCTGTTAGCTGCAGTTGGCGGCAATGTGTAATGTGCTAACCGAGGTCAGAATGAAAACTTTATTTATTCCAAATTCACACATCACTGCAACATAATCAGGATATGAGTTAAGAGCTACAGTAGCCTAAGACGAGAGGTAAAATCATACACACAAAAATACAATACCTAGATGAAAATATAAATCATTACATGGTGCTTGTTTTATATTCTAGTTTTAAGATGCCACGAGGGTCAACGACAACAACTTTGAGCTGCAAAGCAGCTATTGGTGTGGCCACCAAGACCTGCAAATATTGCCAGTCAGTACAGCCAAGAAAGCAACGACTGGCAAAAAACTTCAGAAATTTGAGGCCAGAAAGGAGACGTGGTTGAAAAACCAACAAAAAAACCAAACCACCTCTCATGTTGTTGATGAGGCATCCGTCTTGGTATGTTTAACTTCTGTATTTATTATTAACATAATTACAGCCCACAATGTTTCAGACATTTATAATTGCTTATAATTCTGTATATATTATATAATATACATCTTTATTTTCAGGTTGAAAAGTTAAACACCTTGGGGTACAAGGCCATAGTCTTTCTTGGAAAGAGAACTAAGAAACAGAAAACCTGGTCCGCACAAGTTCTCCATCCAAAATGGCAGCTGTCAGACCATTCTGAAAAATGCCTTGACAGGATGAAGGCTCTTTATGAAATGTTAATTAATGGTAAGTGTGTGCGATTATTTAAACTCTTAGAGAAAGGGCACATCTGTTCTTATTATAGGAGGTTAATAAGTTCTTATTTTTGTACCATTCAGGTTGTACTAACCAGCAGCCCACCACCAGTCCTCCGCCGATCCAGTCCACCATCCAGTCCACCACCAATCCTCCTCCCCTCCAGTCCACCACCAGTCCTCTGCCGATCCAGTCCACCATCCAGCCCACCACCAGTCCTCTGCCGATCCAGTCCACCATCCAGCCCACCACCAGTCCTCCCTTCAAGTCCACCACCAGTCCTGCCATCCAGTCCACCACCAATCCTCTTCCCCTCCAGTCCACCACCAGTCCTCCTCCGATCCAGTCCACCATCCAGCCCACCACCAGTCCTCCCTTCAAGTCCACCACCAGTCCTGCCATCCAGTCCACCACCAATCCTCCTCCCCTCCAGTCCACCAGTCCTCCTCCGATCCAGTCCACCATCCAGCCCACCACCAGTCCTCCCTTCAAGTCCACCACCAGTCCTGCCATCCAGTCCACCACCAATCCTCCTCCCCTCCAGTCCACCATCAGTCCACCACCAGTCCTCCTCCCCTCCAGCCCACCACCAGTTCTCCTCCCATCCAGCTCTGCACCAGGCCTCCCATCTTACCCATCACAGAACCACCTCAGCAGAAATGTGGTAAGTTCTGTTCATATTTAAAATAGAATAGAAATACAAATCATGATTCAATTGGTAGTCATGTTCTTTTTCATATGTTGTTTAATCATGGTAAACATGAAAACCATGTTAAACATGTAATCTGTCTCTCCTTAAACTAAAATAATACTCTAAATGAAGAAATGTATTTAAATTTGGAGAAAAAATACAAGTTTGTCTTTGTAGAGTATTGTATTTAATTTAGGTTAAAAATGATATGCAAATCATTTTACGGAATCATCATACTTAGTAAATCATTCTGTGTGAGCATTATCAGTCTGGAAGACACTCTCAATATTGAGATTATAGGATGAAGGTAATCTGTGTGGGAGGAACTACTTTCATTGTTTTTCCCCATCTTCCAGGGTTTTCTTTTAATTACATCTTGTAGTCTATAACCCTTGGTAGAACGAAGAAGTGACCATACAGCATATGGTTAAACAATTTCCATGTATTTCAAAGAGTGCCCTGCAAAAGATTACAACTATATCTTTAGAATTGTAATGTGATATATATATATATATGTTATTGGAATACAGGTATTTAGACCAGTATTCATTGTAATAACAGCTCTTCACAGATACATTTCTTTAATCTCAACAGATATGTCTGCAGAAAATAAAAGAAAAGCTGAAGACTTCTGCCTCAGGCATGTCTACAAGGAAGAAACTGAGGGGAAGAAATCAGCCAAAGGTTAGTAAGTTTTCCTATATTTACATTTGACCATTTAAAATCAGTCTTCATATATAGTGATTATTTTGTCTTAGCCAGAAATACTTAAGTCATAAATATATGTTGTCTGTCAAAATCATTTTCTAATACATTGATGAAGATGTATGAGGTCAAACTCATTGCTTTTTTTTTTTTTGCTCTTTCAGAGTGTAACCATGGAATCCTAGAAGGGAACCTTACTACCCAGTGAAGAGGGTGATCTGCTGCAAAAATGCGGAAGGTTAGCTTTACAATAATTAAACGTCTCAGATGTACTCAGTGGAATTGCATCCCTTAACCCCCCCAACTTTGATGTTTTTACAGAGGATCCAAATGAAGTTGGTGGAGTGGGGAGCCCTGTTCACTCTGGTATGTACAATTTATCATAGTTTTGATTGGAATAACCTAAGTCTTAGTACTTTAAAACTTCAAGTAATAGCCTTGGCTTGTATTTGTTGGCAGCTGTGGCTCAGTGTGTCAAAGTCTCCTTGGGCAAGACACTGAACCCACACTCCCCCCCCCCCACAAACAGTGCTGTATGAATGTGTGTGTGTGTAAAGGGGTGGTAGTGATGAACATTGTAAAAGTTATTTGAGTGGTCCCAGAGCCTATACAAGCGCTTTATAAGTGCAAGTCCATTTAACATCCATAATTGTTTCAGCCACTTAACTGAATGGGTTAAATTTGGGATAGCCATCTATATGTGGCTTGCCTTTAATTTATTTTTGTACAAAACTCTTGCTCAAATCTAAATTATAACTTGGTGCATGATATTAACTGGATGGATGAATTGTTTAGAATCAAAACTAAATAATGATATGTTACATGCTCCCTAAAGTTTAAATACGCTAAGCAGCGCAAAGGGAACGGAGATGTACTTCACAAATCAACTGAGACTTTCATTTACCAAAATGTGATAATCCATCAGTCCCGTAAGAGGGCGGACAATTTTTTTGACACTGAGCTTTTAGTTAAAGTTTTACAGTATTTGTGTATTTGATCAGTTATGTGGTGCTTAAGGCAGATAAACCTGACTGCCATAATAAAGAGATATATGGTAGACATAATCACCAATTCATTCTGAGCAAAGATTTCCTTTTTTTTCTTTTCATTGAATTTTGATTAGATGTTGACATTGGGATGCTAAAAAAGTAACACACATTGGTTAAAAGGTATTCAGTTAAGGTATAAAGTAATTCATGGCTGATGTAAAGACCTAAGTGAATAACAATCTCTTTTTATTACAGTGGGAAAACTTGGCCGCCACAGTGGGTGACAGAGGAGACCACACATTAAGTTTGTTCAATCCCATTGTTATATGTTATATGTTGATATGTTGTTATACTGTATATTAAAAAAATTCAAAAGCCTGAAAGACTCCCACTTTGTAGCAAACCAGAGAACACATGCTGTGTTTGCAAAAGCTTGACAGATCATCTCTTTCCTTCACACCTAGATAGATAGATAGATAGATAGATAGATATTGCATACTTACAATAATATAAATACAATTATTTAACCTCCATGCAGAAAAAAAACTTAATCATACTCAGAAATAAGTTATTACTAATAACATACAGGTGGTGGCAGCACTGTGTATGTCGTAACGTCATCACTCCCTGGCTATTTATTTAATAATCGTGATCGAGGAGTAATACCACAAATAAAACACCAGTCCATATTCTTACAAAGTGAAAACATTCAAACAGCCAACAATAAAAGATTACAACAAACATGCTAAATGACTTCTTCTTCGTGGGGCCTTGACGCGTCAAAACCCATCAATAAGATCGCACCACACAGGAAGTTAAGTCCACAGAGGATCCGGTTGATTTTCAAAATTAAACACAGCGGACAAACCCGATCGTAACTCGTCCCTTTAGTTTCTCCCGCTGCCGCGGAATAATGTGTTGATCAGCAAATCCACCTCAGACACAACGCATGTAGTGGTCAAGGGTTTGATCCGTCAGATGGAGCGAAATCGCAATAGAGTCCTATGTGGAGTCTGGGGTCACAGCTAACGCTAACTAGCTAGCTATGCTAGGCGAAACAGCGTCCATAGCAACCACAACGTGTCGGTATCACATTATTCTGGCGATATCGGAAAAAGCAATTAAAAGCAATGAGCAAGCTAGTGATTATGTACATTCATTGAGTGAATTTTATGAAAATAAAATATAAATGTCTCACTAGAAATGTAATCAAAACGCAGCGTCCGTAGCAACCAAAACGTGTCAGTTTCACATTATTCTGCCGATATCTGAAAAATCTTCGCAACAACGACCAAGCGAGTGATTATGTACATTCACTGAGTGCATTTTATGAAAATAAAATATGTATTTCTCGCCAGAAATGTAATCAAAACCCATTTTTATGCAGATACTAACTCAAAATATATATTTCTTCACTAAAAATTAGAGAAATGTCCGCCATGTTTTTTGTTCTCACGGCCGGAATGTTGAAAGTCACGTGACTTGGACGCTAAGCAATAGGAAAAGAGTGGGCAGAAAAAATGTGACAGTCATACAATTCAAGGGCCATTATTGTAACCCCTCTACGTTATTGCACATTGGACCAACGTAGTCAGTGTACGTTTTTACATGAGACTGGGTTGCAATATCATGTTGAAACAAAGTACATAAATGCATCACTTCCTGTGCAGCAGACGATTTGTCTCACAAAAAAAACTTAATACAGATTGAATTAACGTACAATATATAACTTTCTGCCGCTAGGGGTCTCTCAACCAAAACAATGAATGGGAAACAGACTTTTGATGACGTTAGGAAGTTGCATGGAATTATGGGAGTCTACAGAATGATCTCCCTCTCTACTTTTCTGTAATCTTAACTTTTCATTTGGTGCTTAACCCACCTTTTGGGGGTTAATTTAGCTAACCATAAAGACAGACAAAGAAATTCTGGAGGGAGGAGATTTTTGACATGGATGGCCGCTCTTGTGACTCAGGTGCCTGAGTCAAATATGGTCTGTTTCCCGATGCTTCATTTAACTGCTGTTAGCGTCGTAAGCACCAGGCGCTGGAGATAAGTTCTGGCCGGGTGGATTGTTGTAAGACAAGTGGCTGCCTGCCAGCTGACTGGGGGCTAACGGTAACTAGCTAGCTATATGTCCCGGGTCAGCTGTCATCCTGACGGAGTCTCTCTGTGCCGGGAGAGTGAGGCAGACAGAACGGGATGTGCTAGCTTGCTAAAGTAGAATTAGATTAATCGTCTATCTATACAGCTAACGTTTCTAGTGAACTTATTTGTGGGTTAGCCCAGTGCTGTTAACCTTGGTCAAAACAATTATACTACTAATAACTTTATGAGCGTGTTGAACAATGTTGTAACTTCATAATGTTACTAACCAAGCATTAGCATTAACATTAGCTACTTGTCAACCAGCACATTGTACTAACATTAGCTAGATCGATATTGAAATGTATCAATAAATAAGATCTCTGCTGTATTACTGTGTTGTAAAGTAACTGTAAAAATTCAATTCAATTCAGTTTTATTGTATTTAGCGCCAAATCACAACAACAGTTATCTCACTGCGCTTTTCATAAAAGAGCAGGTCTAGACCGTACTCGGTGATGTTATTTACAGAAACCCAACAATTCCCACCAAGAGCAAGCATTAGGCAACAAAGGCAAGGAAAAACTTCCTTTAAATTGGCAGAAACCTTGAGCAGAACCATGGCTCAGGGTGGGCGGTAATCTGCCTCGACCGGTTGGGGGTGAGAGAAAGAGTCAGAGAGAGAAAGAGAAAGAAAGAGAGAGTAAGAGAGAGAGACAGACAGAGAAGAGACAGAGAGAGAGAGAGAGAGAGAGAGAGAGATGGAGAATTGTAGCAGAGGGTGTCGAGCAGGAACATGGAGGCAGCAGGTGACCCCAACCACAAATCCAGAGCCAGAACCACCTGCAGGAAGCGATAGGAGGAGAGAGGAGATGGGTGAGAGACCACAAGACTACGGAAAAGAGAAGAAGTCGAGTTAGTAACATGCATTAATGGGATGAGGTTGCATACAGATAGAGAGAAGGAGGAGGAGAGAGGTGCTCAGTGCATCATGGGAAGTCCCCTGGCAGTCTAGGACTATAGCAGCATAACTAAGGGATGGTTCAGGACTCACCTGAGCCAGCCCTAACAATAAGCTTTATCAAAGAGGAAAATCTCAAATGTGGAGACAGTGTCTGCCTCCTGAACCCAAACTGGAACTTGTTTCCACAGGAGAGGAGCCTGATAGCTGAACGCTCTGGCTACCATTCTACTTTTGGAGACTCTAGGAACAAAAAAGCATTATGGTTACGAAGACTTTTTCCGTCACATTGTATGATTTACAATTACCCATGAACGTGTCATCTGGGTGACTGTGTTTTAAGGTTACGAGTAACTAGAGGGTGAAAGGTTATATAACGTCACAGGTGACTAAAGGAAACGACCCGTGTCTGGAAAATAATAACTGATTTCACTGTTAGATTGAAATTGGGTGGAAACATTTGGGATAGTGTAGGAACCACAACAAAAAAATATATATCATAGGTATGGTAGTTTTTAGACATTTTAATGCAGAAATGTTGCATATTGTACCTTTAATAACTGAACCACTTTTTTCGTTACAGTTGCAACACAATATGTTTTTTAAACCAACGTGTTGCATGTTATATGTACCCTTTTGGCACCGATTGAGACGGTAATGGAACATGAATAAAACTGTTCTCTGACCTTTCTGCAGTGAAAGCAATGGTGTAATGGGCGAAACAACCCACTTAATCATTGAAAGTGGGGGGCAGGACAGAGGGAGACAGAGGCATAGGGTAATGGAGACAGTCAATGTTGGACTTTTTTTTAATATCATTAACTGCATGTCCACTTTCATTTGTTCCCAGGCTGGTACGGCACAATGTGTGTGTGTGTGTGTGTGTGTGTGTGTGTGCATGTATTATGTGTAAGAGAAAATAGGGTATAAGGAGACAGAGGACAAACACAAATGTATCTGACAGAGCTGGACAAAGTCAGATCCATCCACATGAGAGTGCATACTTTGGATAGGATCTGCTCATTATTTATTACTTTCATGACCATAGCATGCTTCCAAACATCATTAACAAACCCGGCACAAATCCTGTCTTATTTCTAAAGCCAGGTGTACCGAGGGCACAGGAGGACAAATATAAAATATCCTGGCAATCAAGGGCTTTTGACCAGGTCCAGGTCGGAAAGTCCTAAATTTTCCCACCTCCGGTTTGGGTCAATAAAGTTAATCATTAAAAGCTATTTATTTTAAGGGTTTCAGTGTTTGGTTTCCATTTCTATTTCTCGTGGGAAACACTAATGTTCAAGAAATGAAACACATGCTGCTTTTGCTTGATCCTTAAATGTAAATTGTCTAAATTATGTTGTTGAATAGGGCTTTTTAATAGACCTTGAGAGGACCCTGAAACATACTAATATGAGCTCTGATGACTGTTACGGCAGTGTGTGTGCTAAATTTTCTAGTTTTTTTCGTGGTGGAGAGTACAAATTTTAAACTAATGTATTTTAATGGAATGCATCTTTCGTGATAACAGCACGAATATGGTAGTAAGTAGTATTGAAAAGCTGACAATCTGTGTACGGTGGTTGTTTGGGGTGGTGGATGTGTCAACCAGAGACTGGGGATTGCGGCAGTTCCTTTCTGCGTTCTTCTTCTCCTAACGACAACTGTCCCATTGTTGTAGCACGTCTCGCATGTGGCGATCCGTCCCATTGTTGTCACCTGGCGTGTGGCGTTTCATTTCCTCATTGTTGCGTCCCCCAGAGACCACAGATTGTATTCCGGCAACCGTCACCGTCTGCTGCGTGTGGCGTTTCATTTCCCCGTTGTTGCGTCCCCCAGAAGCCGCAGATTGTGTCCTGGTGGCTGTTGTTGTCCCCAGGCTGCTGCAGCCCGCTCTCTATCTCTCTGTTCGTGAAATGGTCACATTCTCATTTCATGATGACCACCACGAAATAAGCAAGAAAATCGTGTCCCTGTTGATGAATCAATAGATCAAAATAACGTGACCAGTTCACGAACTGCCGTGAGACCGGGTTGAACTCTGCGCAGATAGACTGAGAGCTTATTTGTAATTAGGGAGAGACAAAATTGAATGTGATTACTAGAGCAGCGCAGCATGCTGCGCTAATGTAAAAGAGCACTCATCAACTCTACGCCACAAAACCAATATGAAAAACATCTGGTTCAAGATCTCCCAATTCCCATAGCAATGTACTTTAGTGGATTGTGGCACTGTGACTTTGACGGTGTTCTGCATTTCTTTTTTTTAAATTTAACGTGAGTGGCTGCTTTCATGCCATTGCCTCTGTTGCCCTTGAGGCAGAAATAAGACTGTGGAGGTTTGCTATTGTTTTTTTCGCAGTCCGACAGTCAGAAATGTGGTAATTCCCATTATACTATTACCGGGTGGGGGTGAGGTCTATACTGTGCTGCGGTGCTTTGTCAAATGAGTGAAATAAAGACCATGTTTGAGGAATTTTCTTGCAATGAACAAGCAAGCAATAAATAGGCAGCATTAAGAGAAAATATGTACAAAGTTATTCTGGTGTTTACCATTGGCTCCAGCAATGGATGCAACTACTCTCCATGAAAAATAAAGGTTAATGAGAACTGGGATGGTTTGAGTTGCTGCATTATCTTCTTGACAGTTTAAACTTGCTAGCTGGTATTTTTTGATAAAAACTGATATTATGATGGAAGGGCATAAAGCAGAGCCATCTGAGTCAGCCACAATAACAAGCTTGTTGACAGTCTACTAGTGGCATTTGTGATCACAGGCCTTTTTCACAACAGACATGTTTACTTGTCATTGTAGGAAAAGCTTAGGTGTTAACAAAACTATAGTCTATATCCACAACATTCCACTTTCGTGATTGCTCCGTTGCCGAAGGAAATTCCACCAGATGCATGTATTTTTGCTGATGTCTGTTTCCTTCTGCTTTCTCTGTGTTGGAATTCTAAACTCTGTCCAATTTGACTTCACTCTCGCATGACTGTTTTGCAGTGGCTCCGAGCTGAGTTTAGCACCACCTGTGACGATCGTGATTGGTTTAAAGAAATCCCATTAAACCAGAGCATGTTTTTCAGCGTGTGGATGGTCTGTCAAAGTGACAGTAAACCAGCGTTATGGATGTATTAAGACAGTTGAAGGCTGTGCCGCCACTTTAGCTTTGCTGCCAATTTGACTTGGTGGCCACTTGTGGTATTGCAATGAAAAAATGAGCTAGCCTAAATGCTTTTTAGGCTAGTTCATAAAGGGACGTCTGTAAAACTTTTGACAGAACACCTCTGACTGCAAACAAGGTCAATAATTACTCTTTGCATTATGAATTTCTGTGTGTATAATGTCCTCCCAATGTCTATGGGGCGAGCAGAGACAAACAAGGAAACAGGAAAACTTTATTGGCTTATGTGCTGGGGCAACAATTTTCATTCAGGTGACTGGGCACCCCCTTTGAGACTAGTATCCAGTACATTACAATATTACAAAATGTATTACAATACATTTACGGTCAACAACAATACCAGGACTCTGAAAACATAGCAGCTACATGGAATTCAGCCATTATCAATTTAATTATTTACAGCTGTGATTTCCTAAGATATGTCATCACGTCTTCTTGTGAAAAAGGCCTACTGTTACGATACAGATCATATTTTTTTGCAGGAACCAATGTTGGCAATATTGTGTAATTTGAAAAACACAATGCCAGTATTATAATTAGCAAGAAGCCAGACTAAACAGTCTAAAGCCACATTTTATTCTTTTTTAATCCCTCTGTCACTCTCAGCCAAGGCATTTAAAAGCTCTCCCTCTCTTCTTTGGTGTAACGTCATTTTCACTGAGTGAAAAATATCCACTTGCCTGGTTGTAGCTGCAGTTGATTTTAGCCTCCCTTAGGACTTTGTTAGGTGTGTTTAGACATAAAGATAAGCAATTTTCCAAATTTACACGCAGCATTTCGAGTGAATTTGACCGCTTGACCATGTGCAGTATGTGACTATGTTCTGACATAGTCATTAGCTGTAAGCTAGCTCGCATCATAGGCTACATGTCTGTGGGAGTGTGCCTGTGTGCATTGGTGGACTTAGGGATTCCCCTATGTTAAAAAATGCAGCAAAAGTGCCCTCTTGGATGCCCTTCCAGTTAAGAAAATGTGATAAAGTGCTTTGGTGCTGTAATGTTTAGCCCCATAGTGGAAAAAGGAGGAATGGACTCGGGAGTTCTTCACCTGGTGCTTGATTTATTTCCTCAGCCGTCACAAGGAAATGCAGTATTGCCAGTATGACTTGTTGAAAAACAATAGCAAAATAAACAAAACATGAAAACTAAATACTAACTATTGAAATTATCATCCCCAACTAATATCAAACTAAATAATAAAAAAAAAATCTAAATCCGGCCCTGACTATTTGGGCCTAGCAACTGCACTCTTCCCGGCCAAAGTCGTTCTTCTCCGGAGGAGCCTCGGCCTCTTCCCCTTATAGCAGAAGCCCCTCCTACAAGACAAACCACAGTTAATTGAAAATCAATCAAACCCCATGGTGTTAATTCAACATTCCCCAACCTGTATGGCTTCATGAATACACACTATATCAACAATAACATAAAAAATGAAATGTTACATGCTGACTAAGCTTCTCCAACTGAACTCTATACACTCTGTACACCCCTCTGCACTGGCTGACACTTGGGCCATTCCAGATCTTCCCTCTATAAATTACTCCAGACTCTATCACTTCCTGTTTGCCAATTTGACCCAGATCCCTGCTTGCAATAAGAACAGGTGAATGAAACTAAAATAAAACTTGAAATGAATTATGTATGTGTTGCTTTTATCCAACCATGATTCCTAGCACTTAAATAAAATGACAACCCATGTATTCATTGATGCAAGCCCACATGCCAATGATAATGTTCCCACTAACAGTCCCCTCTTACTGCACATACTAAGGCTAGCTTAGCATAATACCACATGTTACCCCTGGTTTAAAAGGAAGGCATGGGCCAGCCCCATGACATTTCCCCCACCCTCCGGAGACGCCCCTGCGGGCGTCCTAGAAAGGGTAATCCGCTGTGCAGTTCTCTCTCCCTTTCCTGTAGAGAACATCAAAATCATATGGCTGCATGGCGAGAAACCACCGAGTTATCCTGGAATTGGTGTCCCTCATATTCTGGAGCCATGTCAACGCCCGGTGGTCTGTTTCCAGAACAAACTTCCGTCCCAGCAGGTAATAGCGAAGAGAGTCCAACGCCCACTTAATGGCAAGGCATTCTTTCTCCACAACTGAGTACCTTTCTTCATGTCTGTTGAGTTTCCTGCTGATGTACAACACGGGCTGAAGATCACCCGGGTCTCCTTGTAACAAAGCGGCCCCCACCCCAAGGTCAGATGCATCTGTCTGAAGAATGAAGCGGTTGTTGGAAATCAGGACTTTTTCAATACCGGTTCATTACCTGAGCATGCTTTAGAACCTGGAATGCCTCCTCACACTCCCCTGTCCATTGCACCTTGTTGGGCTTGTTCTTCCTCGTCAGGTTGGTAAGAGGAACAGAGAGGTAGAGAATCCAGGGACAAAACGCCTATACCAACCCACCAAGCCCAGAAACGACTTGACATGCGACTTAGTTTGAGGTCTGTCAGCGGACAAGATAGCATCCACTTTGCCAACTTGAGGTCTAATCACGCCCTTGCCCAGCACATAACCCAGATACAGTGTTTCTTGTTTGGCAAGAGCACATTTGTCCGGGCGGATGGTCAGGCCTGCATCACCAATCCTTCCCAACACATCCTTCAGATGACACAGGTGTTCCTCCCAGCTGGAACTATAGACCACCACATCATCCAGGTAGGCCGCAGCATAGGAGCCTGTGCCCTCCAGCAACCTGTCCATCAGCTTCTGAAATGTTGCAGGGGCCCCATGAAGGCCAAAGGGAAGTACCGTAAACTGGAAGTGGCCAAAAGGGGTTTTGAATGCTGTCACCTCCTTACTTTCTTTGGTGAGTGGGATTTGCCAGTACCCCTTACATAGGTCCAGTGTACTGATGAAGTTAGCACTGCCCAGTCTCTCAATAAGATCATCAACCCTGGGCATGGGGTACAGGTCCAACCTACTAACCCCATTGACTTTTCTGAAGTCCAAACAGAATCTCAGCGTTGAATCTTTCTTTGGCACCAGAATTATTGGACTGCTCCATTCACTGACAGAAGGCTCTATCACCCCATCTCCCTCATCATATCCAGCTCTCTCTTTAACACTGGCAAAAGACGCTCCGGAACTCTACGCCCGGTTGGCGAAGGGGTTGGATCCTTTAAAAGCGATGTGATGGCATACCACCCCCGTCCTTCCAGGTGTGTGTAGAAAAAGGTTGAGAGGCAAGATGTCCAAGAGCTCGTTTCTCCTCCCATCTGACAGGTGGCAGAGATCCAGTTGATTCCCCTCCTCTTCAGCTGGTAGATATTGTTCCACCAAATCCTCCTCTTCTTCCACAGCTCGAACAAAGAGAGAATGGGGTGCAGGTACCTCTGGAACCGACCGGGGACCCATTTCTTCAGCATATTAATGTGAAATGTTTGAAGCTGTTGTTTCCGCTGACATGACGATCTGGTAAGTCACCTCACCCATCTTCTGCTTTACCTCATAAGGGCCTTGCCATTTCGCCAGCAATTTATTTTCTGATGTTGGCAAAAGTAACAATACCTGATCACCAACAGCAAAACTCCTTTTCCTGGCCGACCGATCATACCACTGCTTCTGTTTAGCCTGGGATGTCAGGAGATTGTCACGAGCCATGGATGTGGTTTTCATAAGTTGTTCCCGCATCTTCAAGACAAAGGAAACAATGTTCATAGATTCTGGTGGACCTGACTCCTCCCACATTTCACGTAGAACATCCAGAGGACCCCTGACCTGATGACCATAGATGAGCTCAAAGGGGGAAAATCCTGTCGAACTCTGGGGCACTTCACGGTATGCAAAAAGCAAAAATGGTAGCCACTTGTCCCAGTCCTTTCCTGTATCTGACACAAACTTTTTAAGCATACCAATCAAGGTTTTATTGAATCGCTCAACCAGTCCATCAGTCTGAGGGTGGTAAGGGGTGGTTCTCACTCTCTTAATACCTAACAGCTGATAGACTTGAGAAAGTATACGGCTCATGAAATTTGTACCTTGATCAGTAAGGACTTCTCTGGGAATTCCTACTTGGCTGAAAAACTTAAGCAACGCTGTAGCTACCTGTTTAGCTGTTACTTCTCTTAAGGGGTAGGCTTCAGGATATCTAGTAGCGTAATCACAAATGACTAAAATAAACTTGTTGCCCATCTGACTTCTTTCTACTGGACCAACAATATCTACACCTACTCTCTCAAAGGGAGTGGAAATGACAGGGAGTGGAATGAGGGGTGCGGGGAGCTGTATGTTTTCCAGCGGTGAGCTGACACTCTGGGCACGTTTTACAGTAGTTTTGAACCTGGGTATACATCCCTGGCCAGTAAAACCTCTTACTAATTCGCATGAAAGTCTTCATGAAACCCAAATGACCAGCCCACGGCACAGTATGACCTACCCTGAGCACCTCAGCCCTCGATACCTCAGGGAGAACCAGCTGTTTCCCATACTCTGACTGCCTGTACAACATACCATGTTCAACCACAAAACGCTCAGCAAATGAACCATGACTAGTCTCTGCATTTGTAAAGCACCCCGCTAGTGTGGGATCATTTTTCTGGTGAACTGCAAGGTCACAGGGAAAGGAAACATCATTCTCAGCGAGCCCTGGAGCCTCAACATCCTGCTCAGGCTGTTCAGCTGACTGTCTTAACCCTGCCCACACCTGCTCTCTGCGTGCCTCCAACCTGTCCTCCTGTGTGAGTCCTGACAATGGTTCTATCTGCTCCTCATGAAATGGCATAAATCCGAAACGTGTCAACTGGGTCTGGAGTGTGCTCAGAGTGCACGTGGCTGTCTGTATCTATTATTTGCTTCCCTGCAGTATCTGCCTCCAAAACTGAACCCCCTACACCCACTGACGTAGGCTTGATCCACGCCGGCAGTTGCACGGAGACAGGTCTAACTGACTGTAGCACTCTTGAATGCGACCCAACCCCAGGATCCCCTAACCCTGGTAAAGGTGCGAGTTCCTTTGCCTTAGACCTAGTGACAACCCCACACAACTTCCCCTACACTCTTGAATCAAATCAAAAGAATGGGAAAATCTGTTCCTAATAACACCGGATATGGCAACTCAGAAGTTACCCCTACTTTAATGAGGTAAGGTTGGTTGTGCACCTCCAAATACACCTCTGCTGTGGGCACCTCAGAACTGTGGCCATGAACACAAACTACTGGTTCTGTCTCCTCTATATTCCACAGCTCTCGTTGCACAAACTTGGCCTGGACAAGAGACTGGGTACAACCTGTGTCTAGCAATGCAGTTAGGGACCTACCATTCACCCGGACTTCAACAGTTAAGCGAATTAGATGACTCTGAAGGGAGTGCAACCTTAGGTCTTGGTACATAACACAGGTTTGTAGTTTTGGGCTTTTAACCGGACAAAAGGGCGTGTATGGCCTGCCTCACCACAGCTGTAACACACTACCTCTGCTGCGACCCGACCAAACCCTGTGGTCCGTCTGATCTAAATGTGTAGGTTTCCAATAGCTGGCCTGACTCTGTGTATGGCTACTTGAACCACCCCTTCCAAAAACCCCCTCAGACTTACCCCTTTGGAGTCTGCGTTGTCCTGCGTAAAGGTACGATCCCGGTCCCCTGTGAGCAGACACATAGGCATCCACCAGTTTAGCAGCCATTGCTGCAGAAGTCGGATCACGCTCCTTGGCCCAGGCTTTCACTTCTGGATAAAGCACCTTCAAGTACTGCTCTAGAACCATTGTCTCCATCATGTCCTCTTTACTGCAGGAGTCATACTGGACCCACTTGCAAAAAGAGTCTTTGAGTCGTATACAGTTCTTGGGGGGACTCATCAGCCGGTGTGTCATAAGAGCGAAACGTTGACGGTAAGTTTCTCTGTTGATTTCATACTTTTTCAGCACTGCAGCTTTCAATAAATCATAATTTGTTGTATCTGCTGGATTCATTGCCACAAAGGCCCCTCTGGCCTTACCAGTCAATAGTGGGATCAGGCGCACAGCCCACTCTTGCCGTGGCCAGTTATAGACCTCAGCCAACCTCTCAAACGTAGTGATGAAATGTTCAATGTCATCCCCATCTTCAAGTCGTTGCAGCTTCGGCTCTCCTTTTAGTGCCCCAGCTAATTGTGGGGGTTGATGGCGACCCCTGGCAGCCTCAAGGTCCAACTGAAGTTGTGTGACTTGGTGAGTCAACACACCGTATTTCTGTTCCTGTTTTGCAGCTTCCTTTTCTTGTCTTTTATCTCTCTCCATTTGCAGGTGCATGAAATTCTCAAACATATTGGCCAAGGAGACAAGACCAGATTCAACAGATGTACCAGGTTTTTCTCCTGACTGGGAGCCATCTTCAATCCCTCCAATGGCCCCTTCTTCCACGTCAACTTCAATCTGCTGCTGTTGGAGCTTTTTAGGAGGCATTTTCCAGCTTGTTTTAACTTCTGACACCACATGTAATGTTTAGCCCCATAGTGGAAAAAGGAGGAATGGACTCGGGAGTTCTTCACCTGGTGCTTGATTTATTTCCTCAGCCGTCACAAGGAAATGCAGTATTGCCAGTATGACTTGTTGAAAAACAATAGCAAAATAAACAAAACATGAAAACTAAATACTAACTATTGAAATTATCATCCCCAACTAATATCAAACTAAATAATAAAAAAAAAATCTAAATCCGGCCCTGACTATTTGGGCCTAGCAACTGCACTCTTCCCGGCCAAAGTCGTTCTTCTCCGGAGGAGCCTCGGCCTCTTCCCCTTATAGCAGAAGCCCCTCCTACAAGACAAACCACAGTTAATTGAAAATCAATCAAACCCCATGGTGTTAATTCAACATTCCCCAACCTGTATGGCTTCATGAATACACACTATATCAACAATAACATAAAAAATGAAATGTTACATGCTGACTAAGCTTCTCCAACTGAACTCTATACACTCTGTACACCCCTCTGCACTGGCTGACACTTGGGCCATTCCAGATCTTCCCCTCTATAAATTACTCCAGACTCTATCACTTCCTGTTTGCCAATTTGACCCAGATCCCTGCTTGCAATAAGAACAGGTGAATGAAACTAAAATAAAACTTGAAATGAATTATGTATGTGTTGCTTTTATCCAACCATGATTCCTAGCACTTAAATAAAATGACAACCCATGTATTCATTGATGCAAGCCCACATGCCAATGATAATGTTCCCACTAACAGTCCCCTCTTACTGCACATACTAAGGCTAGCTTAGCATAATACCACATGTTACCCCTGGTTTAAAGGAAGGCATGGGCCAGCCCCATGACAGGTGCCTTTAAATTGAAAAAAAAAACATGCTAAAATGGCAGTTGAGACAGCGTATTGAAGTGCTCTCTAGGCTGCCCTTAAACAGAAAAAGACACGACAAAGTGCCCTCTAGAGTGCCCTAAAACTGAGAAGACGCAATGCAGTGCCATATAGGCTGCCCCAAATAACTTTCTGTGTGTTGCTGGTGCCCCACCACATGCAGATTGTGCCCTTTAATTGTTTTCCCTGTGCCCCAGAGAGCCTGAGTCCACCTCTGCCTGTGTGTTAGTGTGGTAAATCAGCACCAGACTGAACTTACCAGAAATTCTTTTCTTCTGTTATTTCCCTCCAGTCTCTCTTCTATTTTCCTCATGTCTCTGTACATTTATGAAGATTTATAAAGCTCCAAGATAAGCGTAAGACTTTTGGCTGAAGTTGACACACTGTCAACTCACGCAGAGCCATTTTCGCCATTGTTTTTACCACCTCTGGCAAATTTTTGGCCATAAGCACTTACATTCCTTTTATATGAAATCACGCAATGTCAAAAACTCACTTTCTGTCTTTACACACCTTTAAAGCTAAAATTTGATTAGTACGTTTTAAAACCACTCCTGAATGTAACTTGATGGATCACCAATCACAGAACCCCCTGTAAGATCTTGGGGCGGGACACATTTATTATTTTTATTTCATTCTAATTTACCATACTTTGTTCATGCTAAGCTAATCAACACTTCCGGCAGAGTGCAAAATAAAAGTATGTTGTGTAATGTAAGCTAAGCTGCTGGAAAGCTTTTAATGTAAAATAAATAGAACTGTTGAGTTTGCATTAAAACAACAAGTTAACATGGCAAATGCAATAATAATATTTAATACAATAAATGACAGGGGGAATTCTGGGGGAAAAGGCCTCACTCTAATAATAAGAATAACAATGGCTTAAAAAAAGACCCGGTTCCCTCAAGGAAAATAATTCTTGGCCCGCTGTTTGACAATTTACTGCATTGACTGTGTTGCTCACTTTGAATGAACAGTTACCGTAACTTCTTTAAAAATAAAAAAATTAGGAAGATTACTGCAGTCAACAACTTGACATTTCGTACAGAAAGATTTGTGCACTGGAAATGATGAAGGATCTCAGTTGTAGAGGCAATCGGATTTCTCTCAGCTGCTGAAGTGACTAGTGACCCTGGGGTGTGCTCTTTAGGGAGTTACAACGGTTAAGAGGCACACTCATTTCAGACATGACATCCCTCACCCTTCCTCAACTCGATGACGATGTAATGCCCGACGCTGCCTGATCACATCTGTGACAGACACCTCTTCCATTATTGCCACTGTCTTAGAGGAAGTCTTCTCATAGATCACCTTAAGTGCCTTGCTTACACTTTAGTCTCCTCATAAACAATTCTTAAAGCTAGGAGGACAAGAGCCGTACAGAACATTTACACAATGCTAGTAGTACTGCGGTCAGGCATGTACTATTCCCAAGTAGCTTCTTATTAAAGTCATTTATAATTTTCACATCATCCTGACATGGTTTATTTCACTTAGAAAATACAATAAATAATTTTCCAACTGTCATTTCTGAATAAATTACAGATACATCAAACTGTCAGGCTGCAGGAGAAACTCAGAAGATAAAATTGTGGGAAACACAAGTTTGGCCTCTGGGTATTGTTACACATTCCCTTTGGTTTTGCGGCGCTATCTTTGATATTTTCACATGCTTCTCCTGGGTACTGGGGCCAAGCAGCCAGTCTGGACCAAACACTGGGCAGGAGGAGTCACGGGGAAACCCAAATATTATTTCACAGAAATCCAATATGTGGGTACAAGTATGACAGCAAATAAGTTGGCCCCCGTCCTTGCTGTGCACCACCCACAGAGCGACGCCCGCTAGCGTTGTAAAATCCTACCCTGTGTCTGGATGACCTCACAACTCGGACCTCTGCTCAGGCCAGGGTCTCCAACCAAGGTCCAATAAGCCACCCCATTACTCGCTAACACTCTTTTCATTTGTCCTCCTTGCTTTTTTAGAATACTAACAACACATACTGTAGTTGCAGCAATTCAGACTAGGGTGCCAAATGTCAGTTGAACACTGCACTAGGTACGTCCAGATTAGCGTGGGTTGCGGCCTGGCGCCTCCATTGTTCTTCTTTGTTATTTCAGAACCTAAAATTTAAGGGAAAAAAACTCCATCCACAATGGTTTTCACTGGCCAAGCCGTCAGTGAGGGTCGTGTGAGCTCTGGTGCAGAGGTCTTTCTTGCAGTCATGTGGCCCCAGACTTCCGAGAGTCTTTACACAGGCTGCACGAAGATAGCTGCACCACTTTATGCTGCGTCATAGCTCTTTGCCAGGCATAATTACAATGTCAGTCTGTTTAAAAAGCCGTCTTACGGGAATGTGAGGGCCCCATTACTGCATCAAGACCATGCGCTAGGGGCTGTGGGGCCATAAAACACTCATCTGTGACCAGCAGTAAAAGAAGCAGCAGAGCAACAAAAAAAACGGCACTCTGACAACGTAGTATTTAGTGCAATAATAATCACACCCCCTTTTTGCTTTTATAGCATGTAAGCTTGATTGATTCATTGCCTTGAGAAGAGAACACATGGAAATGTACTTGTGACAGTGTGTGTGACCATGGCAGCGCCGTTTCCAAGATCTAACCCCACTCATGAAGTGCCGTAGTGTGTCTTGAGTTGGGAAGGTAAGAGGTGCCTGTGCAGTATACGTGGTGCAAGTCTTGTATTGCTCTTTATCATGCGATTCTTATTACTTTGTTTGAATGAAATGCAACTTATTTCAATTTCAAGCGACTGAGCAAGTAGGTGATCCGTAGCTCTCGGGGGGACATTTGAATAGCAGACATGGCTGTTGGGCAGTTTATAGTCACATATGTGTGAATAAATCTTAACTTTCCAACTACATCAGGATCCGTTGTGACCAGGCACACTGCCACTTGTCTTTCATCATGATTTCTCACCATTTCAACATGTCATTCTGTTTAATAACTGACATTATTAATCGAAAAAGCCCATGGGTACAAAGGCTTAAATCTTCTTGTCGTCCTCAGGCAGTTTTCAAAGGCCAAAAAGACGAATGTACAGTGTAGTCAAGCCAATATAAAAAATAAAAAGGGTATTTTAATTTCCCAATAATATGAGCCTAAATGGGGGTGGGGGGGTGGGGGGGCTCCTCATCATCATCATCATCATCATCATCATCATCATCATCATCATCCTCTCCTGTTGCTCTACAGCGATGGAACCAAGACTGAACTCTGGTTAAAGAACACCCAGAAAACAATTTAGAAAAAGAATTGGTGTTTACACACTGACCAGCACATCCTCATACCTAAATGATTGAATAGGTTAATTTTCTACAGACTCCCAAAATGAATGAATTAATTAATTATGTGACCATAATCATGTGACCGTTCTATTTAATATAACAAGTACATTTTTAAACACATAGTTAACGTTGTGAAACCAAACCAAAGTTTAGGAAACTACTTAGTTTGGGTCAGTAAAACATTAGGGATTAACTAAAAAGGAGTCACGTTAAACTACTAAAATGAGGATGTAACTTGACGTCTTTGCGTCCCAGACTAAGGTCCGTAAAACTCGGTTCATTTGTTATCTTTTGGTTTCACATGGGACACAAACCCCTCCCCTCCTGTCTCCTGAGTGAAAGCCTCATGTGGATTTTGGCATTTTTATACTTTGCCACCTTACTTCCTCATTTGCTGTTGTGATAATTACTAGGTCGCCGCCTAAAAAGAAATGTAATTGTGGGTCACAATGAGCTGCGTGCATAATCGACCTATACCGTTGTTTTCTGGGTGAGGAACATCTGCACTGACAGATAACTCATTCACTGACCAGTTTAGTCATCTTGTAAGAGAAAAGTTGATTCAGGTAACTGACAGCATGTCATGTTGCACTTAACTATGTTGGAAGGGTTTAAAGTATGCATCCTAATTGGTGGTCTGAAGAGATAATATGGAATTTGATGTTACTCAACTAATATCCAACTATCTAATGGGTTTCAGGTTGGGACTGTCTTCCTTCAAAAAAGGACTTTGTATGAAGAAGTTTGTACAATCAGCAGTACGACCAATATTTATGTTTTAGTGCGGCTGTTGCAAGTATGATAGGAGCAAAGCAAGTGTAAGAGGGTCAAATTCTGTTAAATTCTGGGTTTGTCTCCCGTTTGAAAATAAAAATAAATGGAGATTTCTTTTTTACTTTACGAACCAAACGGAACTACAGTATGTCACGTTCTGTGTCACGTAACCAGAAGTGAAGGAGTATAACAAAAATACTTATTAACCAAAAACTCACTCTTTTCCAAACCTTATAAAGTATTTTTGTTACCTAAACAAACTGCGACCGTTTCACAACGTTAATGACGTGTTTCAAACCGTGACCATTACGTTTAGATTTGAGGATGGAAGACGCTCCTGGGGGACGTATTTCCTGCCACTGCTAGGGGCGTTGATTTATGACACTCCTATGGGTTGTATTCGCCGGCTGGAATAAACGGTCTATATTGTTGTTTGGTTTGGAGGACTCGTTGGAGGTTACTTCACATGCATTCTCATCACAGAGAAACCATATGAGTCTGATGGAAAAGGGCCGAGACGGACGTTTTGTTGATTTTCATTATCTGCTGTTCAATTAGCAACATTCACACTTGGTTAAACGAACCAGACAAACATATCAATCATTCCAGGCCATTTGTTGCGTAAGTCTAATTTTCCATTTGCTTATAGCTCTGTTTTGGCCTTCACCAACTCTTGAGTGAAAGACCTATTTGTGCTTTAGCGCCATACTCCACTATGTTCAGATAGTTGCTAACTCTGTCTGCTGTTTGGTGCTGGGCAGGTAGTTTCTGGTGGTTTTTCCGAGCTTTATCAGTGAAAAGAGCTGCCTGCTGCTGGAAGCAATGCTGATAAGAGCAAACTGGACCAAAGTATTAAAGTTGTGGGCTGTAAAGCCAAAACAATAAATTACAAGATGCTAAAAAGATCTGTAAGCGGTAATTCTCTGCGGTTTTGTTACTAGGAGACTACATTCACATTAAACATAATAATTTAAATCATTGTTATATGAAAATATTCATTATAGCAGATTTATGGTCAGAATTACATCAAGCATGGGCAAAAAAACTGCATTAAGGATGATTTGGTAGACATTAGACAGCTAAAAATGGGTTAGGGTTGTAATGTTAAATAATGAAAAACAGTTCATTCTTACATTAGGAGCCCTCCTGTTATGAGTTGAGAATTGAACCTGGGTCACTGCAGTTAAAGGGAAAAAGTACACCACTCCAACCACAATGGCCTTGATTTCCACTGTGCTATTTCTATGTCAAACCACTGCCTGTTTCTAGTCATGCCTCCTTCATGTAATCCTTTTATGTTGGGAAACTGTATTTCTCACTTATATAGTTTAAGATGTGCTTTTTCCGCCAAATTTAAGAACACCACACTCACAAGATTGTCGTAGGATTTATCGCTCATTGGGAATGATAACAGTGCATTGATGCCATTTTAAAAGGACAAAAATAGACTGGGATATTCCCAAGACAAAAAAAGCTGAATATATTATGTAACATTTGTCCAATCAGACATATACCGAAAGCATTTATTGTCAATCATCCAAAGAGGAGTGTCTTGGTATTGTATCTAAAATATAGGCTATTCCTTATGATTGAAATAAATGTGAATGGAGAAATCTGTCTCCATTCGTGTCATTTTCAATTATACGGCAGAGCCACAAATGTGCAAAAATATGATTCTGCGCGGTTTCAAAGTAAGAAAATAATAATGGGCAAATGTAAATGAAACTATGAATCTCACGCGGGATTTTGACAAGTTAAATATGTATTATTTCTATTGTCCGATCTGATAAATGAAATAATGATAGCCATTGCAAAAGTTTATACTTATTGAAATATAATATTCTGAGAACTTTATACTTTATCCTCAATCGTCTGTTCTCTTCTAAAAATCATGAAACTCAGCAGGTTAGCCAATCTTCATGCCTTCAACGCAGCATATCAGACAAAGATTTTATCATAGACAAACACACACGTGGCACCACATGGAATGCTCTAACGTATCGGACTTTGTGTGATGCACGGTTCACACGAAAACGTCCCAGAAACTTATAGGTTTGATACTGTGATCAAGGCAAAGGTCCAAATAGCCTGAACCAATAAAAGATGGAAGATGTCCAAAATTTCTGGAGAATGGTAGAGTATGAAGTGCTTGGCTCAGTTTGCTCCCTCAATCCAAGCAAAGTTTTCGACTGGAGGCCTGTCTTCAGTCTCTTGACTGGATGCCATGGGAGCAGGCCGCAGCAGAAAAACAGGTCAATACTGACTGTTAATGCCACGATTAGATGGTTTGTGGTCTGACCATTTTGGAAGACTGAACAAAAAAACATTTTACTGGGGTTCATAAACCTCTGGATGTTAGAATGGCTCCTCTATGAATCCTAAAGTGTTGAAGGCGGTACATTAAAGTCAAAGCTACAGAAATGACAAAATATAGAAGTATATAGCTGCAGTGTGACAGGGGAGTCACCAGAACATGCTGGAGGATCAAACTATAGTGCATCTGGTGTTATACAGGCCAAATATAAAAAGCTAGTAAAGATCGATGAGTGGTAAATGATATACATGTAGGATAGGAAGGGATAAAGTATGCTACAGTGCAGTGTGGTTAGATGTAACAACATTGTTTCTCTGTCAGTAAAACTTAATAAAACACAAATCATAGCCGGGAATTTCCCTCAACCCTTTTTGAGTTGTACACAGCAATCTTAGTCATTTACTTACTTGTAAATATTACAGTAAAACGTGTTGCAACTAGGAATTCTTATTTACTATCAATTGAATCTGATTATTTTCACGATTCATCCCAGAGTCCAAGGTGATGTCTTCGAATGTCTTTGATCAACAGTTGAAAAGCCAAAGACATTCCATTTATGTCAAACAGAGAAACAAATCTTCACACTGGAGAAACTGACACCGGAGATTGCATGAAGGTTTTGCTTGAAAAATGGCTCTATTGATTAATCGATTATCAAAACAGTTGGCAATTAATTTTCAGATTTTCTAGTTTGTTAGTCTAATCGATTAGTCAGCTAGCCGTTACAGCTCTTAAATCAAACCGAGATTAAAGTTTGTTTGCTAAGAAATCAGTATATAAATCATTTTTGTTTGTTTTGACGAGAAATCATTCTTTTTTATTTTAGTTATTAATTATCTGTCAGTTAACCAGCTGGGATCCGGCATTATTTGCCATTGCTCAGTCTCATCTTTATTTCCTCTGTTTTTGACAACTCGTCACATGATCATGAGACAGCTGACGCTAGCTCATCTACCCTCCTTTGTAATATTGGATGAACACCGTGATAGAAGCTAACAGATGCTGATATAACTTAAACAAAAAGTCTAATGGGAATATATGCTAACATTAGCAAGGCAAGTTACCCTAGGGAGGGGGTGGTTTATGGGGCTCCAGCCCTGAAGGGTTTCTCCAAAGCCCCGAATCTTTTAGGGTTTTAAAATACCTTCAACTTTGTGTCATTTTCCCTAAAAAAATATTGCACATAGCTGCCGTAAATGGAGCATGCCCCCGGACCCCTTTAGGTTTGGGCTGAGCCCCGACCGTTTACATTGTCTGGCACCACCCCTGATAGAAACTCAACCATACCAATACCAATAGGTCCTCCAAACCTTTGAATGCTGTAAAGCGTCAAACATCGCTAAAGGTGCTGTATATGACCACCCCTGTGTGTTTGTTTTATGAAAGGCTAAATATGTGTTGCATTAACATTTGTAGCCTAGGCCATACAGACCTATAACATGTTACTGTTGACAGGGCGTCTGCTAGCAACACTGGCTCAAAAATGTCAGTCAACAGCTGCACAGTGTTGCCAACTCTTTTCCAAAGAAAGTAGCTAGCACTAGCTCCAAAAGTCGCTAAAAGTCGCTTGATTTCTTCATACGATCAATAGCATATTGCATAAAGCCTATTGGCTGTGTCGGCTGATTGCCTGCTGCATGGGAGAAAAAGGAAAGAAGAGAGACCCTGTGCTGTTGCTGTAATTACTCAGAGCGGCATGCAAATAAATCAATTACAATATAATATATCTTGCTTTTCCTCTGATGCTTTAAAGTCACTACATTTGTTGCTAGTTGCTTTTTAGTAATAAAGTCCCCAAGAGGGTCTGAAAAGTAAGGAAGAAAGCAAGGTGATTTAGGAAGCAAGGCGCCAAATTGGCAACCCAATTTAGACATTTGTTTTCCAGAAAATATGTCAAAAACAAGATTGCACAACAGCTGTGGTATCATCCTAGTTCTTTCTTTCAGTTTGACTTTAAATCCATATAAAACTGTTTGTGTGAAGTGTTTGCTACTGTTGTAATGTGCTGAGTTTATGCCCTTGGTGCTGTAGTTATGGCATTTTACAGCAGGGACAAGAAAAATGTTGTGGAAAGCAAAGTAGATTACAACTTTGATGCCAGTATGAAAATGAAGATTTCATTGATGTTATTGAAGGGTGACTCATCCGATGAGCTGCAGTCTCATCCGACAGGGAAGCCAGCAGACCAAAACACATCTGTGTATTACATCCAGTAAGTGGTGCATCATCTGATTTGATGTGATTTAAGCAAGTGCCTCCCCTTGAGAGGACAGAAATTATACTAATGTCTTGTATACTAACAATGAACTAATAGTAGTTTGAAGTTGATCAGAAGCCAGCTCAAAGTGGACTTTCTAAGGTCACGTTGAAAATAAAGAATACCCAAGAGTATATTCTTTTCTTATGGTTATCATTATGTGTACAAGGAAGATTTGGCTCGACATGGAAGCACCAAAGTAGACATAATAAATAGCAAAAAGGCATCCTTAGGGTTAGTACATCTGTATAAAATCATCTTCTCAATTTCTGCGAGGACCAGCTGAAACTTGTTTATTTGCTAAAGTTTGTTCTGTTCAGCTCATTCTTTTTTGCCCTGAGCCATTTATCTGTCTCTGGTTGTGAGGGAAAGGAATTTTCATTTTTAAGTAGCAGATAACACCTGCTGCTGCTTTAGCTGGAAGTAACACGAGTTAACGCACATGTGGATTTTAGCAATATGGTGTTTGGAAAGATGAGAAGAGTGGCAAACTCCAGAAGGGAAGCCCTGCTGTGACTAATATATAACCTAGCATGAGTCATCCTGCCAAGACCCCACATATATGATAATCCTTTACATTGTAATGTAGCTGCATTAGTTGCAGGACAAGGCTTGCATCTACCCTCTCTGATCGTCTTCAGATGTTCCTACTCTTGCTTGGGGGAAAAAAGAGGGCAAAGCAAGGGTGGACCACGGGTAAAGGGAAAAATTAACCAGAAGAATCATTCATCTCCCAAAGGCTCAGGGTGTTTTATTTTATACACTGCTTCCTGTACTAATGCTATTGATTTGATTTGTCCAAGGTAGAGATACACTTCAGCACTGCTTTATTCACTCAGGGTGCAAGCGTGCAACAGAATGAGGGACTGGTTGGTATTTCATCATGAGATGACAACGAACAATCAGGAAGACTGATGTAATGATAAAATCAATCAGGATTGATACATGGCATCATCTTGCTGCACACCACAGCCCAAAGATATCACTCTTTCAGTACCAGAAATTATAAAGAACCACAGCTTGAGTTCTTTCCCCTGTTCAGTCCGGCGTGGCTGAAGTGAGCCACAGGGGTGATGAGGATAGTCTGGCTGACCCTTACCTCAAAGAAAAACCCCAGCAGGTGCCAGAAACTCCACGAACACAAAGATCACATGAAGGTAACAGAGCTGTTGAAAGTAAACAAATTAGCAGTTGGCTTTTTATGTTGCCCTTAGGTTTGTGCGATTTAATAATTGAGTTGGAAGTACGTGCAACTACAGGTTAAAACCCTCCTGGATGCAAAAAGATGTGGTACTCGTTTGAAGTGATAACCGCTGAGCCTCTGCAAAGCAAGTACAGACTCTTTCCAGACCCACAGCTCATACATAGAAAGGACATAAGAGGGGGGAGACCTGCTAGCATAAAGAGACTTTACCATTTCAAAAGGCCTTTCTCAATTTACGTCTACTTCTTGGGAGTTCTTGGCAAGTCGGGAGTCCAACCTCCTGAGAATGCTTGTATATTGTACACTCAATTTACAACTGGGACAGAAGCATTCTTGATATCCATCACAGTGTCTCAGTTCATTTTCAGTTATGTAAGAAGCCTCAAATCATGCTGTACCTGTACTTAAGCCGTCAGTGCTTTGCTCACTCTTTTGCTGCTGCTACTGCTTTATATATCATTTCATAAGACCCAGCTCCAAGCCAATACATGTAGGCTCTGAGCTTACCTTCCCATATGGGGCGAGTTATTATAGTCACTCCCTATTCTATGCTGTGTTGATCTTGATTATTAACTGAGATTATCTGGGATTAATAACAGAAAATGGCTTGGATCTCAAACAAAAGAAATATTTATACCAAAATGTAATATTGCCTTTTTCCCAGTTTATGAATCTGTTAAATCAATGACACACTAATACTCCCATATTCTATTGAATGATATATACAGCGTGGCGCAAAGACCGAGTCAGTTGTTAATGTCCCATCCAGCGGCCACGTTGTTTTAAATAGCAAATGCACCTGCGCCCATCGGTGCGCCCATGGGCGTGCTGGTCTTACAGTGAGTTGTGTTTAGGTGCATTTTTGCCGTATTGCTGTCTTGCGGCAGCAAAAAGTCATCGCGCCATTGACCAACAAAAACCTGGTCTAAAGTCAATAACACAGCATTTCATTGAATTTTAACAGCACATTAGTAAAATGCGCCTAGGCTCATGCACAGCGTGCGCACATTATGCTTGTTACACACACACACACACACACACTCGTCATCGCAGCAGCACGCACACATTCTAAAGATTAAAAATAAAAATTATGACGGTGCAAATCCGCCATCATAATAGTGATGTGCCAAGGTACAAAGGTGCCTGGCTGTTAAAGTGAATAGGAGATGACACTCTGATTGATTTATTGCATGTTACGCCCAAAACACACCTATGAATTAATAAAAACACTAAGTAAAACCCTTTTGAACAATGCGGGGCACGGACCCTTTTTTCTGCCTTCAAACTAACAAAAGTGGATTTGGACACGCCTTCAACACACCGTTAAAATAGGGCCCTAAGTGCTGTCAGTGTAAATTTTCCATTCCTATTTCTCTCCTCCATGGAAAGCAGTCAGAGAAGCACAAAGGAGTGGATGAACCATTTCCATATGAAGCAAAAGTGATTCGCTGGTTTTGCTTGCAGGACTCTGCTGGAGGAAGATGGACAGTGAGGTTCAGGTCTCTGGTCTCTAAATGTGATAAATCCACATATTTTTCAAGACACTCTATCTCTTTTGTTCTACGGTCCAGCCAGCTGGTCATATGTATTGGGCTTCACACTTCCCAAGCCCCTTGCCTGCCTTCTACAGACCACGACTTCCTACCACAGGACCCCTGACGCTTTGTGAGGCCCTGAAGCCAGACCACTAGTCTACACAACACTAATGGCTCTGTTTAGTAACTCAGAGCCTTACGCAGTTGAGCCAAGCCCTCTACAGGACTCAAATTTGACATGGAGACCCAGAGCACATTCTTACAGATTTTACACTAGTGAAACAGGTCAAATTGCTCCAGCATCTCTCTCTACCACAGTCTATTTATTCACCAGCGACCTAATTGTTATAGAGGGCTTTGAGGGTGCAAGGTGTCCTTAAAAAGGTCATATAGGAGGTCCTCATTTCTGGGGAACTCTCAAGGGACCACTACATCATGGTGGTCCAATGGTTAGCACTGTGGCCTCACAGCAAGAAGGTTGTGTATCTTCTCCCCATGTTTGTGTGGGTTTCCTCCGGGTGCTTCGGTTTTACCCACCATCAAAAAACATGTAGGTTCTCCAGTCAGTGCCCTTGATCAAGGCTCAGATCTGGAGTTGGTCCCCGAGCGCTGTAAATGCCTGCCCACTGCTCCCTTGAGGGATGGGTTAAATGCAATGTATGGGACAGTGAAGTACCTTTACCTTACAATATGAAAGACAATGAAACCACCATTGGGTCTCAGCAAGAAATGGATTGAAACTGTTGATTGCATTTCCTAAACATTTCTATGTTCTACATCTGCCTTTTGAATAGCAAAGCACAGTATGGTCAAGTGAACTGTCCATCTGCTATTGCCTGGTCTTCAATGCCAATTGACACCAAGTATCAATAGCACACAGCTTTAGGTTCAGATTTCAGTTATTCTTAAAAACTGGACCTACACTCACACCACAATAGTCTCTATGCTTATCCAGTAAGAATGAAAGGACATTCTGTCCATAGGACCACCATGAACACAGTGAGATGTGTGACAAGACTGCCAAGCCTTAGAGAAGAAAGCCTAATGAAAGTGTCTGGATCCAAGGGTGTATGAGGGTAATAGTGGACTATGGTTTTGTCAGGCAATCAGAGACCATGGTTATGCATTGAAAAGGCAAAGATACTACAGAAAGAACATTGTGCTCTATGGTCAAACATCGTGACTCCATGTGCTGATTCTCAGACATATCAAATTTTCTGAGAAGGTTTGAATACAATATCCTCAGGTTGGACTGGTGCTGATTCAACGTGTTAGTAGAGAGCATGTCAACAGAGAGGGAGTAAAATCATGTTGGATCCTCAGACAACACTTCGACACTTCCTGTATTGAGCCATGACATTTAGGGCCACGACAGCTGTTGAATTGATTTCTTTGTGTGGTCTGGAAGTGAATGTCAGACCTTCTCATGCAGACCAAACATGCCTAACATAAATCCCCAATGGTATATCATCTTTGCAAATATTTAATAAATATGTTGTTATTTCAACCCATGTTAAATGTGCAGTTCAGCCGTTTAACATTTAGATGAATTAAAGCCAAGAGCATGAGCAACTTTACAAATATACGGCACATTGACTGTTTGAAATTTTACATGTATACATTTCTATTTACAGCCCCCAAAAAGTGAGGATAGGCATGATGAATTGCTTGCCTTTTAGCCGTTGAAGAAATACTTGACCAATTAATTTAAAGGCAGTGCTACATGTTTTATCTTCAGACAAGACATCACTTAATTTGCAAAAAAGCTTATTCATTTAAACATTTTACATTGCAAAAATAAAAGTATAATGTGCTGTGAGATATATATGAATAAACATGTTAATGTTAAAAGTTAATTTGTTAGCAATGTCAGTCTATTTATGTTTTAATTTTGTTTGATCTTAACACTTGACTTACCAAATGAATGTATTATTACTAATTAGCCTGATTTATTTAAAGAAAGTTAGGGATACATGTAGTTGGAACAATATTCTTGCATTCCGATTTATAATAAATTACCAAAATAAATATCAATTATAATAAAATTTTTCAAAACAAGGTCATCATTATCAGGTTTGTTGTGATTCTAACACTGTCCACTTTGGCATCCATATAAAGCTCTGGCATCCTTGATTCCCAGAATCCAGAGCCAGCAAGAAGAGAGGGTGGGCTGAGATGCCAGCGAGCTGGCTCAGGGTACGTGTTCTGGATGATTTGGTACAGGCTGGATGGGATGGCCAAGAACAAATCACTGCTTCTCCGCTCCTTGATGATGGACTATTTGCTTTCCTTATTTTACTGTTAACAGACAAGGAACAGTCGACCCAACCCTAGAGGAAGACTTGGTAATGTCTAACCTCTATAGCTCTTATTTTGGCTGTAGGGGTGGTTGGTTGGTGGTGGGCAATGACAGCAACAGTAGCAGTGAGGATAAGTAATGAGATGCATCACAAAGGAAAACTATTTTATTCAAATAAAATATACCTAAAGTGTCAACCCTTGACCTGTCAGTTTAAAAAAAAGTTGGTCTGTGTGCCTGTAGAATGTAGCGTGGTTCATTAGACTCCAGAGACTACTAGCCCAGAGGGACCAGCATGGGTCCCTTTACCCCTTAGAACAGGGGGTGTTCAACATTTTTTAGGCTAAGGACCCCAAAGCTGAAAGAGAGACGGAGCACGGACCCCCTAATAAATATATTGTAACAATTTAGTAGCATATTAAACTGGCCCTACAATAACAATTAGGGCAGCCTAAGCTTTTACACATTCCATTTTATGGGGCATATAATAAGCTTTTAAAATAAAAACATGTTGGCTTATTCATATATATTTATATATCATGTTCAAATGTGGCACAATAAATCTTTAAGCTTTAATGGATCTGTGGATGGCTACCTACTGTCAACCTTAGCTGTAATCTTTACTAATACTGTAATATGCTGGATTCATGTTAATGTACCCCCATGCTAAAGTCCAAGTCTATGCTACCATCTGTTCTAATTGCAATTCAAAGGAGGGAAAGGCATTTCCTGGTTCGAATATGCCCAACAAGCATTCAGGTAGACTTGCAGACTCTACTCCTTTAAGGGCTTGCTAATACTCCAACAATGTATCAAAAGAAAAAAAAGAACCATAAGAGTGTTGACGCACAAGGGCAAAACAGTAATGCTTTCAGTGAAGAAACTTAATAGTTTTGGTTTTTTTAATCCCACTCGCTGAGAATTCTAGAAGGAAAAATAGCCCAATTTGGTCTGCAGGGAAACCGGACTGGTCTCGATCTTGGCCTGAATCATAGCCTCCACGACAAAACAACTTTGCGTCAATGATTATTTTCCAAGAAGGGAGAAAAATCTTGCAGAAACTTTCCAGAGGTATAAACAGCGCAATTATTGACAAACAGTCACCACAAAGGTAACATTAGCCATCTGACAAGTATGCATCGTTCAGCATGTGATATGCATTACTTATCCAGATCTTTACAAGTGTTGCATTGCTGTATGATACAGTGGCCTTAATGTGAGCAGGCAGTGGCAATTGAGATTATTGAGCTGGACTAAAATGTCTCGCTCGCCAAAGAGAAGATAAACTTTATTGGACCTTGCAGAATTTGATAGCTTAAAGAAGAACCTGATCTCCTCTTTCTGTTTGCTGTGGTGTTGTTGATGGTCCTTTGAATATGCTGATACATAGCTACAATATCCAGACTGGTGTCATTTAACTAATTCTATATGGTAATATTATGTGAAAAGAAGACCTTGAATCTTTTTTTACTATTATTCAGTTGTGGAAGAAATACTGAGATCCATTACTTAAAGTGACTACATGTAAGTTTTTAGTGTTTCTGGAGCTTTTATTTTTCATCTGATGATGATAAATGATCTGTAACAGTGAAAAGAAGGCTATTTTTACGTAATTTTTATTAGTTCCGTGATGCAAAATGATTCACGGCAGGTAGACAACGTTACAGTCCGATGGGTTACAGATTTGGGCTGAACACCGGAAAAGCCTGGAGTGTGTATTAGTGTATCCAGCCAGGAAGGTAACAGGATATTTCTTTATGTAGGCTAGGCCTAATTGTATTTTAATGTAATTTTAGAAGTTATCCGCTGTACAGTAGCTAGGGATGATACTTGGACAGGGCCATCACAGGAAAGATGGAAATTAAACAAGGAATAACTAAAAGGATGGGCGTCAGTTTGGTTTGAAATGTGCTGGGGAGAGACACACTCTCTTTTATTTTTCTCTTTCGCAAAGGTCATGTTTTGAAAGATGCTGTCCTGTAGCTTACTAATGTAAATCAATAAAAAATTACATGTTTTATGACGAAGAAAGCCTTAAGTTTTCAAAAAGCATTAAATATATGACCCACTATGTTCTGCTTTATGTATCCATGTACCATGTTGACAATGTGACATGATGTGACATCAGAAAGGAAAGAAACGTGTAGCCATAGCAGCAGCAGAGCGGCTGTGTCTGGGCCCGCCCTGTGGGGATAGAGATTTTTGTGGATTTATTGGCATCTGTCACTCAAGAATTACAGTGAGTCTCTAAAGTTTGGGCACCCCTGGTAAAGTTTGTATAATGTGCATAAAGAAGCCAAGAAAAAACTTTGGCACACGCCATTTTTTTGTTTTCTGTTATTTTGAAAGTGTAAATGATGGAAATAAATTCTAACTTTTTGTGACATATTATATGAATGTCTAATCTGTCATTTGATGATTTTGGAGATTTTTCCATCTTTTCTTGGCTTTTTTATGCATATTAATACAATTTTTACCTGGGGTGTCCAAACTTTTGAGCCCCGCTGTAGACTTAGACTTAGACCTAGACTTCTCTTTATTGATCATTTTGGGATGACTCCCCCGAGGAAATTGAAAATTCCAGCAGCAGTTATGCAGTTATATGTGTTATGAACTTTATTTTTTATTCTCTGTGCTTTCTGTCTGCTGTTGGTTTATTGTCGTCCTTTATAACTGTGTTGTTTTACTATATTATCAGCTATATTTTGGGTTCCTTTTTACCCTGTTGCTTCGGTGTTCTTTGGTTTTTCTTTTGTTTGGATATTACCAGCTTGCATGTTTTGTAAGTTCTGTTTGTGTTATTATTAAATTATTTTTTATTTCTAACTGCTGCTTCTTCCTCATATTTCTGTACTTGGGTCCCAGCAAGATTACTGACAGAAAGTGAAAGATGACGGGCGTAAACGCGAGTCAACATCGGTCGGGCTTTCAACAGATACGGGATTGTAAATGATTGAAAACCCATCCCAAATTTACATGTGGTTGTACGTCAGTAGCCAACATTAAATTATGTCCCCGTTCCATTTAGTGCGGGCGTGTTGTTCTTTTTAGTCCTTGTTTGTGTTGGCCTGCTATGTTCATTTTCACTCATCCTCCTGTACCTGATTCATGAAATGCGCTTCATTAACCTAAGTTATTACGTTGTGTGGGAAACCAGCTGGTTTGGGCATGTAGTTGCATCCCGTGGTCATGTGACCTGTTGCCAATCAGGAAATGATTAAAAAGTTTTCAGTCATTTACCTCTCGCTGAGGACACCCATGCGTTGTGTGGATTCTCCTGTTGTGCAGGGTGCTGTGTTCACGCAAAACAAGTTCCCGTATTTACACAATTTCAAACGATTAACCAAGATAACCTGGAGAATATCAATCAAAATCAATCAAACTTTATTTCTAAAGCACATTTAAAAAGAGAATCCAACACCAGACAAATAAAACATACAGTTCTCATGCCGGATTAAAAGCCAAGGAATAAAAATGTGTTTTTAGTCGCGATTTAAAAAGCGGAAGTCTGGGGGCCAGTCTGACATGAAGAAGCAACTCATTCCACAGTCTCGGGGCTACAACTGAGAAAGCCCGATCCCCTCTGCTCTTGAGCTAGTCCATGAAGGGCTTTAAAAACAAACAATAAAATCTTAAAATCAATCCTAAAATTAACCGGAAGCCATTGAAGAGAAGCAAGAACAGGGGTGATGTGATCTAGGTTACAAGTTCCAGTAAGGAGACATCTGAAAACCTCTTCCTATTGCCTTGATATTGCAATATATACAGGGCCTGAAGTTAACTTTCTTGACTACCTGGAAGTGGATTTAAAAATCCACTTGCCACAGTTACTTTTACCAGCCATTTGTTTTGCCTCATAAAGGTGAAAAACAGGAATTTCGGTTTCTCTATGAGAAATATCCTGTCCTATTCATGGTAGCCTACTCGTAGACATTGCGCCGTCATCACGTGCAGGATTCAATCACAGCATTCTTGATCGTGACCATACATATGAAGTATGTTTGTTGTCTGCCTCCATGGCATTATTTTCTCTCTGTTCTGCTTCTGATGCATAACCAATGAATAATTAAGAATGGACAAAGTGAATCACTGCCAATATTGATTGTAATGCATTATGTTTTTTTGTAATACAATCTGCAATGTCGAATGGGCCACAATTAGCAGCAACAAGACTGACTGTGGAGATCCTCCATGCAGCACCTACATAATGTGTTTTTATGTGAAAAATCCCAGTTTGGCCTAAGAGGAATACAGTATGTGGTGAAATGAGACTCTATGGTTTGGCTCTCTGGGAGACCAAAGAAAAACCTGCAAACTTTAGCCAAAACTAATACTGGAGGAAAGTCACCGGGGCGACCGCAATTAAACTGATCAACTGTGTCATTTAATACAGGAAATGTAATGATTTATATGTGACAATTTACACCTACCATATGTAATATTAAGTAACTCCATGTTGGCTCTATGGATATCTGGACGTTTCAGTGTTTCTGAAATAGAGAAATGCATAATTAAGAGCTTTTGCCATCTACACTCCAGACGAACAAATGTCCATTAAAACACTGCCATAGGTAATGGCTATGTAGCGTATGGTTTTTATACTCTGGCAGGGATTCTAACTATTCATTTGGTTGAGGACCCAACTTATAAACTGAGTTTTTTTATTTTGTTTTTCTGTTTTTCTATTAGTCTGTTGGCTATAAGTCACAGTTTAAGCTTTCTCTCTGTGAATTTCTGTTCCTTTGTTTATGTGTCTCCATGTGCAAAGAATCATCCACAAGCACAACTCTCCCACAATTAGCATTTATAAAAATACCTGGAATTATTGGCGGAAACTGGCTCCAAGATTTGGATGGATAAGAACTGTTTGAATAAGAAATTCTGTTTGGTTTACACAAAACTACGTAGATGCCTGAGAAATGTTAGAGTAGCTGCCAGTGAACTGGAGAAGCACTTTGTCGCTGTGCCGTGGCCCATGTTGTACAAAGTCCAAGCGCTGTGGAATGAGGAGTCTACTGCTGTCTGGGAGATAGAGACTGAGTGGAACCCATCACTATTACCTTGGCTGTTTGTGGTCGTCCGCTTGCCATATCCCTCTCCCCACAAGCAGATGGTAGCATCGCTAGCCTGCCAAGTTTACACTGACGAGAATGAGTATCCATTGGTGCGTATGTGTGTACGTGACCGCACATAAAATCATACGTGGCAATAACACGGTAGAGTTCATTCCCATCCATGGCGAAAGGCTACTTGAAAATTCCCCCTTATCTTCGACATCTTTATCCACAGAGAGTGTACTGCATGCTTCGTGTCTATTACAGGTCATGTCGCAGGGAAAGAGAGTGATGGGTCTTGACAGGACATATGTGAGAAAGGATGTAATATTGTAACCTTACTATGCTGCAAAATGGCATGGCAAGTGAACAGTGGGGAAATGAATACAGTCGACGCGAGTAAGCAGACCATATTGCATGTCAGTATGTCCTGCAGATGTAGGCCTAAATCTCTCAGCGATGCCATCATTTACACCAAACAACACCAGGCTGAGTCAGGCGGTTCACTAGGGATCCTTGTGTGTTTTAAACCAATCCATGTTCGCCAGTTATCATAATTGGGGAAATGAACAGTGACCAACCACCTTTAGAGACAGTTGTGGAGACAAACGGTTAAAATGAAACCATGCATGGCCGCAGATCTTATGAGCACATATGGATTTAATCAATAATATTTCTGGAGATTACTAAAAAGGGAAACATACTGCTGGAGTTAAGCTCAAGAGCTTGGCGTAGTGCTTCACACTGTTACAGGTAGGAGTTTTGTTTTCAATCTGTTTAATGGAAGATCAAAGAAAAAGAAAAGGCAATTCCACTGACTTTGAGATAGGAAAATTGTTAGACCTGTACAGTTAGCACAGAGATCTGCTGACTGCCAAGCAGCCCGACATTATAACAACAACAAAAAATACATCATGGAGACAGATAACGTGGATGAAGTGGAAAGACATCCTGAGCAGAGTGAAGAAAGACCTGTCGTCAAAAAACAAACCATCCAACCATCGGGGGTCCTCCCCCTAAAATGTCAGTTTATAGTCACATAATTGTGGATATATTTGGTGAGGAGTCCCCGGCTTTTACTGGTTTGCTCGGCAGGCCTACTCAAAGTGACGGTACCGACCTGAAAGAGAGAGCTGTCTCTCCAGCTCGTCCATACAGGCAGCAAGAGTGTGAATTGGAAGGTGTGGAAAAAACATGCTTAGATTTTGACTTTACGCCTTGCTACTGACTATGCGTAAGAAGAGGGCTTAAGCCAAAATGGTGTCACTGGCGTAACTATTAGGTCAGACTTAGAACTCTGAGTTGAGACCTACTTAGCTTAAGACCAGGTGTAAGCCTTGGTGGTTCAGTAAGTTCAAGTAAACGTAGCAAAAGCTAGCTGAGAAGATGGATACCACTCTACGCTAAACATAAAGCTAAAGCTAGCAGCCGGTTAGCTTAGCTTAGCGCAAAGACTGAAAGCAGGGAAACAACAAACCTGGTTCTGTCCAAAGAAAACTAATTCCACCTACCAGGATGTCAATTAAAAAATAACAGGATGCATCTTGGTTGTCCAATCTGTATCTAAACCAAGGTGTAAAAATAACATGTTGCAGTTTTACTGGAAATACCCAGGCTAGCTGTTTCTCCTTGTTTTCAGTATTTAGGCTAAGCTAACCTAGCTAACCAGTTGTGTTCAGTTCAGTCATTTTATTATCCCAGATGGGAAATTTGATTTTCAGTCAGAAGCGCATAAAAATTAAAAAAAAAACACAGTAGAAATAAATGAAGAGACAACAATACAAAAATTTTTCCTAACAAAACACAGAACCAGCTGCTGGCTCACCTGAAATGTAAGTAGCTACTACAGCTTTTACATAAATCTAGTGGAGTAAAATATTTGCTTCTGAAATGTAGTAAAGTTAATGTATAATTAGCATACAATTAAAACTACTCATGTGCAGTACACACACCTCAAAACTGTACTCAAGTACAGTGCTTGAGTGAATGCACTGGGTTATATTTAACCACTGACAGTATGGAGGATATGTGGGTAATTAAAATGGAGAAAAGGAAGTTTTCACATGGCATCAAAGCTACAATGTGGGGGAATATGTGTCCCATTGTTCCCAGTTGGAATGTGGTTTGGCACCATGCCGTGGAACATCTTTGACTCCAGCACTGTAGTAAAGGATTTACCATTCCTGGATGGTGTCATGTCAGTGTGTCACATAATGCCTATGGAATAAAATAACACGTTACAGCTTGTATGCATTCATAAACCCATGTAAAGCTGTTTGTACAACCCCAACCCTTGTCCATGTACTCCCAGGCTCTGTTGCATCCCTCTCAGGGTATACAATATCCCTCTGTGGTTGCCATTAACGTTCACCCAGGAAGCTCAATCAGTGGTCAATTCTGGTTTTCCCTCCTTTTTGTAATTAGGCCCTAGGCCTTGTGTGGGGTAAGCCTGTGCATTCTGGCTGAGAAGACGCCCTGAGTGGGGATTTGTGGTTTGGGAAGCTGGACTGAAAAGAACAACTGTCTATTGGAGCCAGCAACTTGCCCCTCTCTGATTTGACACATGCCCTACGCTGTGACAGAGTTTGCTGACAGGATGCAGCCGAGGCTATGCTGCCAGAGTGCCTGGATCTGAGAAGCAGAACGCCACGTTGAGGCCACAGAATATCCTCGCAGCAGTCTGGACCTCCTGGTCAAGAGGTTTAGGAGTACAAGCATTGCCTGAAGCGAATACTTTTAATTCCACAGGCAAAAGCTCTTTATATTAAAGAGAAGAAATTACCACATAGTCTCACACACACACTCTCACTCACATGCACACTCAAACTCAAGCTGACACAAAGACATGCCTGCACATTGTCCGCACGGTCATAATCACACTTTCATAACCACACACTCTCCCCCAAACACACACTTTTTTCAGGGATGTGCTCCTGCCTTGATAGGAAATTATTTCCCAGCATCGATGTCCTTGGAGAGAAAATTAAGTTTGCACTCATGCTGGTGCAATTGTGTGTGTGTGTGTGTGTGGGGGGGGGGGTATAATACAGAATCAACAAGGAGATATTGTGCAATGAGCAGAACAAAATATCACTTTTTAAGATGACCTTACTGTTACATGTGCAATTATTTCATTTTGTTAGGCAATACCAATCTCCCTCTTTCCACTTATCAGAAGCCTATGTAGTGAAGCAGTTTAGATTGTTCTCTCTATGCCGCCAGGTGGATGAATGATTTTCTGTGTGCCAGTCTGACAGCCACATTCTGCCTTATGATAAATCATTCACAAATGTAAGGAGCTGATAGGATAACAAATTTCCTGGAATTGTATGTTGTACAATTTTATGTGACAAAAAATAAATAAAACTGATTGATTGATGAAATGTGGTCAACTCTCAGCACTGTCGGCCAAAAAAACACATCCCAACTTTGATGAATGCATGCTTGTCAAACATTATTATCCACAAAACGAATTTCATCGTTAAAAGGAAAATTTAATTTGACATGAAAAGTCAAGCAAATCTATATAAATCAATACACCATATGTAACAATTGTGCATTTATTATGATGTATGTGTGTTAATGTTCAAAGTTAACTAAAATGGATCAAAAGCTTGGAAGCGTATCAAGAGATGCAGATTCAAGTGAGTTGTGCGGCAACAGGAGGAGTTATCTCCTCTGCATGTCAGGTGTTATTTGGCCGATCCGTCCTCGCTGGCCCAACTCTGCATCTTCATTCGCAGAAAAAGGGAGTGGGTTAGTCTGTCCCTGCCCGTAGCCAACACACTATTTCATTACCCGGCTCGGTTGTGTGACTGACTGAACAGGGCAGGATTTAATGCTCCCAGCCAGCATCTCCCCTTAAAACAGTCAGAGATGCTGTGCTAGCTGGAGCCATGCTCTCCCTTTCCACTCCCTCCCTCCCCTGCTCCGGTCCAGAGTTTCTCTGACCCCCTCCCTCACAGAAATGGTCTCTTCTTCCTCCCACCTCTGCAGCCTATTCTTCTGACCTCTCCACAAGCTAGCACCTTCCTCTGCTTGAAATAAGACTGCAGTAATGCCTCTGTCAAGCTGTACTTTAATTTGCTTCTCAGTACAAGCCTTGGACAGTTGTAAATCACAGTAATCATCCTTGCTTTTGATGAATGGGCTGATCAGGCACGGCTCCATCCCGGTGTAAGCCCATCATCCCACAGCTCATCCTGTTCAGCTAACCTGGCCACTGTAGCGCCGCCGAGGACAAGCAAACCCTCTCGAGGGGCTAATCTCTCAGGGAATCCAGGATTACAAGCAGCACTAATAGCGAATCCCCTTGCACACACTAAGCTGAGCCAGAAGCTTAGTGGGGTTAGAGGGTTGTCTCCTCCTCTTCCTCTGTCTTTTGCTCTGGCTCTACTGTCCAGGTTTGGGCCGATGAGATGTTCATAAGCTCTCAACTACTGGGACCAGACCCTTTCAAGACTCAGCCCAGGCCAACATGCTATTTTTCTTGACTCTACAAGGAAGATTTATCAGAATTAATGACTGATAAATTATGTATAACCCACTTTTTTTCTTGCTCAGCAAATCAGAGCTGCAGACAGGCTAGAAATAACATTACATACAGGTTAAGTTGATGTTTAATGAATGACAGTAATAGCTAACTGCCAGGTGCATGCCATCACTCTGCTGCATGCAGTCATGAGTTCCTTATCCAGACTACAGATGGCACTATTGCCTCAGTATGGTTGGCACTGGATACCAACATCTCATAATGAGGACCCATCAAACTGATTATCAACCTTTATTCCCCTTTGACAAGTTCATAAATGACCTTAGCAAGTACAGCCATATTTATATGGGTGCTACAACAAAAATGGAATCACTCTGGTTTAAATCAGCTTTCACCTTGGAACTCTTCAGAAAGAGCTTCATTACGCCTCAGCCCTATTCCTGTAAAAAATAAACTCATGTCCGTTTATGCTCAAACGTCCCCTGGCTTTCATTGGTTCCGCCAGATTGGTGAGGCAAATCAAATGCAGACACATTCATCCACTGACCAAGCCCAGAGTATTAAAAAGTCGAGAAAAAGGCTTTCCACACTCCGGGCTTTGAGCTGGTGACCTCTCTCAATTTAAAAGCCGTCCAAAAAAGACCATAAACTCAACACTCAAAAGTTTTCCATCAGCCGAAGAGTGAAGTTATGAGATAATTGCCATGACTTAATAAACAAAAGAAATGGAAGTAACAGCTGACCCTGCATGGTTGAGGGACAACTTTAGATTAACTTTAGAGTAATTTGGATCAATTCAGATTCAACAATTACACCACTGAACTGGCTGTACTGCTTTAACAGCAGAGGAAACCAGCACTGCCTCTCACAGCACTAAAATGTCTTTGTCCCCCCTGTCATGAAAGTTCCCAGATTGATGAATAAAATTTTTTTTTCTTTCCAACTTGTGGTGTGTTAATTACTGGCAGCGTTCTCCGAGGCTCTCTAAACTGACATGACAGAGGTGTTCTTCAGTGTGCTGAAGGATTTCGCAGCTGGTCACAGATGCCCGTTGTTACCACTTCTGCGTTCATAACGCCAATGTCTCTCATCCTTCTATTTTCATATATGGAAATCCAAAAAAAGAGAACTCAACTAACCGCTAGAAACGGCCATTAAGAAAATGTATCGGCAATCAGTTCTACTTTTATTAAGACATTTTCTTAGATTAGACAAAAGAACTTTTTTTATTAGATAAAGACATTTCATTTACAGATAGTACTGAAACAGTAAAAGGACCTCAGTGCCGACAGGTGGGATCTCCATATTGTCTTTATAAATAACTTTTACTGTATAGCTTGTTATCATTCCTGGTACAGAGTGGAAGCCTTGATGTGAATGTGCTAATTAATGATATCAGTTAGAGATTAAACTAAAAATTAGCATGGGATGGGGATTGCTAAAATAACTCAGTCATTGGGAAATCACAGCTGGGTGAACACCAAGTAGAATGTGTTTAAATGAGTTGGAGTACTTGGAATTTGCTGCTGTAGGTTCCAGATGGGTGGGGAAATCTTTGCACATGAGAGAAGCAAATGTCTTCCATCGTCCATGTCGAGTTCAATCAATTACATAACTAAACTTGAAGGGATGAAAAAACTCAGTTAAAAGATCCGGTTCTGGTCACATTGCTAGGCTATTTGAGCTGCCATGTCGCTCCAAGTGATGAACAGGAGGAAAGGAGGAAGGAGAAGACGGGCACACTAGGACATGGTGATCTGCATGGACTCCAGCATCTCCTCCACCGTCTTCATGGAGCATTTGTTCTCCTTGGTCCCACGACCAGCCATCTGAAGAAATAAAGAGAGAGAGAGAGAGAGAGAGAGACAAGGGGAAAAAGAGAACATCGACTCATTAGGTCTCTCCGCCAACTAAAGCAATGGAGAGCCAAACTCACTTGAACACAGCATCAGAGAGGCTGTGATAACCTCGTCCACCCTATACTACGCTTCACGGTGTTTGCGAAGCTAGAAGCAAAAATAATCAGAGAGAGGCGGCGATGGCCATTAGATAGCACTGTTAAACAGGTCATAAAAAGAAATATAATACCTCCAATCGGCTGGGCTTTTTTCAACTGTTGCATAAGTGCCAATTTAGTTTGTGTGTGTGTGTGTGTGTGTGTGTATGTGTGTGAGACAGGATGCCCACATGATTAGTCCACTTCCATGGCCTCTAGTCCAGGAGTACATAACACTCCATTCTAATTTCTGCACTAGGTCCACGGGGTTCCACAGGAAGTGCCCCAAATTATAATCCACAAGCACATCCAGGAATACTCATGCATGCAAATACAGGCGCACACTTCTACCCAATTAAACTTGGCGACAGACAAGGCAACCCCTCAAAAAATACCAAAGAGAAAGAAGACTTCCCTAACCTTGGGCAGGGGAGTAGGGATATAATAAAGGGTCCGTCTAATTAACCTCCCTTCACCCACATTTTTATATTATATATATATATATATATATATATATATATATATATATATATATATATATATATATATATATATATCTTTATGAGATCTTTCTGAAAGTTCAGTTACATTATATTTAATAATATATTATATTTTAAAATACAATCTGCAGTTTAAGTCAGATTTATTCCCGCCTTCCATTGTAGTTACTCTATGTTAAAAGACTTTCTGAGCTACAATGAGACGTGTAACAAAGATACGCCCTTATTTATTGTTAATGATGAACGTCAACAGGCGCGCTACTGCCTGTGTGAGGCTGTACTTAGGCACAGCGGTGCTTTGAGCTAAATGCGAACATCAGCATGTTCAGCAAGTATGTTTACCATGTTCAGCGCCTTGGTTTCTCGTATTAGTATGCCAACATTGGCTGCTTAGCACTTAACACAAAGTAGAGCCAAGGCTGACGGGAGGGTTTATTAGTTTTGCAGGTACTGAACGGATGATGGCGCTAGATGAAAAGTCAGGGGCTTCACCAAAGTCATTACAATTCACCCTGATGGGGATATAAAGGTCTTCACCATATTGGAAACATTAGAAATGTAATACATTTGCAGACACAAAATAAAAAAAATAAAAATCAATCATCATATAAAAATCCATTGACACAATTTTCAGAAAAACCTGCTGCTGTGTAGAATTAGTTCAGATTTGTCAGCAACACAGCTTTCATGAGACTGGTCTCATGAAATGGTGTATGTATGACACGCCAATTTGTATGCCAATATTGGCGTGTCATCAAGATCGCACACTTGCTTTTTAGCATGTTTAACAACATTGTTTGGCCTCCATTGACTTACATTGTCTTGCAATAGCGTGTGTATTCAGGCCGTAGTGAGTACTATGAAAGGGCGAAAATCCGTGTAGGGAGGTTGGTCGGGGTGTTGCATGGGTAAACACTGGACTTTTACCCAGGAGCCCGAGGATCATGTCGCGCGTGTCACGTTTCCTACTCAACTCAACAGTCGCTTTCTTCTCACGATAATGTTTCGGTCTGCTGTATGCAGCGTAGACATACAAGCAGATAGCTCAAAATGCGTACAGATAGCACGCCACTTGGCTTAAGAAAGTCGACGTGTATGTTTACGCAAAGTCATGATGGCTGAACAGGACAAGCAGAAGGCAACAGCACTGCAGGGTCCTTTCAATTAAATCATTACGAAAACACCATTACCCCGAGTCAAACACAGGCAGGGGATATTGTTTCAGTGCTGCCTCTGGACCAGAGAGCACATCCTGCACGTCCTCCAAGGCGAGAGAAGAGCCCCTTGAGAGTGTGTGCACACTTGGTCAGACACACTCATTGTAAACATAATCATTTCAATTCTTGAGACGCACACAGTTGGCTGAAGAAATTGAAGGCTTGCCCCCTCAAAAAGACCGTCTTGGCTTCCTTCCAAAACCGCACACAGTTCCTCCTCTACATTTTATCTGTTGGTGGAATAACGCGGCGAAACGGACAAAACTCTACCCCATGTTCAACATAAAGCAATACTGTGAGGCATTTATTCATTCAACCTTTTGGCCATGCTACAGGCTTCTACAAACAGGAACTAAATGTAGCCTAAACCTAGCCTATACTGTATTTCCATGGCTAAAGTTTTTTTCCTTCCTCTTTTGCCAAACTCCATCTTAGACAGGGCAGTTGGCTAAGGTGTGCAATTAGCTACGTCATTTCCAAGTGTGACTCATTCTTCTAGGTTTAGGGTGTGTGTGTGTGTGTGTGTGTGTGGTGGGGTAGCTATAATGATCAGTGCATTTCATTGCCTTTGCTGCCTAATGCGCCATTACCCCGGGCCCGGTAGTCAATTATCTCCGCAGCCTGAGGTGAGACCACCACATTAACTCCTGCCCTGTTGTACAACAGTAGGAGCAGAGCAGACAGCCCCACATCTATTTACAGCATCTGATAATAGAGTCATGACGCAGTGGGAGCCTGTGGTCCGTGACAGAGGAGCTAATCAGAGAATGTGTTTAGAGAGTTAGGGCAAGAGGGCAGGCCACGCAGTGCCGCTTTGAAGCCCCCTGCACCTACGACACACACATCACATGCCCAGGCCGTTTTACATGTCAGCCGACCCCACCGAGGTAATTATTTCTTTTTACATTTAAAATGGGCCCCAGTCAGTTGTGACCTCTTGCTGACGTCTGCTCCCACTTGCACTCACCTGCCCACCTTTTTCTCACACTGAGGTATGACAATCACCAGGTACCGGGACGTAATAAAAGTGGACGACTGACACGAGCAACGCTTTAAAGGGGCCATCAATCAGCAAGCACTAGCCCACAGCAGCCTGCAGCTGTGTGACGGAGGCCCATACCACCGCTCCCTCTTAAAGATCTCAGAAGTGATTTAACTTTGGGGTGGGGGGAGGAGGCAACCTTACACCTTGTCATTTCACTTGTCTCACACAGTAATCAAAAAAAAAAAAAAAACACATCTACAAGCACACATGTGCGCGGTGGCAGGCTTGCATACACATACTGTATATACACACACACTTGAGCGGAGTTGAAATCCCAGTACAACCTCACTATTACCAGGCAACTTAAATAAACCCAAGAGGTTGTAGACCAGAACAGAAGCAGCGGGGCGGGACGAAGCTCACATCATATTCCCTGGAGGACAAAGGTGTGACTGACTCGTGTCTCATTAGTGATGATGACAGTGGATAGGAGACAAGCCTTTGGTGTGGGAGATCTGGGTTCGATTCCCACTGCGATACATCAATCACTGTGTCCCTGAGCAAGACACTTCACCTCTAGTTGCTCCACAGGCGTGCAACTTCTGACATATATAGCAATTTTATGTCGCTTTGGATAAAAGCGTCAGCTAAATGACATGTCATGTCATTATCGTCATAACCTTTTTAACGCTTAAGTTTGTTTACGGGCTTCTAAGTATAGCTGAAGTATTTCAGTCTGTCCACATAACAACTCAACTTCAGGGCCACTACAGTATCACAGTAGGGGCCGTATCAGCTTCTTCATTCAAATATAACTGCTCCATTTAAAAAGGTATTAGGCATGAATATGTTCAACAACATGCAGGAATTTCTTTTGGGTCTAAAGTTTTTGTTATATCAAATATTTAAGTAAGGAAAACAAGCGCTACAATACTGCTTATGCTACTGTCTAATCCCTGTAAGTAGGTTCAGATGAAGTCCCAAACTTATGTTATAATATTTGTCCAAGATTATTTGATATATACAGTCAGGCAAATGCCGATAATGGATTCTTAAATATTAAGTTTAGTGCAATATGTCAACAGAAAAGAAGGTTCATTTACAGACAGTATCAGGATTTCTGGCTGTCCTGTCTGATGCCTCGGACCCTTCTTATGTTACACTCGTGTTTTTTTCAGATAGTTGGACGCTGCCGACTTTCCTACAAATAATAATAATGTCAAACACTTTGTCCCTCTGACTTTTTTGGGCCTCTGTTTCATTATTAAAAGTTAGAAAGTCTTAAATATTGAAAAAAATGAATATTTATATTAACTTCTAAGAGTGAGGTGAGGTCAGTGAGCATAATGATCAAAGTGACGAGTAGTGCGTGGACTTGACATCAATCGAGGCCTTTTCTTTGACCAAACCAACTCAACATTTTTGCCATTTATTGAGGAGATCTACTGTATATCAGCGTACATATGAAGTGTTAAACCAAAAACCTAACAACAACTAAAAGCCTAGCACTCTTCCATGACTTCTGAAGACGCTCCAAAAGAGAGCAGCCATTCACCGTGACGTTACTCACACTTTTTCCAACGTGTGAAATGTGTCTATAAGGCGAGGACAGCCGAGTGCGGTGAGAAAAGGTCTTTAGAGGCTCAGCGGGAAGCATATCTCTCTCTCAACAGGAACCGCTTATTACATGTTCAACTGTTGAAATAAGCAACACGTATGGCCCACATGGCAAAAGTCTTTCAAATATGCTTTTATACTTGGGTTGCTATGACAGCAACATAAACCATTTTAGCGATACCATCTGAGCAGCTCCTCACTTTTTCCCCTCCTTGCTTTGCACGTTCTCACTCGCTGTACAGTAGTAGGTCAGAGTCACAACATTTACATCAAGGGCCCTAAAGTTTTTCTTGTCACCAACCCTCAAATGGGTTCATTGGCCACTCATTATCAGATTTCATTTCAGGAACTCCAATTCTGATTAATTATTGATTTAACATTACAAGTACATTTTGTTGAGAAACTGCAACTAAAACAAAAAATAACAACATTCAAATCTATAATTAGGCTCTTGGATTGGCTGGGGACCTACGAGATTCAGTTCAAAGGTCCTTGGGGGTCAATGAACCTCACTTTGAGAACCACTGAGCTAGACAACTCTGCTACAGTTTAGTGTGATTGTGGTCCTCGGGAGAATCCGCGTGTGGCTCGGCGAGAAGCTCATCTGCGAGACCGGGGTGTGGAATAAAGCCTTAGCAGACGCTGTGGCCTTGAATCAACACATTAACAGTAAATGTACCCAGACACACTAAAAGACACTGGGGTTGTTATTACAGCACTGCAAGCCAAAGGCATCCAGCAGGACAGCTGTGTGTTCAGGGGTCATTTGGTGGTTGTGAATGCTTTCACATACTATGCAAATGAGGGGAATTCTGGATGTCTGGATATTGTGTGCAAATACCCCATGGAAGCTAAAACCGAGTCATTAGAAAATACAATTGGTGGTTTTCTGTGTCTGGTGGAGTGAAGGGGGATGTGGGGAAAAAGAGAGAGAGACTCTAGAGATACACACAAGATATGGAGGCTAGATGAGAATAATGAAGAAGATAGTGGCAAACATTACAAGTATAAAGTGAAGGTAGATTATGAAGCCTAATGACAATCGTTCTGTGACTCACCTTATAGGCTCTATTTATTTGAGTTGCAGCCCAGGCAGCGTACTTCATATTGTCCTTCTTCACCTTGGCACTAACTTTTGGACTGGCAGCGATGTGACTTGCAGACTAGAAGGAAAAAAGAAAACGGGAAGATGAAGCAAAGGAGAGAACAGGGGGAAGGGGTGTTCTTGTATCAAAACTTGGTGAAGCAGCAATAAAAGACGTAATTGAGATGAATGTGCAACCACTCTTACCATCTATCACTCCACTAGTCATTGTGGCAGAATGAAGAGGGAAAAAAAAAACAGACCTTGGCCTGATGACACAAGAGAAATCATTTCCGGGGAGGAAAAAGTGAGTGTTTTATTACTTTATACGTAAATTGTCACTTAACGGGGCTCTAATTTCTCCAACACCATCGATTCACTGCGATGAAAGGTTCTTGTATGTTTTGTAAAAAAAATGTTTTTAAAAACTGAGCCCAGTGAGAGAAGCGCTGTGTGAATCACGGTCTCTGCCTGCCCCGACAGCTCCCCTCTGAACCACAAATCCCATGTCTTTCCCATGTTCCTGCCATCATCTCCACACAGCAAACCCCAGAGGGCTTACCCTGCATGCACTTCAAAGCCCTCCCTACTAGTGTGCTGAAGCTTTAACTACACACCAACCTGGCCCTGTTTTTTTTTTTTTTCAATAAAATGGTTTGGCTTCTGATCTTTTTCTTTTTAGTCAAGAGCAACCTTAATTTAGATTATGTCAGCCTAGTTAGGCTACCCCCGAATAACACTGTTATGGAGGGGAATCCCCACGCAAGTGCTGTGAGTAACTAACCCACAACCCAACTGTGGTCAGTGCTACCCGGTCTCCTGTCGAACTGACTCAGATGGTGTGAGATGGTGAAAGTTTCCTGTCCTTTCACTGAACTTCTTGCACCTGTCAAGATCTGGACCACCGAGACTTGCTGACAATCTGCAAAGCACACTCTTAAAACAGATCTGTGGCTGATAAAAGAATAAACTCCCACCTGAAGTATCCATTAAAGACTTGAGTGTCAGCGGATGACTTGTCAGGAAACCGTACAGGGCCTGCTCTGTCTCCAGCCGATGTTGAGAGTTCCCAGAAGCCAACTACTTTTTTTTGACCTGCCCTGCGCATTCTGTACTCTGCCTACACCTCAAAACGGTTTCAGAGGGTAAAGGGCTGCTGCGAGGTGTTTGAACTACCTGAAGCATCCCAGGGCAGGGCTGAGGAAAACACTGGGGCTCTCTGTAGTAGACCTGCTTCCCTTCTCCACTTTTTATAGCCTGCACCGCTATGTTTGTGTTTTTATGTCAAGTCTCAATTACATATGATGCATTGGCACTAGCAGACAACATCCTGTTTAAACAAATATGTAGATGAAAGGGCTAGAGACTACAATCAAACTGGCACCTGGTTGGATAACTTGCCAGTGACAAAATGCTTGCATCAGTTGTACTGCTCTCACTACATTCTTTTTTTTTACTCTGGGACTACTTTATTTATTTAAGTCATAAACATAAAAAAAATGTCTCACCAAAGGGATATTATTACTAAAATAAAGAGCTCCAGAGGGGCAGACTTTTCCAATGCTGGACTTCACCGTCTGAGTCAGCATTGAGCTGACCTGTCTGAGAGCCCCTTCTTCGCTCCCCCCCCAAAACACAAAGTAGAGTCGTGCTTGACACACTCAGTGGCCAGACTCAACCTTGACAAACCACAGGGTTACAAAAAAAGGCTCTACTCTTTTTGTTTTTTTCCCCCCCTTTCTCTTTCTCTCCCACTTTCTCTTCATGCAAAGCAGTACTCACCATGTACAGACCAAACAATGCCCTCATGTTTCGGTTGTTCAGCCTCAGCGCCTGGGCAAAATACTTTCTGGACAGCTCCAGGTTTTCCAGCCCCCCCCCTGAGTGTACTTCACCTGTGTGAGGAGGCATTAAACACGGCCAATAAGCTGTGCTAAAGGGCAGCTCAAGCAATGACAACATGACATCTGAATAAGCAACACATGACAACCCTGTGTAAACACATCTCCTTTCATGAGCCTATATTCCCAGTGACGTTAAGTGCGTGTCGGTGTCTCTCGGTTTTACAGAGAGGCACCATTCACAGAGAGCTAACATTTATTCCACAGTTTGCCCCCATGCTTGATGACGGACATCCAGGCGAGTACCTACCTCAGCGTACTGCTCACAGTACAAGTGATTGTGAGGATTGGTCATCATCAGCTCCTCCAGACAAAACGCGGCTTTTCCATAGCTGTGGAAATGACAAGGAAAACAGTAAGCCGATTGATACAGCTGGGGATGTGTCATCCTTTAGCTTGCTCAACTGTGAAGCACAACATCTATGCCCAATAAATTTACAGGTATAAATTTGAATTGAAAACTATGTGGGGTACAGGTCAGTTTACATGTGATGGAGTTAAAGTCTATGTTGTGGAGATCTGTTAAGCTCCACCACATGACATGGTGTGTATTTACAGGCTTACAGTAAAGGGTGCTCAGTCCAGACAGCTGGCAAAGGTAAAAGCCTATCTAGTGTGGTGACTCTCGCCTTTTGGGGGGGAGAAGACACTGAGGATCAATCTTGTCACTCTGTGTGTTTTTTCAGCCTTTAACATGTAGTTAACTACCTTCCTGAGGTTAGAACTACAGTATGAGCTGGCACACTGTGCCTATACTCAGATGAGATCACTTCTCAGCGGCAGACTGCTGAGCTGTTGACCTCACACTAATCTGCTGCCACTCCACTTCTAATACACAGTTTCCCATTCACAGGCCCAGGCCAAGTTGAGCTAAGACACAGTATATCACTGAACACAAAGCCATAAAATGTCTGTACACCTAACAAAACAGAAGCCAACACACACAGATCAAGGCAGAAGCAGACTGAGCAACAGAAAATGGGGCTACACTGTCCGTCTATCAACACATCCAAGCAATGGTGTTAATTTTGTCACCAATTTTTAATTTACTCTTGTGCCAAATGTCCTTGTTAGTGTTAGTCAAATTTAAATCAATTATTTCTGAGATTATTTCTGATAATCATTTCAGTCAAATAGTGTTTCACACATCTCAAATATTGGTTAAATATCATAATTACCTGACAAAAATACTTGAATGATTTTTGTTGAATGCAAGTTTGTTAAACGCGTCTGGTTTTGTATCGAGCCTCTTCCTTCATGCAAATACAATCTACAGCACGTTGTTTCGTTGCCAGCACTTGCATACATTTCTCCAGCCGCTCTGCCAGCTGTTTAATAGCAGTTTCGCCAGCACTCCTTTCCTTGCCCGGGGCACATCGCTACGCGCTGTAACGGCTTCAGCAGCAGGCTAAACCGGGTTTCCTCCCCCCGTCCGGGCCACATCGCTACCTGGATGTGTGACGGCTAGACGGATAAAAAGGGGACACGCCGAATCACTAGATGAGCCGCAGCCGAGCCATGGCACTGTACTTGTTCTATCTCATGATGGAAAAGTAGAGACAATTGTAGACGAAAATGAAGACAGATTTTTATTCTATGCAAAACATTTTAGTCTCGTCTTTATTCGTCAACAATAATGCATGTTAATTTAGTCTTAGTCAGCGTTTTTGGACATTGGTGCCGTCTCGTCTTCGTCATGGAAAAAACGGGCGTTGACGAACATATTTAGTCTTGTCTGACGAAATTAACACTACCAAGCAATGTCAATTTAATCGTGTTGCTTTGTAAGCTTTGACTTGTTCTTAAACGACCGTTATTAGTTAACAGAAACGCCAAAATATCACTGCTTGCATTTGTTCTTGCACTTCTACACTGGGATGAATGGGGAGTAACCTTTCACTGCATTGTGAGAAACGGGAAGATGCTGAGTTTTTTCGTGGTCCAAATGTTGCCTGCCACAACATGAATAACCTATCAGTCTATTTAAAGTCCGCCATGCTAACTAGCTGAAAGATTAACAGCATAGGAGGAAGGTGGGGACAGAGAAAGAAAGAAAGAAATAAACAGGGGGAAGGGGGTTAGCAGAGGGGAGATCAGAGGGCTTGGAAGGTTGGGGGGCTGTTTACAATTACCACTTCCTCTCCATAAAGACTTTCAGATGTGCTCATGCAGTGGCCGTGGCCTGCAACAGAGCCCGCTCCATCAGCCATCAACCAAAAACTTGTAGCAGAGCCAGACCCTTACCTCTTCTACTCTTCTTCTAAGCCATCTAACCCCACCATCACCGAGCTACTCTCTACGGCAGTTCCTAAACTCACTCTTTACCAGTGTTCGAGAAAGGTTGTAGCCACCATCATGTGCGAGACTGTAAGAATCGTATATGTTTCTGTTGGAGGGTAGTAAAACCATCAGCAGTGGCCTTCCCCCATTTCAATACCACATTCTGACTTCATATAAGACAAAAATGGATCCAGACTGTGCAAAGTATGTTTGAAAAATGTATTACTATGTTTCCTGTAATTCTGGATGACCAGTCCAATTTTGTCAAGTCTCACAGGCTGGGTCAGAATGAGAGCCAGCAGCATATTTCGACAGTGGCTATGTGCAATACTCAAATTAAATCAACAAAATAATCTCCTGTCTAAACATCGCTGGCATAAGGATTGTTTTAACAGTGTCAACTCAGCAGCTATTAATTACGTTTTCAATGCGTTAACACTGATGCCGGCTGCAACCCTAACAATCGCAATGCAGAGACACACGGCTTTGTTTATTTTTAGCTCCCAGGGTGTTGCGCAGTGAGGGGAGAAGAGTTTATTTCTCTTTCTCGCTCCTCCATCACTCTGTTTTCCCTGGGGGGGTTGGGGGGCACTACCTTCTCCTGGGAAAAACAAGTGCTCTCTCTCTCTCTCTCTCTGCCCCCTGCTCTATCCCTCTGGAAAAGAGTGGCGATAATGCCGGACTATCCGGAAGAGGAGGAGGAGGGGAAACAGGGAGTATGTAACCCAAAAAAAAGAAAACAAAGAAAAGAAATTGACACGCCTGTAGATAAGGGTCTGTGGGAGTGAATGGTGTGATATTAGAAGTGTTGAGATAAGCTGCGAGATAATCCGCTCACCCATGGATTTCCTCTGGCTACTACAGAAATAAAGCCTCCCAGACAAAAGCATGAAATATCCAATAAGTAGCCTTCTCACTGCGCTAAACATTCCTGCTGCCACTGCCCTCGTACCAGAGCAACCAAGCAGCCATAACGCGCACACACACGCGCACACACATACACACACGCACGCACACCAGACACTGCTTCACTAACTTCTTAGCCCCAGACAATTAAGGAGGGATAAAAGGTGACACAAACAAAACTTTTTTTTTTGTTTCTTACAATGCTCTTGTCTGCCTGGCAGTTCTCCTTGGCAACTGAGATATCAGCGGGAGGCCAGGGAGTCTTTCTGCTCTCATATGTAGGAGAGGAGGCTTAAGACTGAAATCCTATTAAACTACTCTTATGTGACAAACATGGACAGGGCTTCATTCAGACCCCTGGCTGAGTTAGGCATCTCACCGCCTTCCATTGTGGCCATCCAACAGCCCTTTGGCGATCAAGCCATCAGGCTGATGTGAAGCCCTGTTAAACTGACGGATAGGTCTCAAACATATGACTGCCTTACTGGAAACAACCATGTTTTATATGATAAACATCTATCATTAAAGGAAGAGTTCACATTAAAATAACAACTTAAGATACACGTCAAACAGCTTCTTCAGAATGTGTACATTTTGCTATTAAGGATGTTTGGACCGATCCTCATTTCTTATTGTTTGGCTACTATGAACAAATTCAAATTTATATCTGTTGTTTTGATAAAATCCAACATGGTGATGCCATGCCAACTCCTTTTACCTGATATGAGGAAACACACTTATGTTTTTTTTTGTTTTGTTTTTTCTTTTTTTGGGGTTATAGTATTTCTTAGGAAAAGTGTCTGAGTTTGAACAGATAATTTGGCAGACAACTGGCTGAATATATTGCTCATTTCCTGTTTGGCATCACCTTTTCTGGTGCTTTCACCCCATTGAGATATCTACCATTCTCCACGTGTGGTTGCTCATCAAAGCTGCTGTTTTGAAATCAATGCTCCAGAATACTTAGTTTAACGGTGTAAAAATCAAGCTTAAGTTTACCCACCACACCTGGAATAAATGTCTTGCTAGAAAGGTCTATTGACTTAACTTGGCTGTAATTGAAAAAGTGGGCCACGGCATAACCACAAAGAATGTGAGCTATTGGTTCAAAGCTGTATATTGATAGGCAGAAGAGCACATAATAAAAGAAATTTGACCCGCCTGTCTGTCTAGCAGTACTCCTGAATGGACGCACTGATACAAAAAGGTGGCTCAACCTTTTAGACAATGCACCTTTTTAAGATGAACAACATTTTAATGCAACATTGAAAATCACACTTGCCGATTTTTGTTTATGGCGTTAAATAACTTTTAGGGCTAAATTTAAAATTGTCACTGTTGTGTCATATGCCATTGGAAAGTGCAAAGGAAATCACCCTTGGGGCTTAGCCTAACTGATTTTAAAATATGTTAAGGTGCATTAAAAATGAGCAAATACTAAAATCATACGGTCACTTCAATTATCATAATGTATTTACTCGTGTTCGTTGATGTAGAGCTCTGACAATTCATGCCACGCTTCTTGGTCCCCAACAAACCTGGAAACACAAAATGACAGTACAATATCTTCCTTAAACATAGTGTGTCAAGTCATACCAGTCCTTACAGGGAAAAAGGGAATGCATTTGTTACATAGTAAAATAACAATGTAAGTATAATATTACCAATACAATAATGAATACAATAATGTGATCCAACTGTCAAGGTAGGAAAAACTCTTTGCTGGCATTTCATGCACAAGTTGTGCCAGGCAAACTCAGTTTTTAATTAAAATAGAAGCCGGGGGGGGGGGGGCTGACCCTCTCCCCCTCTTGTAGAAACACTCACTGCTCCAGATACTCATTGAGCTCCCGGATGGCTTCAGCGCCCTTCCCTTGGGCCTTCAGTATGGAGATCTTGCGCTTCCTTGCTGCCTGTAGAGCAGAGTAAACAGGATTAGGAGCTCAGCTCCTCGAGTGTTTGTCTGAAGGGGGGTGAGAAGATGAGTGAGTGTAAGAGTTGGGAGTTTAAGTGTGTACATTAGCGTGTTTTCAGTGTATTCCAATCCTGTTCCAAGTTTTGCTGTGCAACTGAATCATTTCAAGAAGATGAATCAGCACTTTGGTGCAATGCACATCAGCCATCAAAATAAAAAGGACAGTCACTTTTCACACTAAAGATAAGTTTGTCAAGTGTGTTTATTATATTATTGCTGGGGAAATTAAACAAATATAAGCCTACTAAGGGCATAATTGGAAATGATTAGTGGCCATGTCCAACAGGAGATGGACACACATTATGAGTCAATGTTTTGAGAGTTGGAATGAGCTCAGTAGCTGAGATAAAGTGGTGAGTCATCCTCTAACCAAGTGGGGAAAATGGCACACTCCCCCAAACCCCAACGCCTGTCTTCCTGCCGACACGGCACGCATCGAGCGCTGCACCAGCCCAACTTACATCAGCTGAAAATTGTTTTCCGCTTCATTTTGATGTTGAAGTGACCTTAAGGTGGATTAGATTCTCATCAATCTGAATTAGAAAGTATTACTCTTGGTGCTGCAATTTTTCCAAATGTCTTACTCCCCCCAACCCCCTCCTCCGTCTTTTGGTAGTAAGTGAAAACTTTAACAGGAGGTTGTCGCTCCATTAGAAGCGCACTGCCCTGCCACAGCCTATTTTATTTATGGACACTTGATTGAGTAGGGCTTCCTCTCCTGCACTCCTAGCCAAAGCCATTGAGGGCTGTGTATGAGTCATGTCTAGGGGGCTGTAAATTTGGGCCTCTTTTGACACTGCCATCACAAGAAATCCACTTATCCATCAAGCTGGGACAGGGACCCACAGAGACACTGTAGCTTCTACTGACAAGCAATATTTCAGCCTCTCAGAGGAAAAAAGCACACAGGCAACTGAACATTTAGATAAAAGCTACCTACACCCCAATGTATTATTCCTGTATCTTTTCCCAAACACACAGTTTTTAGTATCAGGGTGGTCTAAAGGGAAACTGTGAGAGAATTATTCAAATATGTTATGAAGTTATCAAGCAACAAGGAACAGTGAAAGGTCAACCCATTATTTCTTCTTATGAAACAAAGATCACACCATTTCACAGCCAGTGCATTCCACCAGATGCTATCTGAGATTCAGGAATTTATTCTCACTTCAGACTAAATTAAAAGCATGTGGGATCTTTCCTTATCCAATACCGAAAAAGGGAAGCAGAAATAAATTAAACACTACAGCAATGTTGAATGTGGATTTTTGCACTTGTACGCTCCCGCCATCACCACACCCACCTCTCTTCTCTCCCAGCTCTTTTTCCTTTTCTTTCCCAGATAAAGAACCACTTGGGGCTCAAAGGAACATATGGAAGTTGGTAGCCCAGAGTCACACAGCACTTTATTAAACAAGAAGCAATTCCAAACCACTCCCCTCTCGCCTTCTTTCTCTAACTAATGATCCAGAAAAACCTGGCAGTGGGTGTGATCCCTCCCGATTCTTTTTTAATTAGCGCTCTGAGGAGACTTTAGGATTGAGGACTGGATTATTTAAATCACCCTTGGCTCTTTGCTACGACCCACCGCAACCTTCCTTTATAATAAGAAACATCACAGCAAGGATGGCACACCTACATGGAGCACTGTACATCTGTGGAACTGGACGGAGGAAGAAAGCGAATTGAAAGACAAGTCTATGCAAATGTTAATGTTGCTCTAATGATGCTGTTAAATTTTTTTTATCTTTACATAGCGATGGAGGCGTGTATTCATATATACACAATTACGATCAGTTAAACACAATGAAACATGATACCGATATTTTTATTGCAAGTCAAAGTAGTCCATTATTTTGGTGAATAGACTTCACATTCAAGAAATTCTGAATCGGGGCTTTTAATTCCAGATAACTTGACCCAAACAAATATAATCTTGTCCTACAATGAATGTGTAATTGCATGTGATTATAGGTTAACCTCAGGAGATGTCTATGTGATCTCAATGACTTATTTAAGAAATGCTAGCTTTTTATATATGTTTATATAATATAACATTTAGGGTGAAATGAGAGCATTGGAATGCTATATTAATGAAATCACTGAGTCAACTCAATGTTAGAAAAATGAGAAATTGGTGCATTCTTGTATGCAAATGTAGTTACTACTGTATAATCTAAAATACTCTAGAAGAAATTTAAAAAAGGTTGAATAGATGCATTTACACATTTTTGCCAGATCATTGCTGTAGGTATTGGAACATAGCAAGCAATGGAAGGGCTAAGACTTTGAAACATTTTGTGGACACCGCCATGGCAAAAAAAAAAAAAACCTTGAGCAATTTTTGTTGATTCAACAATTTTGGTTAATGGGTACCACATCTATTCCATAGCCTGTAATTACAACAGCTCAGTTTCCAATCTCTGCTTCGCATGCTGGGATGCCTCGCAAGTCTTCCTTGTGGTCGCCAATTTTCCGCCATTTCTCAAGCCCATCCCTTGCCCGATTCTTAAGAGTGTGTTGGAGAACATGTAGGGAGGAGACAGCCCTCGCTCCAAGACAGGTGACCTAATCGATGCCATCATATCATCTCTCCACCCAAGTCATTCAGGACAAGGATTGTGGGAAAAGGGGTTAAGGTTAACATCTCAGGGACAGAAAACCACTTTGTCTGTTTTGTTCTATTATCGGCCCTGGGTTTGACTGACAGCCTACGCTGGCTAGGGTGGCAGCATCCAGCATGCAGAGACCAGGAAACTGACCATTCCCTTTCCGAGGAGGTCCCTGGAATCCCTGGAAGATCTGTGCCGTGTCGGGGAGGTGCCCTGAGATTCACTGAAATTACAACTCCCATTGTCAAAACAGTGGTTAGATGTGAAGCAATTTGTTGTAGATTACGCCAATTACTAAAACATAAATTTGATAGAGCAACGCAAAAATGACCGCGTTACAAGTAAATTACGTGATTTGTGGCTTTTACTTCAATCTTCTGTTGGACAGCATGACTGGAAAAAAAAACTTTTCAAAGTATTCCCTGCAACCATCCCAGTGTTATTACCTTGTTAGCCATGGCATGGATCAATATGACTTCAGCATAAATTAGGAACCATCATACAGATGTTTTTGCTCATTATTTGTGTTGCCGGAGATGCGTAATCCATGAACCCCGAGAAATTATTATTAAATGGCAATCCTTCAGTTGGTTGTTCTGTGACATTTGTTTTAGGCAGCATCATCCTTTTTGATAGCGCCTTTACTTTAAGGATTTTATTAAACAGAATACAAAACAAAGAACTAATTCTAATTTCACTTAAGCCCTCTGAGACAACATCTATTTGAGCACAAAAGTATTTCACCACTCTCGCAAAATTTTGTTGTGACATTGTGCCTAACCCTTGCCTTAAAAATATTTTAAAATTGAAATATAGCAGGCCATGAAAAACAGTCCAGTCCCTTGTTTTAAAAGCTGAATTGCCAATCTCGCTTGCAAACTCCCAAAAGCAACTAAAGCAGAAAGTAAACAAAGATGGTCTTGACAAAGTGAAGGTGGGAGGCAGCAGCTGTGGCTAGATAAAGATAAAGAGGCTATTCCTCCATGCCACAGTGAGAGCAAGCGGGGTGGGGTGCATCGGAGCGAGGTAAGGATTATTAGTTTTTCAGTAAGCCTGCTATTTGTTTAAAGCAGATAACTGGCAATGTGAAGAGTCTTCGCATGGCATCCAAAGCACAAATGTCTATACTGTGTGTGTAGCACTGGTATAGCCAAAATAAATAAGGTCATGGTTGTTGTTTTTTTAAACCCTTTAAAAGATGTATTTTCTTGCATGGCCATACAGAAACAATTTAAAGCAGGTACATTATATTTGGGTATGGTGGTGTGGGATTGGCAGAACACTGCCAACCATTTAGATAATAGTATATTAAGAAAAGTAGACAGCAAGCAGAGAGCTTCAGAGAAGTACACATTTGGGCTTGTCTGTATTGTAACAGACAAGGACACAGCAGACTTTGCACCTGAAGTGAGTTGACGGCAAGAGAGAAGGTGGGACAGGAGCTCGGCCTTGTTCACTCATGGTGGGGGTCTAATAGGTCCAGTAAATCACCAACTTCAAAGGCCAGACCTTTATTTACAATTTACTTCCATCAAACATGTCTTCCACTGACTAGGACCATGAATCACCCCCCACCCAGCCCAGCCCCCTGCGTCAAACACTTTTCATTTGTGTGGGTGAAAGGCTCATGAGCACTGTGGTTGAGGTCAGAAAGGCCAAGGGGAGTGCGACTTAGCAAACTCACACTGCTAACACCAAAGTGCCTCAGCAGATTTAAAGCCCTCCAAAAAGCTGCAAACACAAAGTGAACCAAGGTAGAATGGTAAACTGAGGTATTTTTCACCCTTTCTTTCTCTACTTCTCAGACTTACTGTATTGGTGGGGTCGTCTTGGAGGATGGCATCATAGTGCTTGTTAGCCTCGTCGTACCTTCAAAGAGGGGGAGAGAGAGGAATACAAATTAGTTTTATAACCAATCCCAGTCACCAGTTGGGTAAAACTAGGTGACGGGGAAATCAAGCACAGTTCAAGGTAATCAGGTTTCTGTATACAGCATGGCAAGTACCAATGATTACAGTGAGGCTGTGCAGAAATCAGTGGTGATATAAAAGGAGAAATAAACACTCATTTAAGTGTAGGTTGCTGGTCACACTGCCGCCCTTGTGAGAGGCTTATATCACTTCACAATGAGTCATGAAATCAATACAAACAAAGCTCTGTTATGAAGATTGTATTTTCAATTGATTGAATCCAGTTTGATTCACCTTTAAACAAAATTAAATTGCCGCTTTTACGTCTGTCAAGATCTGCAGCGAAGTTGTTGGTTCAGTTTTCCGTCTCTTGGCCCATACATAATACCACAACACACATGTGAACCTGATAAGCAACAATATCCAAGACAGCCCGCCTAACAACGGTTGGACTGAGCCCACATGATTCTGTTTAAATGGGAAATTTATGAGCTGTAAATATCAAATCATACGGTAAAGAAATCTGGAAATAGGAGGTATGTGCACTTCACTTGTCATGTCAAATCAGGCGCTGAAGGATGATTTCAGAACCTTTTTTCTATTTAGAGGTAATCTACAATGCTGATGTTTAAGCAGCCAAAGGCAGGGTTCAGTGATCAGAAACTGTCCCACCCACAGCCTGCAATAGACAGAAGCAACTCTGGTTCCCATTAGCACTGAGAAGCCCCACTTCCAGCGCCGCTACTTCCCTCACATTCACTTTATTACTCAGCCACACTTACTGGGAGATTTCAGATGGCATTAGGCGACCACTCACGAGTGTGTGTGTGTATGTGATTGTAGGGGTATGGCCATGCTGTTTGAAGCTGTGTCATTCAAGTGTAGCTCTGCCTGCTGCCAATTAGATCGCAGTGTGCCGTTTATTTAATCTGACAGTGCCGAAGCAATCACTCTCAATTATCACATAAACTTTGACACAACCGATAAACCAACAATGGTGATCTGGGTGGGGAATCTGAGCGAGGTAGCAAATAAATGAAATTTCCCTTATTTTAACTCAGTACGGACTAAACCCTATTTATTTTTCTTATGCTTACTTTTTTTGTAAACCTGCAGATTCCCAAATAAAAAACACACCATTGGAGGCAGGCAGGGGGGAAAAACTGAGATTGTGGTGACATGTCATTATTTTTGGGGCGAAGACATACTCCCAACAAGATCAAAACAGGACAGGAAAGACAGCATTAAAATAGAGAGGGCAAAGAGAGAGAAAAATACAGAGAGCAATGAGGAATAACAAAACAAGGAGGACTAGAAACCAGAGAAGATTGAGGGACCCCCAGAATAACAGTGGGATCCAACCACTTCCTTCCCGGGAATCCCTAACTCAGGCTAAAAGAGCCATAGGACTACTCAGTGCTGAACCTATCCTCTCTCCGTTCCTTCTTCTCCAAAGGAATGCTTGGTAATCCAACATAAACACAACCTACCAACCCCCCACCCCCCCACACACACACACAGTGTTACTTATACACACCCAGACCATTGTACCACTTAGGATCTGCTTACAGTTTCTTGCCCACAAGCCTCCCAAAGTACCATAGATAACAGTGAGGCTGTGCTTTTTTTTGCCTCCTCTGCCAATGGAGCTTTTGGTACCCAATGCTTACCTTTCCAACGCTTCCAGCCTCATGCCCGATAATCTCTTCACTCTGTGGCTATCTGGAAACTGCTTCCTCAGTTCCTGTAGACAGGTCTGCAAGGATGTGGGCAGAGGGGGGGAGAGAGACCAATTAAAGTTGGCTGTAACTAAAGTTTATGTTACACTCTTGCTCTCACACACATACCTCTAGATATACAAACCACCTGTCTTGAAAATGTTAGATTTTGCCCATGTTTCAGCTAAGAATACACTAACTTAAAAACAGGCCAATTTCGCAGTGTTACACGTGATGATCAGCTGTTAATCATTTAGGCAGCCACGGTTGATACTATAAAAAGGGAGTGAGGATGCTCTCTGCCACTTCCTCCTCTATACAGAGCTTGGATTTGTTTGATCATACAGTAGTTAAAGAGCTAATGGAGTAAGAGAGTGATGGTTATCATTGCATTCAGCATGATCCTGACTGAGATTAAGAAGTCTGCGGTATGACGCGGTATTGTTTGCACTTTCCATCAGCTGAAGGCTAGTCCTTAAGCTTTTTCTGGCAGCAGGGCAGTAAGGAGAGCCAACAGACAACTCATTCCAATGACTGAGTTCTGTCCTTTCTGTATGTAATGAGTCATTGTTTTTGCCAGGGGAGTTGTTACATCCATACTGATTGGAGATTAACCATTTAATAACCATGATGCTGTCTTTTCTTTCTATCCCATGCAGGTTTAAACATTTTTAGAGCTATGAAAATTTCAAAACATGAGAGTCAGAAACATAACATTATGCTTTAAGGATGGCAAATAAATCCTGAGGGGAAAAAGCAGTTGAACTCCATAAATGATGGCCAAGCTCAGCTAACACTTGAAGCATGCTTCTCCACTCATTTGCTGCACCCTCTAATTCCAACTTTCAGCAAATTGTTTTTCCAAAGTACAGACAGAGTAATACCATTTGGCCAAATAAAAATCAGATTTTCGCATTTGGCAGAGGGGGTGCAGCAAAGTAGGAATGGCTGCCTGAGAGAGAGTGAACGATGCCTTTTGAAGCTCTAGGGCGTGTGAGGAAGAGTGGTAAAAACTTACAAGAGCCAAGTCATCCCGACTGCAGTCCAGCGCTGCAATCATCACCTGCTCATAAATAATCCATACTGGGCAGAAGAGACACAGACAAAGAAGACTGTGTTAACGCCCTTCCCATTCCACTGTCTGTTGTAACATGAAAAAGTGATATATTGAATTGTACACTTGACGTTGTGACTTATAAGCAGTCTTATACGCAAACGAGCTTCACGTATATGATGTGAATCAACAGCTTATGAGCTCATTCAAAGAACTTACTCCTTAATATGTAATGCTACATTTACCATTTTCTGTACGGAATACACTAACATGTTCAAAAACCATACATTCATTTCAAACTTGGACGGAACTACAATCATAAAATGCGGGACTATTTTAAGTAAACGCCCTTGTTCAAGGTTTCACAGTCATGCTATTCATTTCCCCACAGTGAGTTGGTAATAAATTACTAATTCAATTTCAGTAATAAAGTTACATTTAAGGAAATGATGCATAACTTTATAAAAGAAAATAAGTTGGGCGCCCAGATAGCTCAGTTGGTAGAGCGGGTGCACATACAGTGGGTACGGAAAGTATTCAGACCCCTTTAAATTTTTCACTCTTTGTTTCATTGCAGCCTTTTTCCAAAAATCTAAAAAGTTCATTTTATTTCTCAGTAATGTACACTCAGCAACCCATCTTGACAGAAAAAAACAGAAATTTAGAAATTTTTGCATATTTATTAAAAAACAAAAACTGAAATATCACATGGTCATATGTATTCAGACCCTTTGCCGTGACCCTCATATGTAACTCAGGTGCTGTCTATTTCTTCTGATCATCCTTGAGATGGTTCTACACCTTCATTGGAGTCCAGCTGTGTTTGATTATACTGATTGGACTTGATTAGGAAAGCCACACACCTGTCTATATAAGACCTTACAGCTCACAGTGCATGTCAGAGCAAATGACAATCATGAGGTCAAAGGAACTGCCTGAAGAGCTCAGAGACAGAATTGTGGCAAGGCACAGATCTGGTCAAGGTTACAAAAAAAATTTCTGCTGCACTTAAGGTTCCTAAGAGCACAGTGGCCTCCATAATCCTCAAATGGAAGACGTTTGGGACGACCAGAACCCTTCCTAGAGCTGGCCGTCCGGCCAAACTGAGCTATCAGGGGAGAAGAGCCTTGGTGAGAGAGGCAAAGAAGAACCCAATGGTCACTGTGGCTAAGCTCCAGAGATGCAGTCGGGAGATGGGAGAAAGTTGTAGTAAGTCAACCATCACTGCAGCAATCCACCAGTTGGGGCTTTATGGCAGAGTGGCCCGAAGGAAGCCTCTCCTCAGTGCAAGACACATGAAAGCCCGCATGGAGTTTGCTAAAAAACACCTGAAGGACTCCAAGATGGTGATAAATAAAATCCTCTGGTCTGATGAGACCAAGATAGAACTTTTTGGCCTTAATTCTAAGCGGTATGTGTGGAGAAAACCAGGCACTGCTCATCACCTGTCCAATACAGTCTCAACAGTGAAGCATGGTGGTGGCAGCATCATGCTGTGGGGGTGTTTTTCAGCTGCAGGGACAGGACGACTGGTTGCAATCGAGGGAAAGATGAATGCGGCCAAGTACAGGGATATCCTGGACGAAAACCTTTTCCAGAGTGCTCTGGACCTCAGACTGGGCCGAAGGTTTACCTTCCAACAAGACAATGACCCTAAGCACACCGCTAAAATAACGAAGGAGTGGCTTCACAACAACTCTGTGGCTGTTCTTGAATGGCCCAGCCAGAGCCCTGACTTAAACCCAATTGAGCATCTCTGGAGAGACCTGAAAATGACTGTCCACCAACGTTTACCATCCAACCTGACAGAACTGGAGAGGATCTGCAAGGAGGAATGGCAGAGGATACCCAAATCCAGATGTGAGAAACTTGTTGCATCTTTCCCAAAACGACTCATGGCTGTATTAGATCAAAAGGGTGCTTCTACTAAATACTGAACAAAGGGTCTGAATACTTATGACCATGTGATATTTCAGTTTTTGGTTTTTTAATAAATATGCAAAAATTTCTAAATTTCTGTTTTTTTCTGTCAAGATGGGTTGCTGAGTGTACATTACTGAGAAATAAAATGAACTTTTTTGATTTTTGGAAAAAGGCTGCAATGAAACAAAGAGTGAAAAATTTAAAGGGGTCTGAATACTTTCCGTACCCACTGTATATAGAGGGTTACTTCTTGACGCAGCCGGCCTGGGTTCGACTCCAACCTGCGGCCCTTTGTTGCATGTCATTCCCTCCTCTCTCTACCCTTTCATGTCTTCAGCTGTCCTGTCAATAAAGGCCTAAAAATGCCCAAAAAATATATAATAAAAAAAAACCTATTTATATATTTAAAAAAAAAAAGAGACATGGAAAAGTTGACCTTTCAAGAGGCTCGTTCGAGATGTACTGCGCCTCGCGTGTAAAGTGGACGAGAGCAGGCGGCAGCAGCCTGGGGCGGGGATAAAAAGCTGCTGTATACAGTTTCCAGCCGATTCCAGCTGCCTGTAGGCTGGACAGGAAGTGACAAAAACACTGTGGTGCGATTCTGATTTAATAAAATATAATCAGACCCACATATCAGCTTGTACACAGTCTCCAGTTGTTTTAATTATGACAGAGTAGCTCTCAGAATGTTCTACATGCACTCTGTTGCTGATTTTAATTAACAACAGACTGTAAATGATCCGTGATCTGATCAGATTTAGTCTCTCTGACTTCTAAACGTCACTATCAGCCACACAACGTGTGTTCTGTACAGAATAAGTCTTTAAATCAGACAAATAGCAATTAAAATCCCTCCGATTCAAAAACAATAAAAAGTTTATATAAAACGTCATCATGTTGTAAACCAATCAGGTGTTAAATCAGCTGAGAAGCCGGCGTTTCCCAGCATGCTCTGGGTCCGCCTGGGTCCGCCTGGCTCTTGCAGTCGGTGAAAAGCAACTGCGCCGCCTGCGTCTCAGAACTGCGGCCGCCTTGCTCTCTCGTGAGATTTCCGTTGCCCACGTGTGCATGACGTCAGAGCAAGTCGGGATCAAGTCGGACACAAATCTAACCGGCATGCAACGGGCGCCGATCGCCGGTGATCGATTCTGCTCAGACCTGGCTCATCTCGAACGAGCCTACTGTATCAGAGGAAAAAAAAAACAGACTAGCAAGTTGGGCAGTTAAATGAGAACAAAGCTTCTTTTTAGTAAAAATAAATAACAGGTTAACAGCGTTGTTCACATGCCAGAACAAGTTTCAACAGATAAATGTGGTTGGGATAACGACACCTTGTCTGTTTTCACTAAAAATATAAAAGGTTTTAGGTATTAGTGCTGCACCATATGAGGAAAAATATCTAATTGCGATTCTTTTGATTGATATTGTGATAGAGATATGATTCACAATATTGGCGGGAATGATCGTTTTTGTATCATTATTTTCAATTTCATTGAAAATGATTTACATTGAAATGAATGATTATAGTGTGATTTTTTTGCGAGTATCTGTACCAGTCTGTATGATACGATCTGTAGCACCTCAATACTTCATTCAGAATGGTTTGACACATATTTAGGCATTAACAAATATTGTGCCCCTCTGTGATTTGGATATTGCACTAGTCCATATCGCGATTTCGATACAATTGCGATTAATTGCGCAGCTTTAGTAAAGATCACCTTAAACGTAAACACAATCTGAAGATTTGATCAGTGAGGGGTGCTAAAGCATTAGGGATATGTTTACATAAAAGGGTCAAAGTACCTTGACACTGTTCACCACAAATAGAATTATGAATTAATTTATATATCAGATTTTTGGAAACCCAGAAGGCACTAATAGTCAGTTCTTAAAATATAGACTTTTTCACATCTGTGCAGCTTGTCTTTTTGGTACAAATGGGATAGATGAAGACAATGTCTTATTGATATTACATAATACTATGACACAGATCTGTACAGTGTATTGTAGAGTAGTTGTAATTGGATATATCAACTACTGTACTAGAGACTTTATAGTTGAAGGTTGTCAAACATGTGATTTAATAGCTACATAAAACCAATCTCAACGCATGTCTGGACAATTCACCATTGTAATGTTTATTATACTGTCAGAACATGGCATGTTGACCACCGTCATCATGACCATTAACAGGCACAGCCATTCCTTTTTCATGTTTCACTTGTTGGTTAACTATAAAAAAAAATGAACCGTTTATTGAAATGTTTTTCATTCACTCAATTGTTACATCCTAACATACTGACTAATAGCCTGGCTATAGAAGCCAATTAATGGAATTAATACAACATGTTAGACAGACAGCGCTGACACGCAAACTGGACATGCTCAGCAAAATAAACAGCCCGTTAATTGAAAAGAATAATAAAATCCAACTCCACCCAAAAACTGTCCGGTTCTGCCAAAACAAACAAATGCCTCTAGTTTTTCTTGACTTTAATGATTCCAACTCTTGTTCCGATAATTGCCATCTCATTTCACAGCCAATTTAAGTGCTGGTTTCAATAAAACCATGGCACGTTAAGTGTTTATCCGCCTCTTCTGAAGACTGTATGAATCATATTGACTCGGGAAAAGGAAGACCTTTATGGGGTACGGTTGTAAGGGGAGACCATGACCTTTCAAATGTTTATGGTAAGTAAAACTCACTCCTGCTTTAAAAATAAAATCTTAAGAAAGCAACAGCATACTGTACCCAGTGCATTGCTAGCCAACATACTTTGCTTTCTATTGCACCTTTCAGACTATTACAAATGACTGTCTTCTTAAGGACTGCTTCGTTTCGATATATATAAGACCATGGGCCCTATCTTGCACCCGGCAAAGCACAGTGCAAAGTCTGACGCAAGTGCTAGATTAAGACCGACGCAGTTGTCAATTTCGGACGGAGGGTGTCCTGAACAAACCCGCCATTTTTAAGTAGTTTAGCCTGCTGTGTTTTTTTACTACCTCCAGCTTCTTTTGAAACTAATTTGTCTTCTGACTGTGGCAACAGCCACATGCCGAGAATCAAAAACAGCACCCCTTCAATGTTCTGTGTGTGTGTGTCGCATTAAGTCACGGCAGTTTCTTGCGGTGTCGCTATGACGACCAGCCACGCTCGCCTCACCGTAGCTGTGTCAAGGCCAGTTGAGCAGGTACCATGTAATGGAAAAACGTGTGTTAGTAAGTGTCTTGTCCTGATGTTATGTGTTGAGGGCCTCAATGAAAATAAGTCCTGGACGTTACTGTGTTTTTATCCTTGATTGTATTTGATGTCTTTTCATGTGTAAGCATTATTGATACAATTAAATAAATCAAATGACCAACAAAAAAACCTGGTATAAAGTCAATAGCGCAGCATTTCATTGTTATTTTGATGCCTGCTTCACCTCATGGAGTTTTGGTGGCATAGTGCTTGTGCCATATATGATCTGCACGCACGCTTTCACTTAACGCACGAGCAGATCATTATCTTCTCCTGAAAATCTCTCCTTCCCGCTTAGCAGATCCACCATCATAAAGTAGTGTGCCAAGGTACAAACACACCTGGCTTTTAAAGGGAATGGGAGATGACACTCAACTGATTGGTTTATTGCATGTTACGCGCAATTAAGACATTAAGTACAACCTTTTTGAATCGTGCGCCCAAACCCTTTTTTCGACCGTAAAACTAGCAAAATGCATTTGTACGCGCTTTAAACGCACCTTAGAACTTCAAAATATGTCTGGAATATAGTCAATTTTCAAAGTTATTTTTGCCTTTTACTGATAAGCCCCTTAGTTAATTTTTGTGAAGTTTCCCACTCATCATCATCAAAGTCACCAAAACAAGTTAAAAGAAAAAATGTTAACCGGTTTCCATGTTAAGTATTTTACCTTCCCCCTGACAAATATCCTAAATATCTGTTTAATGGAAGCGGTCATGTATTTATGGACTTGGCTGTTTAGCCATGACTGTGTCTGTGTTTTCCACATCACATGAAAGTTAAGATCCTGTTTAGAAATGCGTCCAAAAGAAAAATACATATGACAAAAGAGGAGAGAAAAACTATCCAGCTAGCAAAAAAGAACCCACTTAGATCAATCATATCTCACACAGTTGTACAGTTGAACCCACAGTCAATGACATTAGCCTGACTGTTTTAACAGAAGGACATTCAGTGGTTTTTGACACCACAAAGCAGAAAATGCTCATTTAAAAAAAAAAGGGCAAGGAAAGGATAACAAGCTGTCTATTGTGTTATTACCAAAACAGTAGTGTGTTTCCCCTGGTAAAGAGAGTTTGTCATAAAGGCCACTATTTCTCCACTTCAGTAGTTAACAGTCACTTGGTTAATGTTATAAAATGAACTCAGCAGGCTGCCTAATTTCATTCCTAATGCTCCTTCTGAAAATAAAATGTGTCTATGTTGTCCAAGCAATGTTGCTCTGTGTGTTTGCTTGCTAAAAATCTGGAATCTAGAATGATTTAACGGTATATACAGATGTATTAAGTAGAGATGGTCCGATATTGTTTTTTATTCCCGATACCGATTCTGATACCTGTACTTTCGTATCGGCAGATACTGAGTACTGATCTGATACCAGTGTGTCATGTATTTTATTATGTTTTAACAGCTGCATACTACTATCCCTGTATGTAAGTGATATGATTTCTATCTTTGTTGTCGGTCTGGCTCAGGTTAAACTCTCAAACAACGAAAGCCACCAAACTTTCTTTTATTATCTAGTTTGACAGTCAGTTATAACAGAAAAATAACATAAATAAACTACTTTAATGTAGATTTTCTTTAGGGCTTCATTATGTGGTACCGGATCGGTGCATAAACTCCAGTATTTCCTGATACCGAGCAGTATCAGAGTCAATACAGATACTGGTATCGGTATTGGAACATCTCTAGTATTTAGTTGTGGAAACACTTACTGTCATCTCCCAGTTTTGATGCATGTTCACTGATGAGCTCTTCACCAACATCCACGATTTGTTCACTATTTCTGCAGTTATCTTCTCTCCATTTACGCAGCTTGTCTCTCATCTCTGTGGACAAATTGTTAAATCACAGGACAGTTCTTATCTGAAACAAAGGGTTTTGAACATAGTGTAACAAGCCTGGACCTCTGGGACTGTGCAATACACGATTTGGGATGAGAGCATGAAAGACAAGACCTATCAAGCTTCAATGGAATGTGCAGAATGTTTTTTTATTAGTTATAAGTTATTTGAAATTAAGTCACTGATGAGACTGAAGTTACTTGGACTAGTGAGACATTCCAGCAGCGACAAGCAATGCATTCAGTTTAAATTATCATATTAACAGAAAAAGAGGAACAACTTCTAACGTTAACCACTTCGGATTTATGTTCGTGCTACTAACGTAAGTGCGCTTGCAAGTGGACAAGATGGCACTGACAATCATTACAACTGCATTATTATTACAGTGCTATAACGTTACGTGTTCCGCAACGTAACGATAGCTAAAACGTTAGACTGTCTAGCAATGACTAGTTAGCATGCTACAGACGTTAGCTTAGGTGGTCATCTGAAAGCAGACAGGCACCGCTTAACGTAACTGCTTTCCATCGAACGCTACCTTAGCACCGCCAACACTTCAATTAGCTAGAAATGACGGTGATTTGGCTTGCACGGATCTAACGTAACTACGGTTTAACGTTACAGGATTAGCTAACCATGCTAACTAGCATTAGCTAACTATTTTCATAGTTGCAGCTATGCTCGAATTTTAGTATGGGACAGTGACAACTCTTTCCCATGCTCTTGCACAATATAAATTCCAAGAAAACACTGACTGCCTTCAAAAACATAAAAACATGTCTCAACGACACTTGGGGGAATCTATTTTTATCTTACCTTCCCAACCAACATCGTACATTTCTGATACCGACGCCATCTTTTCTCTTTTGACAACAGACGCCGTGGCTACGTCATGGGCTTGCCAACTGTGGGCGTGCTTGACGTTAATAATACAAGAAAATAGATACTTTTTAACAGTATTTAATGATTAATAACAGTTATAATACAGGAGTAATTATGATAATACGGTAATATAGTGATTATTGAGCAACACAGTGTCGTGTATTTTTTGTATTGTGATAAGATAGGATAAGATAAGATCCACCTTTATTTTTTTACCTTTATATTATTACCTTTATTGATCCCCAGCAGGGACAATTTGTTGTTAGAAAGAGGTACACAAACTTAAATAAGAAAAAATAAAATAAACTACACATTATATTATTAATTTAAAATGCTTACATATTTCTATCAACGTGATGTTTTATCCATGGCTTGCATTCAGGTTTTACGATTTAGGCTTTTAAGCCCAAATTATACATACTTGGGCTCAGGCACAGAACAAATGTGATTCCAAATTTACTGTAAACCTTGCATACCCATTCCACTGTTCAGCCGTCAGCAACATGCTGCATGATGGATAGCAGGATACGGCAGACATTTGCAATCCAGATGATGTCGTTCTTATGCTCCATTTCCATTTTTACATGATTCCCCTGTTCTAAGTATTCTATCATTTTCATCCTAAAAAAATAGAATGTGCTTTCCAAGCACATCTACCATTTTATCCGGATTTCCCTCAGGAGCCTCTATGAATCTCATCCCCTTGCTGTTAATCCTTGCACACACTTCTCCCTTACCACACTTGTTGATGGGGCCTCAGCACAAACTTGCTTACAGAAACATTTCACAGATCATATCCAGTACTGCTCACTGCACACACTGTAGCCTACTGTTATGCTAACTTTGTTGATGTTCTATAATGTGAAAGGGCAACAAGGAGAGGTTGGAGGAAAACCTCTGGACACTGACATTGTAAAAACAGCTTAGCATCATCAGTAATGGGCAAGTGCACAAGAGAACGATGAAATGTCATCATCTCTGTCAGGGATACAAATAATAACACGGTGTGTACAGTTTAAGTTACGCTCAGCATTGGCGATCTGTGCACGTGTAATTTTCAAGTCTGCACATGGCAGTCAGTTGATATGTGGTTGGGTTGTTGCTGGAACATGAAATACCAAAGAAACCACATTAAAACAATCATACACTTTCCTTTGGGGTAGAGGGCTTTCCCCTGTCTGCCAAGGTGCCACTGAAGACCAGGGCCCTAATGGTGACCTACCATAAACACCATGCAGCGGGTGTAACTCTCTGGATTTCAGGACATGATGGTAAATGCGCTCTGTGAACAAGCTGTCTATAACTTTGAGATGCAGCTGGATGTGGTGGTGATGAAAAAAGCCTCTTGACATAAGGCGCCTGTTAAACTTGGAGCAGCTCTCTTGTACAGAAATGTCACAATATGGGAGATCAATTGCAGCCATCTGAAAACCCAAATTGTACTACTTGACTGGTGCTTACGTAGGTTTCCATGCTCTGGAAGCCCCCACATATGGCACACTGGACAAGCATATATATATATATATATATATATATATATATATATATATATATATATATATATATATATATATATATATATATATATATATATTTTCCTTTTCAGTCTCCATGTTTGAAAAAAGGAAAAGAAATATTCCAGTAGAAACACTTCACAGGCATTTTATTTTGATTTCTGACAGAAGCAATCAGAGTTGGCAATCTCTAAAATGAACAGTTAACGACTAAAACTTGAGGTAAGTTTGAGGTGCTCTCTGTGGTTGTGAAATAGTTCTTGTTCCATCTAGATTTCTTTTTCGTTGGTGTTGTACAGTGAGTTGCGGAAAATGAAGACAGATGCAATTAGCAAAAATGTTTGGACTCGGCCTTCTGGAGCCGGCGGCACTGTGTTTGCTTTGAAATCTGATTTGGTTCCCCTGTCTGACTAAGTTGCTTTCACCTCACCGCGAACAACTCTGTACAGATGACTTCAGCACGCTTTGCCTCTGATGGACTCCCTCTATTGCACCTTTGACCTCACCCATATCCTGAGTGAGAAGCCTTGAGCGGGAAATTATGGCACATCCCAATTAGGCTTCCTCTCTTTCCTGCTCTTCTCTGTCTTGCCTTTGGTGCCAAGTACAATATCCAGCCCCGTGTCAGAGCAGCACCGCGCTGCTAATTGACGTTCCTCACACAGCACAAAGCTTAGGAGTTAGGATGTGTTGCTCCCCTGACATTACGTGTAGTAGCATTATTGCTTATGGTGGATTGGAGTATTACCACATGTAGTATATTATATGTTGCTAGATTGGTTTTAATAGCCAATTGTCCTTTCTTATTTAATTTGAACAATGATTTAACATCCCCATGCATTACCTCCAAAAGACTTCGGCACAGGCCGTAGATGATGGCCACATTCATCACCATGGTATTTGAGAACCAGAAGAACCCATCCTTCCAAGCTTTGGAGACCAAACTTTCCACATGAACACATTCCTGTGCTCCTACTGGAATTTATTACAGTAAAAAACAACATTTGAGCGTAATCTTACATAACCCTCATGCAGTCTTATTAAAGAGAAAGTTTGATTTCTAAGAGCATATTTGGCAGTGACGTGACCATTTTGACACCTCTGAGCCAAATATTGAAATTTTTCTCTCTCTCGTATCCAAGAATCACATCATGTCCATCCTAAAACTTGTGAAGTTTGTTCATTTCGGCCCTATTTTTTGTATAGTTCCAACTTAAAATATAAAGCACTTCTACGACCTCCCAGGGGGTCTAAGTTGAGGTTTCACATTCATAGAAGTCATGGCTATTGTTCATTGGTCTTACTCTCTTTTCATTATGTCAAGAGTGGTTTTATTCAGAAGCCTCCACTTAGCTGCATAAATACGCACAATAGCAATTATTACAGTTATTTAAATCTGCAGGAAGAGGAATATTTAAATCCCATCCCCTGTGCAGTGGATGCCTGTAACCTAACTGCATAATCTGGAGTTATCTGATTTCACTTTCCTTTTCTAGTAAGAATAATCATGACCGCAAATTTGGAGATAGCACCATGTTCTCTATTATGTCATGTTTTCAAAGAAAATTGCAGAAGAAGTGTGAAGTTATGCATAACAAGAGGAGCGAGCATGGGAGCAGAGCTTGCTGAGGAAGGATTAGAGGGGTCAAATATTGATCGACTACCTGTACTTTTTGTCTGATTATTATTAAAACTGTTTGCATAATAATTCACATTATACTGATCACTCCAAACAAGATAACCATGGAGCCATTGATGTTTCTGGGGGCAGAGCAGGCAGAGGAGGGTCCCATACCCAATGAGATAAACTGACAACATCAACTCTGTTATGCATGGTTTGTATTAACATCCACTTTGTATAAATAAGCAGCTGTTGAGAGCTTCCAGTTAGACATTGTGTGTACTATTCTGTAATGTGGAAACTGTCTCCTTGTGTTGACAAGTAAAAATGAACTTTGATATAACTTCAGTGGTCTGTTGATAGTGAAATTATTTGAACACTCCCCTTTGTGACTTCTGTGAAATTGCTGATGTGTGTGAGTACAGGTCACTCCTCGTTTGTGCAGCAGAGAAGACATGTGTTGCGCAGATGTTCTGCCATGCTTGGTGCCTTTGGGTGCTCGCTGGAAGTTTGTATTCTTTTCTAGCCCGTAGGCCTGGTCGATAACCTTCATCCCATTGCCATTGAGTGTGACAGTGCTGAAGTCAGCAGGAATCAGGAGTGTGGGCCGTTGATTTATAACCTGACACGCACGCGGGGCGAGGTGATGCATATCTAAAAAGTTTACAAACGAATCATTGAAATTCATATGAGATGCTGGAATTTCAAATCAGAGCAGGGATGCTTGGCTTTGCAACATCCATCGGCGAGTCGTTTGTCTTCAGGTCTCATTGATTTACATTTTGACAGATATTAGAATGAGGCCAGTGGTGGGTGTCTTTGGCAGTGTCATCTCCTCTCCCGCACTTGGATTCATTTGTTGACCAAGAAAGCTTTCAGGGAACTGGAGAGCTGAGGTTTTTCATGGAATATTTGGCCCATCACTCCAGCGCTCTTAACATTTATCCCATTAAGGCGGAGTAGTCTTTTTCTGCAAGACAAACACGTAGGGTGATGGATAACTGTTTTGCATGCTGAAATGTGTTCCTGACAGCATCTTTGTATTGAACCTGGGTATCATGTGGTCGAAGCCATCACTGCCTACAATTCTTCATCCTTCTAAAGCATACACATGCTTTGATTTACAGAGACAGAAATGGTGGATGTTCATATTTACTCCACTTGAATGTGCTTTGTTTAAAGTTTTTATAAGCATTCAGCCCAAAAAAACGGAATGCTTTTTTTTATTTAATTCAATAGCCTGACTGGTTTCTATGGGAATTGCTGGGAACAAATCATTACTTACATTCACCCTGTTGGTTGGGTTGACTGAGAAGCACCTTGGCAGGAGGAGATTACAAAGTTGGGAAACATCGCCAAGTCATATTTATGTTAGAGAGCAGACCACCGTGAACTGTATCCACACAGAGGTTGAATCTGACAAACAACAATCAATTTGCAGTAACTGCACAATTGCATAGTCTTGGCCTTAATGAAATAGTTTGATGTTTTGGGAAGAACACTCCTTTGCTTTCTTGTCATTAAAATGAAAAGATGAATACAACTCTCATATCTAGGGGCCATGCTATATTCCTCTGTATCGTTCCCAGTTTAGTACATGTGAAGTGACATGAAGATTTTAAGAGACCACCAGACAAAAGCCTGAGTACTGATGAACTCTGTTGTGCGGGGCCGGGCATGTATGCATGGTCAGAGTCAGTGGTGGAAGTATTCCGATTTTGTACTTAATTTAAAGTAACAATAATACATTGTAAAAATACTTTGTTGCAAGTGAATGTCCTGCATTAAATTTTTAAATTCAATTTTATTTATAGTATCAATTCATAACAACTCAAGACACTTTACAGATAGAGTAGGTTTAAACTACACTCTATAATTTACCAACAGTTGGTATTTCCCTCCAAAGCAAGCAACAGTGCGACAGTGGCGAGGAAAAACTCCCTTTTAGGACAGACCCAGGCTCTTGGTAGGCGGTGTCTGACGAGCCGGTTGGGGTTTAAATGAATTCACAATTCTACTCAAGTAAAAGTACAAAGTATCCGTATCAAAATATCCTTAAAAGGCCTGTACTCAAAATACTGAAAAAACCCCAGCAGACTGGGATCGCCTCCACATGGCTCACAGACCATTCCCCAACATGGGAAATAGCTACATTTTTTCACATCCACATGCACTAACATGATTAACCTAACTAAGTATAACTTATTAAATAAGTGGTGATAGCACAGTGGATATGACACATGCCTTTGGTGTGGGAGATCAGGGTTTGATTCCCTCTGTGATACATTAACCAGTGTGTCTCTGAGCAAGACACTTGACCCCAGGCGACATATATATACCAACTGTTAGTCGCATTGGATAAAAGCGTCAGCTAAGTAACATGTAATGCATTTGTTTGACCATTATTTAGGTATTGTTACAGGCTTTGATTGATTTTGAGTTTTACATTTGATAATTTGTCATGCTCAAATGATTACTGTATGCCAACAATCCACCCAAGCACACCGAAAATCGTAGAACTGAAGATTGTACAATTGAGCTATAACAAATAATAATAATAATCATCCATCTACATTACCCCTAGTTACTCCAGAGGCGTGCAACCTCTGATATACAGTATATAGCAATTGTTAGTCACTTTGGATAAAAAGTGTCAGCTAAATGACATGTAGTAATTTAATAAAAATAACATAATTAGTGTTGCATTAATGTGTTAATCAAGTTAATGTTGGAGCTGGTAAAGGTAGGGCTTATTTTTATATTTTTATTATTATATACTACATCATCATTTATATCGGCATCGGAGCCGATGACACAAACAGACTGAACAATCTGATCAGGAAGGCTGGCTCCGTGATTGGCTGCAAACATGAGACATTTGAAGCTGTGGTGGAGAGGAGGTCTCTGAACAAACTGTTATCTATCATGGATAACCCCCACCACCCTCTCCACCCCCCCACACTGATCCAACAGAGGAGCAGCTTCTCTAAGAGGCTCCGACAGCTTCAATGTCGCACAGACCGCTACAGGAAATCATTCCTACCACAGGCAATAAAACTCTTTAACAGGTCATCACTGGGTGCTGATAAGACCCTAAGACTCCACAATACTGCACTAAGGGCAACCGGCACAATTGGTTTATTTACATTTTAGCATACTATTTAAGCAGTTGCACATTTTGTATTCCCATCCTGTATATATTCAAATATTTGTTTTTATATTTTATTCCTATTATTATTATTTCATGTATATTTCATGTACTGTATATTGTATGTATGTATACTGTATCCTAGTATTTCATTTATATTTATATTCTGTGCTGTGTGACAGATTTTGCTGCTGTAACACTATAATTTCCCATTTGTTTGGGATCAATATCTATCTATCTATCTATCTATCTATCTATCTATCTATCTATCTATCTATCTCTTGTATTAATAATTTAAAGCTGCAAGTATCTAGAGCTGTCAAATAAAGTGGAGTAAAGAGCACGATATTAGCCTATGAGATGTAGTGGAGTAGAAGTATAAACTAGCATCAAGTAAAGTACCTCAACATGGTATACAGTAGCCTACTTGAGTAAATATATTTAGTTTACAGAAACCCAACAGGAGCAGACGAGATGGGATGAAGAATACTGTCCTGTGCAGGGCTCCACTGTGTAATGTATTGAGAGGGGATTCCTATTAACTGTTACACAAATGGCATGCTGGGTATAGCTCCCTCTCCAACGCTCACTACAATACATTCAAGGACAGATTTAAAAAAATGAGAGACCAGAGACATTACATTCTAGCAAACTCAAACATTTCAAGCATCAGTGATGTAACTTTCAGAATGAATGCTTTTGTTCCTGGTAATAGCTTAGCCAAATAGCTGTTAGCAAATGACACGTGTACTCATGTACATTGCTAGCGGACGCATCTATGTTATGGCAGGTGTATTGCTCAGGACCCAAGGAAGCACAGTCCCGAGTGTGAATATCTTTGCAGAGAGTTTCAAGATAAAGATGCAAGCACGGCCAAGCAATAGGCCTGTTCTGGACAGGCATGTTTTTAACGAGGTACTGCACTAGTTTAATATAGTCGCCTACGACTATATTAAACTGAGCCTACGTTTGTTTGGTCAGCGTGAGACAGTGACTGTAAGTATCATATGATTAATATACAGTGGGTACGGAAAGTATTCAGACCCCTTTAAATTTTTCACTCTTTGTTTCATTGCAGCCTTTTTCCAAAAATCAAAAAAGTTCATTTTATTTCTCAGTAATGTACACTCAGCAACCCATCTTGACAGAAAAAAACAGAAATTTAGAAATTTTTGCATATTTATTAAAAAACAAAAACTGAAATATCACATGGTCATAAGTATTCAGACCCTTTGTTCAGTATTTAGTAGAAGCACCCTTTTGATCTAATACAGCCATGAGTCGTTTTGGGAAAGATGCAACAAGTTTCTCACATCTGGATTTGGGTATCCTCTGCCATTCCTCCTTGCAGATCCTCTCCAGTTCTGTCAGGTTGGATGGTAAACGTTGGTGGACAGTCATTTTCAGGTCTCTCCAGAGATGCTCAATTGGGTTTAAGTCAGGGCTCTGGCTGGGCCATTCAAGAACAGCCACAGAGTTGTTGTGAAGCCACTCCTTCGTTATTTTAGCGGTGTGCTTAGGGTCATTGTCTTGTTGGAAGGTAAACCTTCGGCCCAGTCTGAGGTCCAGAGCACTCTGGAAAAGGTTTTCGTCCAGGATATCCCTGTACTTGGCCGCATTCATCTTTCCCTCGATTGCAACCAGTCGTCCTGTCCCTGCAGCTGAAAAACACCCCCACAGCATGATGCTGCCACCACCATGCTTCACTGTTGAGACTGTATTGGACAGGTGATGAGCAGTGCCTGGTTTTCTCCACACATACCGCTTAGAATTAAGGCCAAAAAGTTCTATCTTGGTCTCATCAGACCAGAGGATTTTATTTATCACCATCTTGGAGTCCTTCAGGTGTTTTTTAGCAAACTCCATGCGGGCTTTCATGTGTCTTGCACTGAGGAGAGGCTTCCTTCGGGCCACTCTGCCATAAAGCCCCGACTGGTGGATTGCTGCAGTGATGGTTGACTTACTACAACTTTCTCCCATCTCCCGACTGCATCTCTGGAGCTTAGCCACAGTGACCATTGGGTTCTTCTTTGCCTCTCTCACCAAGGCTCTTCTCCCCGATAGCTCAGTTTGGCCGGACGGCCAGCTCTAGGAAGGGTTCTGGTCGTCCCAAACGTCTTCCATTTGAGGATTATGGAGGCCACTGTGCTCTTAGGAACCTTAAGGGCAGCAGAAATTTTTTTGTAACCTTGACCAGATCTGTGCCTTGCCACAATTCTGTCTCTGAGCTCTTCAGGCAGTTCCTTTGACCTCATGATTGTCATTTGCTCTGACATGCACTGTGAGCTGTAAGGTCTTATATAGACAGGTGTGTGGCTTTCCTAATCAAGTCCAATCAGTATAATCAAACACAGCTGGACTCCAATGAAGGTGTAGAACCATCTCAAGGATGATCAGAAGAAATAGACAGCACCTGAGTTACATATGAGGGTCACGGCAAAGGGTCTGAATACATATGACCATGTGATATTTCAGTTTTTGTTTTTTAATAAATATGCAAAAATTTCTAAATTTCTGTTTTTTTCTGTCAAGATGGGTTGCTGAGTGTACATTACTGAGAAATAAAATGAACTTTTTTGATTTTTGGAAAAAGGCTGCAATGAAACAAAGAGTGAAAAATTTAAAGGGGTCTGAATACTTTCCGTACCCACTGTAACTCATACTCAAGATAATACTGAGTGTATAGCAGGAAATTGTCTGGATCCATCCACATGAAGAGCTTTATTGTTTGTATCAGTCACCACGGGACCGTTTTCCCCAAATCCCTGCAATTCATGGGCTTGGTTTAGCTTTTCTCTAAGGGGATGGATGAGCAAGCTGGCACTGGACCTTTTTAAAAAACATGGGTTGAGCATAGTTCAGGCCTTAATAGTGCTCAGTGGCTAGGATTGTTGGGTTTGCACATTTCAATTTGCACTTCTCAACACTCCTGCATATCTGAGAACTATATTAGCAAATGTAAAAACTGATCATGTGTTAGTCACAAATTAACAAAAAAAACCACTACATATTCTGTAAAGGGGAAAGTTTTTGCACAGTCAAAGGGTGAAGTTTGGATTTTTGTGGATTCGGCATGTTATGAGCAAAAATAATTATGTGGTGTCAGGATAGAAAACTGAACAAAATATGAAAAAAGGAAAGGGAATTATCGTGCACATGTTTTCCAAAATACTACTTCACAGGCACCTTTTTTAAATGAAGATTGGCTGGTTGAAACAAGAGAAACCAAAGCAATTTGGCCTTCATATCAGTGTTTAAAATATATGGTTTCTTGTCATTTTGGATTTAGCTTGTGGTACTTAACCTAAATCTAAAATGCTTATTGGCTTTCCCTGGACCAGTGAAGATTCCTCCCGCTGCATCCTAATTCAATATTGTATAATAACAAGTATTATTGCCTGCACATGAATTCCAACTCAAATTACATTGAAAGTGGACAACATAGTAAATGTCTTTATGTTAGACGGAGGAACAATTATTGGGTTATAATCATTTTGCACTAAAGTAAGTTTGGAAGGCCACAGAGGTTTTCTTGCTTGGTAAATAATTTAATGCAATTGTATTTATAGTGTCAAATCACAATAGAAGTTATCTCAGGACACTTTACAGATAGAGTAGGTCAAGACCACACTGTAATTTACAGAGACCCAACAATTCAACACAAACATTTGGTGCAACAGTGGCGTTCGTGAAAATTCCTTTTAACAGGCAGAAACCTCAGGCAGACTCAGGCTCTTGGTGGGCGGCCATCTGCCTTGACCGCTTTGGTGGGAGTCAGTTTTACAGAAATATAACTAATAATAATTAGCAGTTGGTACAATGGAATGGCATGATGAACAATGGCAATCATAGTAACATTCAAAATAACAGAAATATGACTATTAACAATAGTGGTAGCAGTGCAGGGCGTAGCAGGGCGTAGAGCAGGACCACGGCAGCAGCTGCAAACACAATCCAGGTGCCACCACAATCCAAGGAAATCTGCGAGACGAGAAAGCACAAGGACTTCTGGGAAGAAGCCACGTTAGTAACATGCATTTACTGCATGGGACACGAAGAGACTGTACAAATATATTAGTGTAATGAGGGGGGTTGAACCTAAAAACTATGGCCCTCCCCAGGGATTATTGATGTTTTTTGATTTATCTCGAGGGGGGGGGGATTATTGATCCCCGCTTGAGACTCAACATATGATTTGTACATTTACAAATAATATATATAAACTGAGGAAAATAAGTATTTGAACACCCTGCTATTTTGCAAGTTCTCCCACTTAGAAATCATGGAGGGGTCTGAAATTGTCATCGTAGGTGCATGTCCACTGTGACAGACATAATCTAAAAAAAAAATATCCAGAAATCACAATGTATGATTTTTTTACTATTTATTTGTATGATACAACTGCAAATAAGTATTTGAACACCTGAGAAAATCAATGCTAATATTTGGTACAGTAGCCTTTGTTTGCAATTACAGAGGTCAAACGTTTCCTGTAGTTTTTCACCAGGTTTGACACACTGCAGAAGGGATTTTGGCCCACTCCTCCACACAGATCTTCTCTAGATCAGTCAGGTTTCTGGGCTGTCGCTGAGAAACACGGAGTTTGAGCTCCCTCCAAAGATTCTCTATTGGGTTTAGGTCTGGAGACTGGCTAGGCCATGCCAGAACCTTGATATGCTTCTTACAGAGCTACTCCTTGGTTATTCTGGCTGTGTGCTTCGGGTCATTGTCATGTTGGAAGACCCAGCCTCAACCCATCTTCAATGCTCTAACTGAGGGAAGGAGGTTCTTCCCAAAAATCTTGCAATACATGGCCCCGGTCATCCTCTCCTTAATACAGTGCAGTCGCCCTGTCCCATGTGCAGAAAAACAGCCCCAAAACACGATGCTAACACCCCCATGCTTCATAGTAGGGGTGGTGTTCTTGGGATGGTACTCATCATTCTTCTTCCTCCAAACACGGTTAGTGGAATTATGACCAAAAAGTTCTATTTTGGTCTCAACTGACCACATGACTTTCTCCCATTTCTCCCATGACTTTATCCCATGGATCATCCAAATGGTCATTGGCGAACTTAAGACGGGCCTTGACATGTGCTGGTTTAAGCAGGGGAACCTTCCGGGCCATGCATGATTTCAAACCATGACGTCTTAGTGTCTTACCAACAGTAACCTTGGAAACGGTGGTCCCAGCTCTTTTCAGGTCATTGACCAGCTCCTCCCGTGTAGTTCTGGGCTGATTTCTCACCTTTCTAAGGATCATTGAGACCCCACGATGTGAGATCTTGCATGGAGCCCCAGTCCGAGGGAGATTGACAGTCATGTTTAGCCTCTTCCATTTTCTAATGATTGCTCCAACAGTGGACCTTTTTTCACCACGCTGCTTGGCAATTTCCCTGTAGCCCTTTCCAGCCTTGTGGAGGTGTACAATTTTGTCTCTAGTGTCTTTGGACAGCTCTTTGGTCTTGGCCATGTTAGTAGTTGGATTCTTACTGATTGTATGGGTGGACAGGTGTCTTTTTTGTAGCTAACGACCTCAAACAGGTGCATCTAATTTAGGATAATAAATGGAGTGGAGGTGGACATTTTGAAGGCAGACTAACATGTCTTTGAGGGTCAGAATTGTAGCTAATAGACAGGTGTTCAAATACTTATTTGCAGCTGTATCATACAAATAAATAGTTAAAAAATCATACATTGTGATTTCTGAATTTTCTTTTTTAGATTAAGGCTGAATCCCATTTCTCCATCTTACCCCTACCCCTTACCCCTTACCCCTACCCCTTGGCCCTTGAAACCAAGGGGTAAGGGGTAGGGGTGAAAACATACCCCTATGAAATGGGACACCACTTGGTTACATCACCATACAGTATTGATCACAAACTTCCAAGATGCAATACATGTGCATACACATGTATTATGTATACATACATATACACCCTGTATACATGGTGTGTTGTATATCTGTTTTAGTTATCACCGTTTTGGATGTCATTGATGTTCAAAAAAACATTTTGTTAACAAAAATCTGTCTTTATTGCCAATAAAGTAAACATAACAGGCAAAACATTACATAAAATGTTACAGAACCATTATCAACTATTAGAATCATAACTAACATGTCACACACATAAAAAGGCACTCAAATGTGTAAAACTAAAAAAAGACACACAACAAATTAACTACAGCTGTTCTAATATTTCAGATCAATCTGATGCCTGTTGGCCTCACATTTCATCAGTGTCCCATCAAAACCAACAACAATATACAAGTGCATGAACAGGAATTAATTACAAATGACAACAATAATACAGTACAAATGCAATAATGAATGGGTTCAACATGAACACATGAATTAGGAAACTTCTGCTCGTTTAGCCCCAAAGTGGATCAGCTGCTGTGAGCTGCTGTGTCCTCCTGTGTGATACAGAGCGGTGTATGTAAAGCACGTAGCGATGTATCATAGACCGTTAATATTAATATGTATATACAGTCTATGCGATGTATACAGTCCATTCAAGGCAGAGAAATGCGGGACTGTTGTGTAAATCAACGTTAATGTTAGCGTTAGCGATTAGCGTTAGCATTGCAAGCTAGCAATTTTTAAAAAGTTTCACTTAAGAACATGGTTGCAAGTATACGTACAGGACTGCATAGACCACAAAACAAGACTGTCTTAACTTTTAAATCAATTATTTAAGCTTAAAATACTTACATTTATGGGTTTCTCTGGTCGCTGGGCAGCCATTGTTGCTTGCTGTACAATAGCCCTTGTTTTGCGTCCACACTTGGTTTCTAGGGCTATACACCCCTCGGTCTATCCCCTACCCCTCGGTCGAAATAGGTATTGGGACAGCACTAGGTCCCGTGTGAACGCGCAAAACCAAGGGGAAGGGGTAAGGGGTAGGAGTAAGATAGAGAAATGAGATTCAGCCTAAGTCTGTCACAGTGGACAAGCACCTACGACGACAATTTCAGACCCCTCCATGATTTCTAAGTGGGAGAACTTGCAAAATAGCATGGTGGTCAAATACTTATTTTCCTCACTGTATGTATTCAATTTACGGCATTGGTACAATTTGTTTTGTCACAGTAGTGGTTCTGATGGCTTTGACACACACACACACACACGAAGGGTGAAATCAACACCAGCCACAGCAGTCACAGTGGCTAACACTGTAGCTGAAATCTTATCCATAAAGGGAAACTTTGCCGATTTTACTGGCTCTGTGCCAATGCAGCATGGACATGCTACATGTAGATAAACAGAGTCGCCGCCGGATGACGGCAGCCAGGTGAGCAGGAGAGCTAGCGGGTTCCTCTGCATGTACTGCCAGTCCTATAGAGAAGAACTGTTTGAAAGTCAGCAAAGTTTCCAATTCATCTGTTGCCCACCTACTGATCTAACAGCAACAAAAGTGAAGGTGAGGGAAGTTTGTGTAGATGCTTTTGCCAACAGTCCCCAGCACTGAGCTAAACTCTAAGCTTGCCCACTTTTTTGTGGTCCAATCAAATAGTTACTGGTCAAATATTCCATTTCACTAGGAAACATGTTACAGTACAGAAGCTATAGACGCTCCAACTTCTGTTTCACTCTTTCTGTGTGTGAGACTTTCATGAAACCCTTACATCGAGCCTGAACTTTTGTCCTCTGTATATGGCAATATACGCCTTTATGAACCATGGTGCATGTGAAATGACATACTGATTAGGTTGAAAAACAAAATACAAGACCCTCCCCTGCCCTCCCAAAAAAGTTAGACTACCCTACCTACTGTCACGTTTGTGAGTGTCTGCGTAGTGTTTCCTGTTTTATTTTGTAGTAGTCTGTTGTTGTAGTCTCCTGCCTTTGTGATTGTCTGCCCAGCACTGATGTGTTACCCCTGTTCCTTTCCTTTGTTTCACCTGTCCTTTGTTTACCTCGTTACCCTGTGTTTCCTTTGTGTCTTGTCGGATTGTTGTGTTTTGTTATGTGTTATTCTCTTCTTGTGTCGTGTTGTGTTGTGTATGCTCGTTCCTGGTGTCCTGGCCTACTTATCTTTTGGGATTACCTGTGTGTAAGTTTTTTCTCTTCCATCCTCTGGACACTTTGTTTGTTTTGGCCAAATAAATTCCTTCAAACTGCATTTGGGCCCAAGCCTCTCCTATGTTCTCTGAAGCCCTGACACCTACTGTACAGCCGAAAGAAACAACACCATCTCCCCCTTCTCCCACCCTAATGATTTGTGTACAGTCTCTAACTGTAAAACTTAAAAAAAGAAGAGTGTGGTTCCTGGTGGGAAAAAAGGAGGATTAAACATACAATATAACGATTATTCAACACACCAAAGTTATAAAAAGAATGACTTTTATGCATGATGAATCCTTCCAATATGTCAAGAAAATACTGAGCAGAAATGCAGAAATGGGAAAGAATATTACAATGCACACATAAAGATGACATGAACATGAATACATGCATATATAGTATGCATACTGATCACATAAGTGAAAATTGTAATAAAAAACTGGAACCAAGAAAGTATTTCATTGTGACCTTATAAAGCCAGCTTAGCAGCAGCCAAACTGGCTGGAGCATTTCATTATTTTAATTAAATCTATAAATGATCTAATCGAGACAAATTCCCAAATGACACTTGCCAAACAGACCGAATGATTGTACGGGTGACGTTTTTTTTTTTAACTGCAAAACCTTTCCTGGAATGAAGCAGACGACACAAAGGAGACTTCAGCAGAGCAAGCGCTGTGTTTTCTCTATTTTATTTTATTTTAAGCGAGCTGCCACTGAGCCAGAGCTGACTGTGTCAGAAGCACCCAGTAAAACACAAACTGGCCATGGTGAGTGGTGTCTGTTTATGACTCATTTCTACCTGCCATCAGGCGGCAAGGAGAAGTGGGAGTGAAGGAGAGAGGGAGCCCAGCGTTAACAAGGGAAGAATTGTGTGAGGACACAAGACAGTGGCGTGCGGTTGTCAAGAAAACAAGCTACTAGTGAAACCTATTAGAAATGGGCCATTTAGTAGCTGATATTGGCTGTATGGTCGACACATGGGCACCTTCATGAGGCAGCTACTGAAATAAAGGAGGAGAAAGGGGGGTGGTTAGGATGCACAGTGAAGACATTATAACCGTGTGGAAAAGTTACATGATTGGAAATGATCTGGTTGTTTTCATTCAAATTTAGGGGTTCATTATGACTGAATTTACCCTTAATGGCTAAATTGTCATTCAGTCACACACAGGCTTTTGACAAAACATATATTGGTTTAACAGGAAATTATGGGAAATTTGATTTATTTTGAAGGTTTACAAGTCCCAGTCATGCGTCCTTCTGAGAAACCAATGAAGCAATATCTAAAAAAACTATATAGGCTAATATAAACACAACAAATATACATATGTAATAATATAAATAATAATAATCTCTAATATATAGCATAGCCTATATAGACCTCACAAGACCATCTCACATCTGAAGTGATAAACATATTCAAATTTTAAAATATGCTTGTCATTTAGAAGATTATTATTTTTATTAGGATGATAAAAAACTGCAAACTGCAGCATAACTGGAACCAGGAATGATTTCAATTCACCAATAAGGAGAACTGAGTAAACAAAATGACAGTATAAGTACAGTATAAGCTGCATATTGTAAGTAATAAATTTAAAGGAAGATGTGCACAGTGATAAAAGTCTATCTATCTATCTATCTATCTATCATACGTCATAACAGCCCGGTAAAATCCATTTTCCGTCTTTTTTATGTATTTCACAGAGCCGTGGATGTTGAGAATGTCGCTGATTGGTCAGTCTCTTATTACACAGCTGCAACACACATCCGTTTTCCTTTCCCCGGAGCAAAAATGGCGGAATACGACCTCACCACCAAAATTGCCCACTTTTTAGACCGTCATCTCGTTTTTCCTCTGTTGGAGTTCCTGTCTGTCAAAGAGGTACTGAATATATTAACACATAAACATTTCGTTACATTTTTTTGTCATTTGAAGAAACTAAATAGGGCTGTTGAACCGTTTTAAAAGCAGTTCGCGCTAGGGAGTTGATCACATTTTTTGTGTAGCTGTGTAAAGTAGCCACAAATAACCGGTGTGTAGCCGGAAATGTAGCCTGTTTGCCTTCAGAATAAATGCGAAAAAACACCTTTGCCGAAAAAGGAGCAAACGAAATTACAGAACAACTCTCAAGCGATTAGAAATGTACTTTGTGATACATAACGATTACACATTACGAAAACATCACGATATGAAATAATATACATTATATCAAGACGGTTTAAGTTTAAATTGATTTTTACTTTGAAAGTACAGAATCGGAACTATTGCTTTGATTGTCATTAACTTACGCCGGTTTTGGTTGCCACGCGCTGTTTGAGCTTCAGCGCCTTTCCTAAACTCAGAGTACCTAGCTAGTAGCAAAGCTCATTGTAGTAGCCAGGTTGTACACAGTTGTTCGTTGGTTCTCCCATACACGTTAGCACTCTTCAGGTCAGCGGTGTTGTCGCCCTGTAATTTATATAACCCCAACGTTACTGAAAAATTAAACGGGAACAGCTGGCCTCTCTCGGGCCATGCTAACCACTGGGCGCTTGAAGAAGTGGTTCATTTGCAATACTAGTAGCATACAATAGTATAGTCTAACGCTATACCCAGGCAACTGATAGGACACATCACTTGACAATTGGCAAATATGTATTAATGTTCACAACTATTAGGGCCATCAGACATCCGCCTGGTTCGCTAAAAGTGACGCTAGCGTTGGCTAACTAACAGCTAGCTAGCTAACCTCTTGGTTGAATTAGAAAGCTAACACATCAGCTAACTAGTTAGCTAGCTACTTTATCAGTTAGCTAGCTAGCTAATTTATCCGTTGACTGAAACTGATATGTGTAGCTAGTTGGCTAATAGTGAATATCGCTTTTGACACAAGTGAAGTTAAATGTTTTATAATAACTAGTAACACATGGACAATAGCCAGCATGCCATTCTGACTTGTTGGGGGTAGAGGGGGAGGGTCTTTTGTAACTACCTGGTTAGATAATACTATTGTACAAAAACACTCCCTCACCTTTTGTTTTAAATTATTGGCCCCTTTTCTCAGATCTACAATGAGCAGGAGCTGCTTCATGGAAAACTGGACCTCCTCAGTGACACAAACATGGTGGACTTCGCCATGGATGTGTACAGAAGCCTTTTTTCTGAGAAGGAAATTCCCCATAGTAAGTGTTGTGTGTGTATCTTGGTGGATACAGTCCTAATGCCCATTTCTCTAACAACAACAACACACCCATAACCAAAGAAGATATTAATATTGCTGATAGAAACCATAAAGGGTTACTGCACTATACTACTCCGTCCATTGAGAATTTATTTAGCAGTACACTTTGTTTCACAGTGTTTTCCGTGCCGGGGTGTTAACTGGTTATGAAGTTGCTGTAGCTAATTACTTTCTTTATCCTCCCCGTGTCAGCTTTAAGGGAGAAGAGGACCGAGGTTGTGGCCCAGCTGAAGCAGCTGCAGTCAGAGACAGAACCCATTGTGAAAATGTTTGAGGACCCAGAGACAACAAGGCAGATGCAGTCCACTAGGTAAAGCCTTTTCTCTTCTAATCAAGTAGTATATTTCCTCTTTATTTAATCATTATCCTAAAATAATTTTTTTTCTTCATAAATGGCATGATTAGTCTTTGTGGAATGTGTTTGTCTTACTTGTTTCTTGGTATTAGTCAAACCAGTGGACGGCACAGCAGCATTGAAGAGGGATATTGTAGAGTCTGTGGAGCTGCATTTTGAGTGAAACATTTATTAAGCCTTTTCAGGGCTTTTGTGAGCAAAGACAGACGTAAAAAAGAGACAGACGCTAGATGTTGTGGTTAACTTTATTAAGACGGTTTTGTCGTCTACAGTAATTAAAATAGTTTGGTCACATTCTGTCTTTATTCTTCCTTAGTTTCTTGGCTAGAGTGTGTACAGTTAATCAAAAGCATTTTCCATGTTCGTCTCTCTTCAGTTCATACTGTTATATTGTTTTAGTTGGGCTGTAGACATTTGTTTTTTTTAAGACACCGATTTGTAAGAACTGCTCTGAGATTTGAAGCCCGATAATGGCAACATTGACTTGGATGTCTGTTATTGTTAGTTAGCTGTCAGGACAAAGTCTGTTCAAAATCTTCCTTTTTGGATGAGGAGTCATGTGTCTGTCTTAAGTTACACATTATTTTTCTTCATACCATTGGATTTGTAAAACAATAGGAAACTCATCTGGGGTCGATGAAGAATTCTCTCTGAAGCCAAATGACATGCAACAGTTTTATTCCACCATTATGTCCTATATTATGCTTGCTGCAGTTGCGTGTCTTTAACATTATTTGTGCATTAAATGATCATCCAGTGCTGGAATTGAGAAATGGGTTGGTATTTTAACCCCAATGCTCTGTCCCTTGGCATTAATACACAGGGATTCACAAAGTATGTTTATAGGGTAATAGAACCTAATGGTCTAAGTACTTTTATTGAACAGTTAGCTAATAATATGCCTTACCAGGCTTTATTTGGACAACCACTGAAACCAGAAACAAAGCCCAGCTATAATAAATCATGTTAGTACCATATGTATAAACAATATGTCATTATAAGACACACACTGTGGATTAAGATCACCATTATGGTGATGTATGATTTATGTTCTCATTTGTTTGGACTTGTTAAAGCAATGAATACCACTTTTGGGTTTTAGAGTCAACATGCTGCAGATGCCTCCTTGACTTTTTCAGTGCAGAAGGTGGCAGTAATGCTGTGCAGACATTTTTCATGAACAGATGCCACTTGTTGGACAGCCCAGCAGCTGACTCGCATCTTAATGTCATGACAAGTGCAAAGCAAAATATAAGATAATTTGTATCAATGTTAAGACACTTTGTGCCCATTAGTGTCTGTGAAAAGGGATACATCATAGATTTAAAAAGGAAAGTTAAAAAAGAGCCTTTTTGTATTTACATGGGTGCTGTGGCCAGTTGCCTCAGGTAAATGGTCAGGATATGTGTTAATATAATGCATAGCGGGTTGACATTCTATGCTACAAGGATGTCACCCAGGAGCTTTTATAGACGATCTTTTGTTGGCCTACAATCGCATACAGCCTGTCCTGAAGCAGTGATGAATCCTGCCCCAGCCCAAATAAGATTCAGTTAACACACATGCCCAATGTGAGTCGAGTGCAGATTTGAGTCTTGCATGCTCAGATTTAAATGGTTTACGGTAGAACGTGTCATACTGAAATTTGTGAAATTCATGAAATAATAAACGTTTCTCATTACAAACAATAACAGAAGATGGAAATCATTTCAGCTCAAAATGCCATTCATGTGACAACCTCTTTTGTGTTTGATTGCTAGCTTGTAGCTAAGACTCATACACACAGAGCTAAGAGGCCATATCGCCCAGCCCTAGCCCAAAGGCTGTGCTGAGCAAGTATTCCCTTTCCTCACCAGACGTCCTTACTCCGACATGGCTAGCATAGATTTGTTGTAGCCAAACCAAATGCAATAAACAGCCCATCACACTGTTTTAAAAGTGAAAAGGTCTTTGTTTATGTACAGCTCTTGATTTAGACCAGAAGTGGAAAAATATACCTGAATAGGACTCCGAACACCAGGATGTCAGCCAAACGGCGGCTCAAGTTGAATGGCCTCTCATTGCAGGAACTGTCTTGCTTTCTTTTCTTTTTTTTGCAGGGATGGACGAATGCTCTTTGAGTATTTGGCAGAAAAACATAACGTAAGTAGTCCTGATTTGCTGACATCTCACTACTTCACTGCATTTCCCATGGCTCTTGTGTGAACCCATGGTTGTTCTAGAGGCAAAGTGGGAGGGGCAGGCCGAGCAGGGAAATCCAGAATTGCTTCCCAAAACCCTTAACTCATTTTCAGGGTTTGTATGGCTTGCACAAATTCTGCGTACATTTACATTCTGTGGTGAATTGTTAGGAATAAACTGAGTAGCTCAGGACTCGTGGATAGAGCCGCAAGAATGCCGGTGGTTCTATATTTACCATGATGTTGGGCTTCTCACCCTCCCTTCCATCGGTCCCCTCCCGCTCCGGTATCCCGCTGACCTGCATGCTGTCCTCAGTGCTCCTCCACACAGCCCAGGCTCATGGCCCCTCAGCATGCTCTGGGAAAGGCTTGGGCTGCCCGGAGCACACGCTGTCTGTTCTACTGAATCTTAGCGAATTTCCTGACGTCAGTGCACACTGCTGTGTGATACCGGACAGCAGGAAGGACAGTTAAACATAGGAAGACAAGTAGGCTTGAAATGATAGCCCTATATATACACATATGCATTTCTAATTTAGTTCACATGACCACCACTTCTTGGCAGATTTGTCACAAAAGTTAAATATTATCTTGCCATTCATGGCAAAATACCACTGATACGCTCTAGCGGTGTTTACACTATATTCATTTAACAGTGGTGTACCACCACAGCAGGACCAAATATGTTACTGCTACAAATAGATATGAAATTAAAGGTCCTATGGCATGAAAATTTCACTTTGAGTTTTTTATCATTAATATGCGTTCCCACAGCCTGCCTATGGTGCCCCAGTGGCTAGAAATGGAGATAGGTGTAAACCGAGCCCTGGGTATCCGGCTCTCCCTTTGAGAAAATGGAAGCTTAGATGGGCCGATCTGGAATCTTGCTCCTTATGACATCATAAAGAGCAAGGTTACCTCCCCTTTCTCTGCTTTGCCTGCCCAGAGAATTTGGCCCACCCATGAGAGAGAGACGTCATGGCTTTCAAATGTGCGAAGTGGCAGTTGGTCAAGGATTGGTACACCCTAAAGGCTGAAACACTGATAGATGACACAAAGCTGCATAAAATTACAGAGCAGACGACATTGATTTAAAAATATATATTGTTTGACATGGTCTGACAATTCACATTTTTCTTGTTTTCCTCTTGAAGTTCCGTCAGGAGTACTTGGACACGCTTTACAGATATGCCAAGTTCCAGTATGAGTGTGGAAACTACTCTGGTGCTGCAGAATACCTCTACTTCTTCCGTGTCTTGGTAAGTTTTCAGCGTTTTCCATTGACAATCGACAGCAGTTAACGTTAATAGGGATGTTTACTGATAACTGTACGCCTTACCTCACATAACACACTGTCTGCAGTATTTTACTATCCCCATTTATATACTGGCTTTAGACATTTCTCTGACACATTAAAATTAAACCTTGCATTATGTTTGCTAGTTTGCTTTAATTCCTCAAAAGGCCAATGCTTGCATAGGAGAGGAAGAGAACACTTAAAAGTAATTGAATGTGAAAAGCTTACGTCATTGCCTATTCAATTCCCTGCACGTCTTTTGTATTAGGGGGAGACTGCTGCTCTAAGTCTTGAGTAGGATCTTTTACTGGGCCAAGTGATCAGTGGTGGACTGCATAATCTGTCTGTAGTCTTCTCACGAGGCAGCCTCAGTAGACAGCTTATTGATTTGAGTGCTGTGGCAAGAGAGTCCCTCATCACGACTTCTGAGCTTATGGTGTGCTTAAGTTATGCAAGGCATTGCTTACTTAGCATCAAGAGGGTTACACTCATTTTGCAAGGTGTTTCAGTGAGGCTGCGCACGGATGATGTCTTCATTAAGCAGCTCTTTCTCACCTGAAGCAGTAATAATGAGCTGGGGGAAAAAGACACCACCTTTTCTACAATACAAAGAGTTAGATTAAATGTTAAAGATAAATGTTTTAGAAAAATCATGATGTTGTAATTGTGTGAAAGTTGGCACCTCATGAAGTCTTTTTTTGTTATATTGTTAAACAAGTGATTAAATTTACTGTTACGCTCATCTATACAGAAACTAAGAGGTCTGTAACCAGGGCGACTCCATCATTAGCTATGCTGGCAACAGCGGCTGGGTGCCGTCAATTGTTGCCAATAGTGCATTGCATTTACCTCAGACGAAGGATCTGGGAGTCGACCGCGTTTAAATTAAAACAAGTCGGATTTCACATTGGGGTTTGCTCTATCCAGGTTAGCCATTGTTAGCAATACCAGTTGGTAACAACACATTGAGCTGTTTTTTGTGTGCATATAAACAGCATAACATGTTGACAGATGTTGGACAATACTTTGCGTAGGTTTAATGATATACAAATATGACAGAAGTGCTAATAAACTGTCGATTCGATTTCGAGGTCAGCTCGCTCGGTGTACTGTGAGGTTCTCCGACTTCCCAACTTGATACGTCAGAGGACGTTTTTCCGACTTAGAACTAAGGAATTCCGACGTCAGAGTACAAATGAAACGCACTATGACTCTAAAACTGACTCCATTCCTTGTTGACCTAGATTAATGCTCAATTAAAAAAAAAAGTATTTTCAGCAGAAATTGTGCTCTATTTTGACTCCTTTTGAAGGTATCTTGCGTCAAGTGTCAGTAAGTTCAACTTGACTGTATGTCTCGTAATTTCGAGTGGAACCAGCCTGCATAGTCCGTGGTTTCCAAGTGTCACTCACTTGTCCTGCTTTTGTTTTTTTCTTTGGTTCAGCATTTAGCTTTGCGGTAAAGCAAGGAGTCATGCCAAAACCAGCCCTGAAAGAAATGGGCAAGAATAAGATCAACATTTTGTCTATTCATTAGAGTACAAAACATTAGGACCAGCTTTTGTTCCTATTCTAATTGGCATTTGATACTGCACTGCCTGGCTTCTTGTCTTTTGGATGTCAGTGACTCTGGCTAGTCATCCACATTCACTATGTTTGAGTGCCCCCTCCTAAAAAACTTGGCAGGGACTCTTAACCCAAAGCGGTTTGGTAGTTCATTTGATGGGGGTTTCACTGATCTGCTCCAATCTGTAGAAGGAAGAGTTGCATCCGAGACAAGATGACGTGTAATTCACCCAAGCTTTCCACTTACACTCCCAACCAAAAAAAAGGCATTCAGAGAAGTCTTCAAAAGCTTGCATCGGATGTGTCCCACTGTTCCAACAACAGTTGTTTATGGCTTTGCAACTCAGTCTAAATAAACCAAAATTGCCATAATTGAGGTATGCTGTTTGATTCCAGCACAGATTTTCTTTTCATTTCACCCCTCAAATTGTTATACCCCTCATTTTCAGTTCCAGGCAGATCAGGCTCTGTAACTAGATATCTGTTGCTTACTCCTTGACAATGCAAAAAGGCTTTTTAGACGAGGAAAAGGTAGAAATGGATTTCATTACTGGGAGCTTGTATACTGCTCTCCCCCTCCCCTTTTTTTTGGTGTTTTGTGGACCTCCCATCCTCACAGGCCCCTTGTCTGTCGCTCCCTCCCCCGTATGGGAGAGGTGAGGCTCCAGAAAGTCATTTAACGTGGGAAACCCAGTCAATTAAACGAAGGAAGCCAGCCTTGCAAAATCCATGCCTCAGGTCTTGTTACAGTGTGGCCTAGCCCGAAAAGAGCAACTTATTCATATCATCACTTAATGCAGGGATTGAATGTTAAGAATAAAGATTGAGTATCCCGACGGATCCCCAGCACAGTAAATTTATTGTTGCTGGTCAGCCAGCGAAAATGTGCCCATTTCTCAAACCAATGGAAACTTAAGGTAACTGCTGGAAAAACCCAGGTATTGAAACTTTTCTAGCGTGGCCACTAGTGAAAGCCAGACTGTGTGTGTAGAAAGCTGCCATAATGACCTGGAGGTCAGCCAAACATAGCAGGCAGGGACTTCCAAGCGAGAAAAAAAACAAAAAACAAAACAAAACAAGACACTTTCAACTGATGAAACGCTGACCTTTTACACTGGCAGTGGAGCCAATTTTTTTCTCTCGCTGTTACAATACGGATCTTTCTTGGGACTTCTCCACTTAAAAAAAAAAAAAGGACATCATTCATAATGGACTTGAATAGTGCTCTGTGATCAAAGAAACTCTGCTCCTCTACGGAATGGATGGACACACCGTCTTACTGTGTTCTCCTTTGCGGGAATACTACAGGAGATTTTCCAAATATTTTCCCCTTACTACCACCGTCTCATATTCTAGCAGTTTGTTGACATGTTATCAGAGTGTGACTGTTCTCTTCCAAGTAAAAAAAACCACAGCCTCTATAGCCGAATAATCTTACCAATTTGAGGGGTACTAGCGGAAACATGTTCTTTTTTTAGTGTTTCCTCTACTTGGACATCTGTCGTGTCTCACAGTCCACTTCAGCGGCTGTCCAACGGTGAACGGGGGTGTGTGGTTAGGATCTAGGTTTCTCCTGGCCGCTCAGCAGACACCCACCCTGACTTCCTGCTTGACTCATGTCATTGCGTCTGGTGTTATCGTGGACTACTGTGGCACAGAGTTTCCCATGAGCCCTAGGGTGTAGTCCAATGCCCACTACAGAGTGATTGCCTTGCTGAGCTTCAGAGGCATTCTCAACCTGTGTTTCATTACCCGATTCTTTTTTGTTTGTCTAAGTCCGTTCTGGAAATCAGAAACAGTAGTCTGCATTTTTGAGAGTGATTATCCTAACAAAGATGTTTTGTTAGCGTCAGTTCATATTTCAGCCTAATTACCTTGTGATAACGAAAGAGTTGTCCAGAGTTACTGAAGGTAATGGATGGAGACTGTTGCAGTAATCATTGACTGAAGTGGAGTTTACAAAGCAAATCTCACTGGAAACGTGTGCTCACATTTAATTTACATCAGGCACTATTGTTTGGCAGGTTAGTTAGTCATCGTTATATTAATTATATTGATACATATTATTTGGCCAATAAGAAACAAAATATGAAATGACTAATGCCCATCACAAGGTACCCAATCCAATGTGGTTTCTACAGATTTTCTTTTTTTTAATGATTTTTCTTTTTTGGGGGCTTCTCCCTTTATTTGATAGTGACAGTGGATAAACAGGAAAAGGGGGAGATAAAGAGAGAGAGAGAAGGGATTACACGCACAAAGGGCCGCAGGTTGGATTCGAACCTGGGCCGCTGCAGAGGACTCGGCCTACATGGGACGCACGCTCTTACTGGACAAGCTAGATGTCGCCCCTTTCTTCAGATTTTCTAAGGAATTTTACACAAACTAAGGTTCCTTCATCATCCTTCCTTGTTCTTTCAGTCTGCCCTCTCGTCGTCTGTCATTGTAGAGTGGGTGCGGGTGTTGTATCAACTACATAAAGCAACAAAATGTGCCCTTGGGCAGGGGTGATGTCGTTATTTTTATTATTTTTTTAGCCATGCATCTATCTTCGTCCACTTATCGGGTATCGGGTCGTGGGGGGGAGCAGCTCCAGCAGGGGACCCCAAAGTTCCCTTTCCCAAGCCACATCAACCAGCTCCGACTGGGGGATCCCGAGGCGTTCCCAGGCCAGGTTGGAGATATAATCTCTCCACCTAGTCCTGGGTCTTCCTCCCAGCTGGACGTGCCTGGCATACCTGCCTAGGGAGGCGCCCAGGAGGCATCCTTACTAGATGCCCGAACCATCTCAACTGGCTCCTTTCAAAGCTTGTACTGTATAATTGCTTCACCAGTGAGCATTGTGCAGCAACAATGTCACACTGCAATAGATCCTAAAACATTCCCAAAAGGAAAATGTTCCGGGGTCGGTGCAGATTTTCCTTCCACCCCTTTGTGAAGTGCTAGGTGTGATCAGATTGGTTGTTATTCTTTCAGGTCGGTAGTCAGCTTATATTTCATTGATTTGATGTTAGTGGCACAATTTTGGCAATTTTTAGGTGTGGAATGTTGGAGGACCCAAATATTTGTTTTACCATTTTTGTTGGTGCTTTAAATACAATGCTAATAATGATGGATTTGACCACTGCTGTGTCTTGGTATGCTAATAATAAGCTAGTCTTTATGTTTGTGATTGTCTCCTTTCTTCATACTGGTGAATAAAAGCTGATATCTGGAGATATGCTGCATTCATTTTGACCACGTTTTTATCTTAAGCGTGTACCCCAACTTTATGTAACTATAATGTTAAATTGCTGCAATCCTGAAAACAGGACAAATATGATTTAAAATGGCCAGCAGGGGACGAGTCAACTGGTTGCAAAAAGAAGTCTGATTGTATAGATGTCTATTAGAAAATTGCCCTACTTCTCACTTGATTTTTTTTAAATTTCTTTTTATTACTTTTAACTCCTAACTAGTTTATAGGCTCATTCACTAGTTTCAAGTCTTAAAATCAAGTACAGAATGTTGTTAATTTTGTAAATTATGGTCCCATTAGAGTAAAATTAAAATAGATATCCCTGCAAACCCCCGCCCTAAATGTTCCTGTACTTTCTGAAAGTACTACCCTCTGATCAGGGACTTTTTGGGGGGTAAAAAGACCCTCAAAAAATGTCCCCAGAACTGACTTTTGGTTCCTGGTCCTTGCAGTCCAAACACAATGAATCCCCCAAAAGGCCTGTGGGGGAAGTTTCTGTGGTCGAAAAACAGTGAAACATTAATTACACAATAACATTTTAGATAAGTACTCATAACAATAAATGGTTGAAAATAGCATGATTACATTGTTGAATTCATTAAATGACATTTAATGACCAGACAGCATAGTGACATGCATACTTCAAATATGCCTTTACCCTGTGTAGTAATCAAAGCATCAAACTGCATGGTCAACTGCAATACAGTGGTTCTATTATCTGAAATGCAGCAAATTTAGTTTAAAAAATCTAATCAGCCTTTCACAAGTCATTTGTCCTTTACTGTCAAGTTCCATTTCCTGAGGATGACATAATTAAATCCATTTATCCAGTGTAAATAAGAAAAGTGACTGCACCGTGCAGCAGTGACACTGAAGCCAGGCAAGTAGTGGCAAGCTCGAGCCCAGTCTCACTGTGCATGTTCGCCAACCTGTAAGTAAAATGTGTGTTAAAAAAAAAAATGTAGGTTACGTATTGTGTACTTCAGGTTTTGACCGTGCACCATGTCTGTTCCCAAGGTCCCATCTACAGACAGGAATGCCCTGAACTCTCTGTGGGGCAAGCTGGCCTCTGAGATCCTGATGCAGAACTGGGAGGCTGCCATGGAGGACCTCACCCGCCTGAGAGAAACTATTGATAACAACGTAAATGCCCCACTTCTCAGAATTTGATACCACATTTAGATTCACTTACATGGACTCTCATATTGACATTTCACATTCACCAGAGCTCTGCTGTGGCATCTTCCTCCTTACCCACACACACGCTCATCAGACTACTTAAGATCCTTCATTTGAGTACAAAGTGGTTGCATGTTTGATTGATGGTCATTGAGGATGCCAGAACACTTAAATACATTTTTTTTTAAATAGGAAAGCTTTTATATGACTTGCAAAACCTATTAATTATTAAAATGGGATTTTTGGTCTGTCTCTTTGTCTGTCCAGTCTGTCACCTCCCCTCTGCAGTCTCTCCAGCAGAGGACATGGCTCATTCACTGGTCTCTTTTTGTCTTCTTCAACCACCCCAAGGGCAGAGACAATATCATTGAGCTCTTTCTGTATCAGCCACAGTAAGTAACATTTATGATTTATTTTATTTAGTTTCTTTTTAACCCCTGCTTTTACATCCAGGAAATTTGCAAAACATTGGCAAGACTACCAGGAAGTTGTGAAGATAGGATCCGATTCCACAAAACAAAGACAACAGGAAAGGCAAAGAGAAACTATCCAGTGGATTGTGCAGCCAACAAATCTGCTGCAACTGCGTGATGATATCACGTCAATATGGACCACAATCGCATAGGAATGTTCTCTGCAGCATAGACAACAAAGTGCAGAATTAAGGCAGTTCTGAAGACAAAAAGGGGTTTAAACCCAGTACTAGCCAGGTTGCATAATAAAGTGGCCAGCCAGTGTATGTGAGTACAGTTTTTAGTTTGTAGTTCATCTTTAACTATTTTAACTTTCTTCTAGGGCTGCAGCTATCGATTATTTTAAGAGTATTCTACCTATTATTCCATCGATTAATCGGATAAGACATACTTCTGTTTTATTGAAGAGCAATAAAATACAATAGTTTGATTTAATTTTTGTACGTAAACATTACCGTAAGTTGTTCGCCTTAACTTTGAGAACTACAAGTTTCAACCTGAGACTGATCTGTATATAGGCCTATACATGTATATAAGTTACACTTAACCTATTCATTTATATATTTGATTATAATGTCACACAGCTCTGTTATACTTATGCTTATTGATTTATGTTGATCAGCTGTTTCTCAGTGGAGAGAGTGAGCGAGAGTGGTGCGCTCAACAATCAGCTGTTTTTTTCCGAAGGGATAGTCTGTAGGCTCTGTAGATCAGATTGTGGTCATCTCTGCGTATGTTCTTTTCTTTTTGGTTTTGGTAGTTGTCGTGTTTGGTGTAGTTTCATCGTCCATACGACTATGTGATATACTTTTGTCAGGTCCGCTTCTTAGAATGGATGATTATGTTTCTGTTGAGATGCTATTTTTGTGGTAAGCTAGTTTGATTTTGCAGTAGACACACTGTACAGAGTTTTTGTTTTAATTACATCTGAACTGATTCCAAACTTTGGACACTTTCTGTCATTTCCACTGTCTCTTCTATTAGCCCCTCACTATTTACGCTCTTTCTTGTGTAATCTGCGCCGTCAGTCTTCATGGCATGTGTCGCCAGCAGCATCAGCCCAGTGTGCGACGGTCATAATCAAACGTGTGCAAGCACCGTGAGCGACACGTTAGTAACATTGATTAAACGACACTTTGAGGCAAATAATTTTGCATCGAGAATTTTTAGTGATCGAATTATTCAAGTTACTCAAAGAATCGTTTTAGCCCTACTTTCTTCCGCCCAGCCGCAGCGGTGACACACTGAAAGCTGTGCGCCACAAAGTTCGGTCCTACTCTCGCATTCTACAGTCGTCCCACAGGAGTCTGCAGACATGGAAAAGACCATATAGTAATTTGGCTGAGTTGTTTTGTTAACTTCAATAAAAAGCTGCCAAGTTATACTTCCGAGAGACTGTACAGCAACTTGGAGCCTCTGTGTATTTTCATGGTGGTTGTTAAGTTGCGCTGCAGTGGGTGTGTGTGGTTTTGATTTTATCTTTGTTTTATTCCGTGGGTTCATATTAAAGTATATTGTATTGAAATTTGTGTTGTAGCTCAACTGTAATTCTTGATCCTAAGAGGATTTGGAGAAAAGCTCAGTCATTTTACAACAAACTTGATTTAGAGAAAACCATTTGCTTAAATAACACATTTTTGGGTGGTGGGCTTCTTCATAAACCCCGCTGGTATTTTTAAAGTGGTTTCAGAAGTGTGTTTTTTGTGTGGTCTGTTTACTCTCCAAGTCGAGAACGAAGCCATGTGTATCGCAGATAGGAAACTTTATACACTGTTAACATTTGCACACCACCTATTTTGATGTCTTTGCTCCCTCCCCTATTCTGATTGCAGGCTTGTATAATTGTACACATGATTGGGCTCCACAGACAGTATGACAGGCGACCACAACACAGCACACTGAAATGTCTGGTTCCCTGAATTTTACTCAGTTTTTAATTTTATTGTGGATGATTAAGGAGGCCTGCCCAATAATTACTCATGAAAAGCTCACCCAACCATCTGTGTGGACAAACTGAGGTAGTTGTGTGTGCTTTGCATTTTCACAGTCGAGAAACCTCATGTTTTCCCCGTTGAGGCTTGGCTCTGGTTTCCCCATCTTTCAACCAGTACTTCCTTTGGCTGAAGTTGGTGACCAGTGGCTGGCCTTCAGCTCCACACATGACCTCCCTTACCCCTGCAGTCAGCAGATGTTGGTCCAAAGCCTTGTTTGTGTACTACTGACTTCAGGAGAAACCATGCCCAGTAACTAAGTATGATACAGGTGCAAACTGGGCAACTACTACAGTAATACTGCAGTCCCGAGTCACCTTGTTACCCTGTCCATCTTCTGTGTTTTCCCACAGCCCCCCCTTTAAACTGAAGAAATTTGAACTTGTACTAGATTCCTTGGCTCCATGCCTCAGTAGCATCTTCAGCAAACCAGTGCAGTGACGCTTGTTACCTCAAAAGTCACAGGAAAAAATAAATAGACAAACTCCCCTAAGTAAGTAGGGTGAATGCTCCCCCCGATATGGTACAGTGACTCATGCAAGATTGCTTGATATTGGAGCCCCCCCTGGAGAGTGAGTAGGTGTAAGTTAATCAGGAACACAGTGTGGAGGGTTGCGGTCTTCCACGGGAGTCAAGCAACTACAAAGGGAGGGAGGGAGAGAGCCCTCCTAAAACCAGAATGACGGTGGCTTTGCCAAGCAGCCCACTGCTGTTTTTAGACTCCCCATCACTCCTGCCACAGGTCCCTTGTCCCTTTAATTGTGTCAGCGAATTAAAATGTTGTCGACATTCTTTCTCTGAACACCATGTGTTCCTCTGGCTTAGCTATAGGAGACCTGAAGCGGCCCACTCCACTTCCTCTTTTCAGATTTAATTTAGTCAATTTGGGGTTGAGTGGAGGATGAAGTTCAAAGATGGATATTTAGAAACCAATAAGAAGTTTTGGTGATACAGTTAAGTGTGTGTGTGTGTGTGTGTGTGACATGTTTTTACAGAACACTGTCTCCAGAGTTGGTGTGGGATTAGAATCAGCCTGTAACAGCGTTCTTTTTTTGTGTTCAGCCCTTAGCCAGTTGACCTGTGGTTGAAACATCAGTCTCTGATGGATTGGGTTTCAGCTACTGGGCAGGTCCCTGCTCACTGATCTATATCTTCTTGCCAGGGTTTCCTTTCCTCCTCCCTCTCACAGGACACTAATGAAAGAGACGGCTTAAAGCTGGGACCCATGTCCAGAAGTGAGGGTCCTGTTAGGACAAATATCTGTTTTAGCAGCCAAGGCTTTGTCTCTGTTCTAAATGCCAGGAGCCCAATAGGCAGCCAAAATGTTATAGTATGTGTCCTTTTAAAGATCATGTCTTTGCTTACATCAGTCTGATAAGTGATTACCTTTATTCCCCCTCATTCCAGGTACCTCAATGCTATCCAGACTATGTGCCCACACATCTTGCGTTATCTAACCACAGCCATCATTACAAACAAGGATGTCCGCAAGCGTCGGCAAGTCCTGAAGGATTTGGTGAAAGTCATTCAGCAGGTACCACACTCTTTATTTTCTCCCTTTGGTGTTTACCAAGCACACACAGTTAGCAGGTCATTGCTTGCAGGCCACACAGGCTTTGGATGATGAGTAACTGACCACGTAAACACAATAGCATTGCTAGCACTTGTATATGTGTCTGGGACCAATGTCTTGGTGGGTTGTTGGTAATCACTAAAACGTGCCCAGTGCTCTCTACTCTGTGGCCTTAGGTCAGGTTGGGTCTCTGTCTCTTAAGCATGATTTGGAACTGCTCAGAGTTCAGAATGGGTTTTCACTCAAGCCCTTGTAGTTACATGAATTACACATTTAAATGAATTTAATAATAATACATGTAATTTAACTATTGTGCCCGGCAGGTGGTTATTTTTGACTACATAGTCATCATTGTCACAGTCTTAAACCAAACTAGGATTCATGTTTTTTTCTTTCTGAATGTATATACACTGCCGGTCAAAAGTTTTGGGTCACTTAGAAATTTCCATTACACTCCATTATGGAAAGAATACCAGCTGAGATCACTTGCATTGTTTTTTGTTTTTTTTTAACCAGGGCAGACGTAAGATTAAATTATGTGCTTACATAATTGCAAAAGGGTCCTCGAAGGTTTTGTTATTTTTTAATTAAATGATGTCAGATTAGTAAACAGAATGTGCCTTTGGAACATTGGATGAATGGTGGCTGATTATGCGCAATGTAGATATTGCATTAAAGGTCAGCCACCCACTCAGATCAGCTGGTATTCTGTCTATAATGGAGTGGTATGGACATTTGTAAGTGACCCCAAACTTCTGACCAGTAGTTTATCCTATTAGTGATTTTATTGATAAGTAAAAACATGACTCGCATGTACATTTCATGATGTTTATGTCTGCTTGATTATATTTATCTTAACAGCAAACATTACTTCATTAAAAAATGTAAGCTAAATCAGCTTTGATTTAAAGTCATATAGATGTATTTGGACATAATTGATTGTATTATGGTCAATTTCTTTCAGGAATCTTACACCTACAAAGATCCAATTACAGAGTTTGTGGAGTGCCTGTACGTGAACTTTGACTTTGACAGTGCTCAGAAGAAACTCCGGGAGTGTGAGTCGGTGAGTAACCACTTCATTAACGTGACGTTCATTCCAACCTTTTGTTCCCAAACTATGAGACACATTTGGTCTTGGTTTATCTCGATGAGAAAACAGAAGTCTTCTGAGGACCTCAGATTTGCAAGTCAGACTCCTGAACTTTCACACAGAGCATCGTAGTAAACATGGTTAGTAATCATATGATCTCTGTCTGACCTTCTGTCTGATCACACAGCGGTTCTATTTGCTGCACGTCTGTGTGGGTCCAGATCAGACAGAATAGTGATAGTCTGTGCCTTGTACTGTCGGATCTAGAGGTCCTCTTGGACACTGTATGACTCAAGCTTCAGTCAGATTTTACTATGGCCTGTAATTGACCTATCAGGCTAGTAGTTAACAGTAAAAGCTTTATAAGCAGAAGTCTCCGCAGAGGCGTGCAGACACTCGTTTAAAGTGGGAGATCTGTCACAGCACCGCCATTTAGAGCATTTATTTCAATTTTGGTTTGTAATGGCTAAATGTAACTGTAGCTCTTGATATGAGATGAGTCGTATACTATAAAAGTCCTCTTTGTTTGTTGACTACTAAGCTGAACACATCAATGTCATTTGATGGTTTAAAGTGACCTCAAATGAGGTGATATTTACAGCTCAGTGGGAACAAAAGGCATGACAAACCTTTTTTATTTAACCTTTTTATTTGATAATTTTGCATATCTCTACTTTAAAATGTTTGTGTCTGCGTCCCCAAACTGTTCCGAAAAATCAGTGCTGATATACTTGACATTCTCCATAGAACTTCAGAGAGCATCTACAAGTTACTTTGTAATACTTTGCTTGAGAAACAAACAGCCCTTACAGTACATGCATACTGATAAGCATTGTAAAGAGTTTATTTTATCGATGTCTCAGTATATTGTACAAATACAGTTCAACATCACCACAAAGTGCAACCTTAAAGTTGAATCTACACCTTCAGCAGAAGAAGAAGAAGCTGAACGTCATATCCTTCATAAGGTCGTATTTATTTTCAGGACTTGTGTATTAGACCACAGTAGTTCTAGGTAGGTGTACCTAATAACCTCGTGTACATTACTTTAAATGAAGGAGCAAAAATATTCCGACACCTTAAAATACAATGCAGTTCATACACTGCAACTTCAAAAAAATCACCAGCCGTTGAATTAACTTCTAATGCAGTATTAAAGATGATTAAAAATTAATGTTTTTTTTTTCTGTCAATCAAAAAATGTGTTGAAACCATGAACATGAAACCATTAGACAATGTGAAGATACATCTTTTGTTTAGAAGGTCAACTTCATTTCAATGTGTCGGCCGGGATGCCAGTACAAGTTGAAGTCTTGTTTAATCTTTAAGGAATTCCTTCTTGCTTTTTTGTATATGGGTTAGGCTTATGAAATGGTGTCACCATGGTTTGCTGTGCAGCATTTTGAGATATCTCAATGGAAGTGTTGCAGTTCCATTCAGTTAGATATAACGGGTGGACACTTACAGAATTTGCCTATACAACATAATGACAAATGATGTGTTGCATTGATGGCCTAAGTCTAGCAGACCGTATTATGAGGGACTGGTCAGATTCTGGGGACACATTCAGGTGACCCAACTGGTGTTCTACATTTTCATATTTTGCGTAACTTGATCTCTTAGTTCATTCTTTTAGGTACACTCCAGGGCTGTGCAATTAATTGAATTTCAGTTTCGGCTCCTAACGATCATCAAAATAGTATAATCAAGAAAAAAACTTATTTTGCCATGTTCTGTTTTGCAAGCACACTCTTATTTTGTCTTCTGTTCTGAATGGCATGCGCACATCCGCACGCACACATCTGCCCCTCTCGAAGCCATCTCTCAACAGTCGGGGGGGGGCAAGTCGTGTGCATCCGCTGGAATTTAAAAACTCAGCGCGAGTAAAGCTCGCAGCCAGAAGGCAGCCACAGCAGTGTTTGGTGAACAAAAACGGCAAAACCAACTCCGTTGTCTGGGAAAAGTTAACGTTAGCTAACCCTGCAGTCCCTCTGCTTTTGCCCCCCAGTAATCGTGATTTCAATATTGACCAAAATAATCGTGATTGTTATTTTATCCATAATTGAGCAGCCCTTGTACATACACTCTGTAATTTGGTTTTCCCAGCGGACTAGATCATTTGGACCTGCAGAGGAATAAAAGGCAAAACTCTGGGCTATTTGGCCCCTGTTTCATCTTTTGCTTTTGACGATAAACTTTCAAAATGAAAAACATCTGGCCTGATCAAATTGCTCCTTCCCAGGAGTAAATGCTTTTAAATCATGTCAGCAATTTACTGCCGGTTCCATTTCTTTTTAGTTTTTTAGCTTATACAAGGAATCTTTAACTTCCCAAAATCACTATTTTGCTAATAAGGAAGTTTTAACCAAACTCAGATTTGTTTTTACTTCGTTATACCCTGTTCATGGTCAGAAAAAATCCAAAGCATTTATGTTTCAAGACAACATTTGATATTTCCCAACACACGCTCAATCACCAACCTTGTTAAACACATGCTCACACTTTTTAGGAACATTCTGGTTTGGTCTCCACCTCGCCTAATGGGGTGCTGTTTACAGAGACTACTGTTGTTGACTCGCATGCTCAAAATCCAACTACCTCTCAGGTCAAAGCCCAAGGTATTCCAGGTGCGTTTAACACTGGACTACCTGTCAGTCTTATCAGAGCATGTCCAGTTGGCACAAAAGCCCTCTTTTGACCTCATTCAGTTCCCAAGCAGGTCTAGCAAGGTGGGTGGTTCCAAAAATGTTTAACAGCACCTTTAATGCATTGCCTGTTATGGTCTGCAAACAGTTTCCCAAAACGGTCTGGTTTGAAGTCAGTAATGCAGTTTTTTTCTCCCTGCAGAAATTCACACGCAAGCCTTTAAAAAGCACCTTATTTCCAATGTAAAGCGATGTTTCACAGACTGTGGAGTGATTGACGTAACTGGATACCCCATTGGGATGGGCTCTCGTCCTCTCAAGCATTTGTATTGCATCAATTTTGAGCCATTGAGAAGAGTGGCACCATGTATTAACTGATTGCTGTAATAGCAAGATATGGGTATTGTTTTCATCTCTCCTGTCTTTGGTTCACTGTGCCCTGTATAATAGTTTGAGCCAAGTGCTTTTGAATGGCTTAGCTTGGTTTGAATTGTCCTGTTTAGGCTGTACAGGCTTTGTTTTTTTCCTTTCCCATCCCACCCAAATCTAGAATCACTGTCAGATGTTAGATGCTTGCATGTCAAAGAATGAGTATATGCCTACCTATATTCAAGTCTTCAGATTGTGCATAATAGAGCTCTTCAAGCCCCTTCACAATTTGTTAAAGCTTTGTTGTCTGAATCCCAGATGACAGTAATTAGGGCACTTAACTGTTCGAAGTTTATCAGCCTTAGATAAGCGTTGTCATAGCTGAAATGTGCGTTGCCTGATAGTGCCATGTAGTTGGGAATTATTCAAGCAAAACTCTGGTCAGATAGCAGCTTTCTAAGCCTGAGCAGACCCAGAGCTGGCAATTCTTTGAAAACTTTTGAAGATGGAGCTCTGTGATGTGAAATAGCGCTCAATGGAGAGTTGGAATGCAGCAAGCACTGAGAAATGGGAGCATTTCACACAGTGGTACCTCTGGGGCCATAGCTGGGTCATGAACATTTACAGTAGATGAATTGGCCATATGCAGACTTGTCACAGAGTCCAAGCAAGGTTGTATTTCTTACTATAACAAGCCACAGGTGATACAGTATATGGACGGCTGAAAAGACGTGCTCTCATCTGTAAGTTTATTTGGACTGGTGGTGCTACAGTTGTTGGATAAGCGTAGCCGTGAAATTTGGCGATCCTGCACAGTGGAGTTGACACTGAACCACCAGATCACATGACTGGTGATAAGTCACAGACAATGTGGATATCTTTGGGTATGTTGGCTCTGTTCTTAATATATTGTCTCATGTGGTGATGGTAGAATTTGATTGTCTGTGGTTGATTTCAAGCGTCTTGCAGGGCCTTAGATTAGTACCTAATACATCAGACTTTCCTATTTAAAACCAACCTTTTCATAATGCAGCCAGTATGGTCCTTCCCTGTTTACTTTGACCATTTATTAAAAATGAATTGGATTATGGGTTTAGTGAATAGATTTTGTCCTTAATTGAATAAGACGTGAATTCCTAGCAGCAGACCAATTGAAACGTGTAATGCTACACTCATGACTCTTCATTGCTGTTCAATCTGAAGGTCCCAGCTCGATTGTCCTAATGAGTCTAAGAAAAGCTCTGATTTACGTATTGAACTGTTTCACCTCATTTGAACCTTAAACTGTTGGAAGAGAAACTTTGATCTAGCCATATGAACAGACAGAAATAACTCTTTGTCTGGTATTTCCGCTGCTCTTATGTAACATTTTTTTCTGTCTCTTAGGTTCTTGTGAATGACTTCTTCCTGGTTGCTTGCCTGGAGGACTTCATTGAGAATGCCCGCCTCTTCATCTTCGAGACCTTCTGCAGAATTCACCAGTGCATTAGCATCAGGTCAGTCATGCAGTGCAATCCAAACCAAGTGAAACTAAGATTTGCAAGTAGAACTTACGATTTTTGGTGATGGTCAAAGGAGACACTACAGTTGTCTCCACAGATTGGGACCATGTTGCACAGCGGGATTCAGACAAACATCCTATAAGACTAACAGGAAGTCCTATTTGCTATCACTAGACTTCGTTGGCACTCAGTAAACAGAAGTAAGAACATGGGCTTTGTGATTAGTGGAATTTCCCTCACAGGTAAGTGTTTATTGCCCCGTCTAAACACTGAAATTCTGACCCCATACATCTTGAGGAATAAGTATTGTGAGGTTTAACTGTTCCCAGGTCTCCACAGGTTGCTCTGCTTGCTAAACCTTTAAGACCACCTGTCCGAGGCCAGTTCGTAGACGGGTTTCTCCCAGGGAGGGGGTCAAGGTTTAGATGGCTTTCAGCTCCTTTTCTATGGGGGAATGGAGGCCAAAGGGGTTTGTAGTTCAAAATCCAGTCTAGTTACGTTATAATAAAATTGACCTTGGATACCTCCCCAAAACCAGGAAATTTACTCAGTACAATATTATAGTGTGCATTTTGCGGAGAGAGAAAAAAAGATTATGGTAATTGCCTGCAATTAAGAGAGATTATAGGACTTGGCCTCCTCTTTACATCAGTTTTAGAGAGTGACAAAGATAAAGACAGAGCATCCACCCTTCTCAGCCAATAATCCTTATTCTTGTAACAGTGGATCTGTGCTTGTTGCTACATCTGATCTCTGATATTAGGTAATGCATATGTCATTTCTTTTTTCTTTTTTTTGGTGAATCCTCACCGATATCCGGTGCAACTTTAACACTGGTTTCAGCGGGCTATATTCATAGTATGCTGACTCTCAGGCGTATTGTGAATGCTGACGATTCGAAGGAAGGTCTGCATTTCAAATATGGTCCACAAACATATGATGTTCAGTGGAAAGAGGGGAATGAATTACTTCTGTTGACACGAGAATGATTACATTGACTGTTATATAGAGCCGGGGAGGTCTGTAGTCAAGGTTGAACCGTGGAACATGATCAGGCCCCGTCGAAATCTCCAGTTGCAGATTGTCTGGAATTGATTAGGAGTCCTGGTTCTTTTTGGCAGACTTACTGCAATTGGATCCATTTACTTGTTAAGGACCACAAAGGTTAGTGGTAACACTGAAAGAGGAAGTGATTTTTCTACTTTCAACTTTTTCTGTGTCTTGTGCTCTTGTTTGAGTTTTCTAAAGCAGGGGTTCTGTTTATTTTTGGTGGTGTTATGACGATGGACAGAACATGTCTATTTTTGAAAGACACCCAAATTCCAAGTCATTAGTCCTCTACCCAGAAGCCCTCTGCACCCAAGCGTGGACTCAAATGAATTTGATGGCTGTTTTTTAATGAGGACATTTTTACAGCCGTTGGCCATGATGGTTTCACAGATATTTAGCTCGCCTTTTGCCCACAGCTTGGGAGACCAAAGTAGACCAGAAGTTGGCGTAATTGAGTTATTTTATGCAATAAAGGCTTATGTAAAATGTACTATAGGCAGTGAAAATGTGATTCAGCCTGCATTCGTAATTGCATACACACACATCCTTTTTGTCTAGACTTTTCAGTGTCCCGAGTATGTGTTTCCAATTTAGCTTTGTTTTCCTTGTATGATTTACAGGGTTTATTTCCTTAGTCCTTCCATGATAGTTTCAGTGGCGGGACCCGGCTTTGACCTCAAATGCACACTTCTCCTTTGACATTTTGAGTAAATGCTTAAGACCCAATCCCCCCCCCATCAATAGATTGTATTTGTACACAACAGCTCACTGGTAGTTGGAAGCAGTGTCTTGTGTATTTGGAGAAAACACTGAAGATCTTTCCACCTCACAATTGAGTCATTAAAACGACCACACAATCATTTCGGTTTCCCTGAAAAATCAATTTTACCCCAAGCTGAAAGCGAGGTTGCTCCAAATGGCTTGGATTCTCCCAAACACTATCATATGTTAGTGTTTAACAATGCATTCATTTTAGGCCAGCCATGTTAAGAAGGGGGGTACTTTTGAAGGATCTTACTCTCTTCTCTAACAGAGTTAAACCTCAGTGCCTGACCCCTCTCAAAGTGTGAGGTTGGTATTGAGACCAGAAGGAGTCCACTAGCCTGAAGTCGAAAGCTCAGGAGCCAGAGTGAGTAAGGGGTCGAAATGAAAGCGATCTCCCCTCTCCCCCAAGGAATAGGATCATGGTTGTGTAAAACAAAACCAGTGATGGAGGCAGGCTGCTTGGCTTAAGGGCTAAAGGATGTCAATAGTGTAGGTTGTTTAAGTCCGTCCCTGCTGCCTCCCACATCTTACTTTCACCCTAAGGTTTAAGTTTGGGGTAGCGGTTGTACACCTCTCAGAGAGACAATGAGATAAAGTAAAACTCCTCTGAAATACAAATGTCCTTCCTGGGAGGAAAACATTGCCAGACTTTCTTTTATAAATTAGATTAGAGGACTTTGGCCGGTACAGGCCAAGGCCCTGGGCCCTTTGGGGCACGCTGTGCTCCTGTGTTGTTCTGCACAAATCACGTTTGGAGGGATTAGGGGTTAGCTTAACTCCCCGGTGAGGAAACCAGGCCATGTTTGTTTTGATCATCATATTTGACCTGGACTTGACTGACATGTGCCCCCACTTTACTGAGTTGCCAAACAAAACACCCAGTACCCTTGCACAGCAATCACTTAATCACACGGGTAAAATGGGAACCAATAACACATTTCATTCAAATTTGATTACTTGATTGTTAGGTAAATAAGTGAAGGTATTGACTATTGTTTTTGTAGTTTTGCTCGCGTGCGTGTGTGAAAACTCGTATCAAAATATTGTGTTGATTAAGCTATTAATATGAGGTATTCATCAATCATTTCCTCTACATTAGCAAGCTCTAGGCCTGTGGACTAAACTCCTGTGACCACCGACATGTGTTATCCATCACAACCTTGACTTGCGTCATTGGACAGCTGACACATTTTTTTCAAACTTGTTAGGTTCCCAGTAATGATTCATAGGAGCAATTTCGTTGTCAAGCATCATTTTCTCCAGGTTCTGAAGACCTGAAGTGTAATCAGCTGTCCAGCACAGCTATGCGATGTTAGCCGTTTGTTGGCGTGAGTGACAGGTTGATCAGACTCTCTGTATCCCTTATTCCCCGCCTTTGGCCTGTTGAGCTACACACGAATAATCTCAGAACTGGTGCTTTTCTCTCTTTTTATCCACCTCCTCCATCACTTCACTGTGGTGAAAGTGGCGAGAGGTATGCACTGTCACTCGGAAACCCTATTTTGCTCATTATGCTGAGGCAATGCTTTTATTTGTTGTTTATGCTTCTGATGCCCCATCCAGACACTGACATCATTTCATTTCCCCTCTTTATGTGGTTTTGCCACCATTCAGGGGTTCAAAAGTGGTAGTCGTGTTTACTTTTTAGCCTTGAGGTGAGGCAGACATTATCACAAATCCCAGAGATCCCCTTCCACCAAAAGAATGTCTTAAATAAGTCACACTCTAAGAGTGACAGTTGTAATGCGGGTGGTGGGATCTGTGTTTGCAGAACCACTACGTGAGACGTGTTGTCTGGGCAAATTCTAGCTTACTCATTGAAGGGGTCTTACAAAATGTGATGAATGGACCAGGAAGTGATAATTAGTAGAGTAAATCGTTTTTATATAGACCTTTTCATACCTATTTTGTACACACACACACAGGCTATACACAGTGACAAATTTGAGCCTACAGTATTTCATTAAGTGTGTGTTAGTACAGTTTTTCAGGGGTGAGAGGGGTCTGTGTCTTGCTTTGAGATGAGAGTTAGCGTTGCTGTAGTAATTGTGGGCAGTGCACAGAGGGGTGAGTATATTTATTGGGGCCCTTATAAGAAATGCGGTAGGCGTGCAGTGTGGTGGGGGTTAGAAAAGAGGAAAGGGACCGGAAACGTAGGGGGGAGGGGGTCTAGATGGGGGTATTGAGGGGGGTCTAGTTATTTTGAAAGCCACAAGGGAAGGCAGCTGCACTGGGGAAAGCTTTGGATCAAAGAATCCCAGCCACCCTCATACCTCCCCCTCCCTCTACTGTGACACATCCATGTCTAGCTGTATCAAAGAGCAGGCCGGTCTCCAACCTGGCTTTCATTTTGAGGGACAGTCCCTGTTTGACCAATGTGTCATGACGAGCTTTAGCAGACAGGTGTGGAGAAAGTATGTCCCGGACAGAGGTACAAAAAAAATAAAATGAAAGGATAAGTAGCCACAGAGGCTCACAACATGGGGTAGTCCCAGCACTTCTAATTGAGTTATTCATTCACAAGTCTGTAAATCAAGCTGCCATTAGCAGAGGCCCATTAGAATTTTTTTTCTGAACACATGTTGGCCATCTATAAATACTGTTAAATGAAAATAATAACTAGTCACTTGGCACCTAATGTTCAACATCATCATTGTAGTGTAGTGTTGACAGTTATTTGAGTCCATTCATTACATATTTCATACATGCATCAACACTTTCAGACAGCAGTCCAGTTGAAGTCACTCTTTGAAAAGGACTAATCTTACTAGGGAATCTTCAACAACTTTGAACAAGAATCGTAGTGGCTCTGTGAACCTCAAGTTGGGCACAGCAGTTAGTTTTATCTAAATGCTAATGTCAGCATGCTAAAAACGCTCAGAATCACAATGTTAACATGCTGATATTTAGCAGGTGTACAGTTTATGATGTTCACTGACTTAGTTAAATGTGTTAGCATGGTAATATTTGCTATTAGCACTAACCACAAAGTACAGCTGAGGCTGATGAGTTTTGCAGATCATAAACCATAAGACTAAGATTTTAAATTGGGTGATTGCACTAGGGGAAAGGTTAAGGAATCACCAAAGTAATTAGAAAACATTGTCTGCGAACCATGCAAAGTAACTGCACTAATCCATCTGGTAGATGTTGAGATAGTTTCTGTAGAATGAGCAACTTTGCCATCCCCATTCCATGATGCTAGCATAGCTAAGAAAGTAAAACAATATAGTGGAATCTGTAAACCAAGTTGTAATGCATGGTCGGCACAGACTTCAGGTTTGGTTTGCTAATTTGCTCCATCACAAATCTAAAGCACTAGTGATTTTGGTGAATAATTCATTAAACAAGGTCTTCACATAATGGTAGTATTAGTCCCATGTCAGGAGCACTATTGACTCCTTAGCATCCGGACAATGTCCAGCACTGAGACAGACCTCTGTACCCTTTCGGTTGCCTTATACCCAGTTTAGAGTCTCATGTCACTATGTTTCCTCAACAGCATGCTGGCAGACAAGCTGAACATGACGCCCGAGGATGCTGAGAGATGGATCGTCAATCTTATCCGCAATGCCAGGCTGGACGCAAAGATAGACTCCAAACTGGTGAGACCTTCTGTCTTGGTCTTAAGTGTTTTTTGCCCCCAACATCTCCTTCCAGGCAGCGCGGCAATGGTTATGTTCAGGGGATAGCTGCCTGGAAGTGGAAAAAACACCATCGAGCTTCTGTCTTCTTACTCAATCATTGGGATCAGCGCCTAACTAATTAACCAAAGCTTTTTAAACAACCCTTTGCAATTCGCCGGTGGTAGTAGGGCTGGGTATTATATTGATATTATATCGATATTGATATATGGGACTAGATATTGTCTTCGGTTTTGGATATTTTGGTAAGATGACACAAGTGTTGTCTTTTCCTGGTTTAAAGGCTGCATTACAGTCTTGCAGTTCTTTATCCGCTTTTTCACATTACAGATGATTGATCATGTTTCTACATTTACATTTTAATCTCATTGTAAAGATATTAAGTGAAAGCACCAATTGTCAACCCGGCAATATCGTCGCAATATCAACATTGAGGTATTTGGTCAGGAATATGGTAATATCTGATTTTCCGGTCATACAGCTTTTTAGATGCTCTTTCTGTTTGGCTTGAGGCATTATTTGTTTCCTGATTTTGGGATTGAAGGGTACAATGTAAGGACATTGTTAGCATATTTCACCTTTTTGTAAGGTCCTCTTCGTGAGGCTCCATGTTGAACCTGCATGCTTTGGCGTACACATCACAACAGTTCTCTGTAATCAGCAAATCATAGCCCAGTCCTCCAGAATAACATAGAATTACCTAGATGTGCCTACAGTGGATGGGAAAAGGACCTATGCTGCCTCTGTTTGGTGTTTGTAGGACGATGTGTCTACAAGACCAAATGTGATTGGCTTATTGGTTGCTATTGTGAATCTGTTGTCCACTTTTGTCCATATTTCTAGGGCCACGTGGTCATGGGGAACAACGCCATATCACCTTACCAGCAGGTGATCGAGAAGACCAAGAGCCTCTCGTTCCGCAGCCAAATGTTGGCCATGAACATTGAGAAAAAGCAAGCCCAGAGCACCAAGACTGAGGCAAGTACAGCACATATGCTACACATACAAGATGACAAAATGCACACAAACCTCCCCTCCCAGCTTGCCCCTGAAGGAAACCATCCCTCCCTTAACTGATCAGATTGCTAGGAGGTCAACATGAACTCAGGGCAGTTCAAAGTGTCTCAAATGATCAGCTCAAAAGAACAAGGCCAAAGAATGTTGATGAACAACCATCAACAAAAGCTCTCTTTACACGAAAAGCCAGTAAGAGCAAGTTTAACAGAGCTAACGCTTTCATCCCTCCATTGCTCTTCAAAGGCCTAATGACAAGGTAGATTCCAAACAACCATAAAACGATGCCTGCGCTCTGTGACTCAGCTCAGCAACGTAAATAAGGTGGACCCTCACACTAGCTTTAAGTGAACGTTACTTAAAGCCTGGAGTTCCCTGCACTTAGGACCTGTTGCAGATGTCTGGCTCAAAGTCCACTCATCCCATTTTAAGTGTGTTTTTGATGTTGACCATGTGTGTTTTAGTGGTATGTAGACTGTTAAAGTACTCCCAACTACACAGAATGTAATAATCACACACATACTGTATTCTGAACTGGAGCTCTGAGCTGTTGCTTCACACAACTCCCCCGATCCTTAAAGACTGTCAAATCAGATGGATTGGCCCGACACCTGACAGCACCGAGGCCATGGAGTTACAACAAGCATGTTACATTGTTTAACTTTTTAACTGTGCAGCACTTAAGTGGTTAGCTTTTGATGTGCTCAAGTACCCTCCTCCCTATTGTTTGAATATCTGCAGCAGGAGTGCTGCAATAACCCCGTCCCGTTAAACAGCAATTTCCCCCCCCCCCCCTCCCCTCATTAAGGAGTTTTTGTAATTAGACAAAAGAGGCTGCAAACAACTCACAGAGTACCATTACATCCTGCTGTCCTCAAGGCTACAAATCACTTACATATAGAGAACATTTACTGCCAACCATCTGGGACGGCTGCTTAGGGTCCCTGTCAACCCACAGCAAAACGTCAGCACTTAACTGCTTGCACATGTATGTTATTTTTTCACATTTCCCCCCAATCAAACAACAAAATTTAGTTTTGATCAGTCTCAGTGATCCACAAATGGTCTAATTTTACGTTTTCTTCACGCTTTTCTTCCAGACACCCAACTGGGCAGGTCAGGAATCTGGATTTTAGCCACACACTGAAGATGAAGCCATCCTACGTATTGTGTTACATTTTTTCCGCCACACTTTTATCTCAAGTAGCACAGTGCTGTTTTGCACTCAGTTCAAGTCATCACAGATTCAATAAAAGTGACCAACAAAAGCATTTTCACCCATGATTGCTTTATTTCTGGACATTACAAACGGCGGTTTGAGGTTTGAGTGGTCAGACCTTTTTGCATCGGTAATACTTGATGAAGTTTTAATGTGTGCATTGAGTCACCGAGTGGGACAGTTAAGACTGCGGCGTGTGATGCGGCTCATGTGTGTGCAGTAATGACGAATGGCTGTTTAGTCTGTTGGTTTTATTGCGTTTAAGTGGTTCGCTTCACCGTGGCAGGCGGTCTCGCTGAGTGGGACGTCGGCTGGAGGGGGCAAACAGAGGTGATGTACAGTTACCAGTGGTCACGCTCTCTGCCAGTCATTCTGCCCATCTGAGGACGTAAGAGAGCCATAAAGACCCATTAGCCAGACGGACACAATCTTTTAAATGTCCCACCCCACCCTCGCTCTTCTCTGCTTTTGACCTTCTCATAACTCAGTCTTCATTATTGCTCACAAACAGGCTTTTATTTATTCACATGCGTTTCATTTTCTTCGTCATACAGTACATGTAATCAAACTACTAAACAAGGATTTTATGTTGAAGTACACCTGGTTTATTAGGCCATCAAGTCTCATCACTACATGAAGTGACTTAAACCAAATGATCAAAATTAAATTTATTTTCTCTGTATACTTTTAAATAGGTTTCAGACCTTTTAACTGAACCAGCCGACTACACCATAAATCATTTTAACGGGATTATAGAAAAAGTAGAATACTGTGGCCAAAGAGGGAATGAAGCTGCAGTGGAAACCTGTTTCATTCACAGAGAGCACGAAGCTCCAGTCCTTCAGCACTGCTCTGTTTCCATTTGTTTTGTTTTCACCTATAATAAGTCTGTCCCTCCAACCGCAGCACTTCAAGGTGGTAACTACAATGTGTCTGAATGGTGCAGCTTACTAAATGGGTTTTCATGACTAACTATTTATTAAAAAATAATTATATTATATATATTATACAGACTGCGGGTGAGCTGTATAATATCTGCACCGCTTTCTACGTAACTAGCCAAGACGAGGTGGCTAACCGTAGCATGTTAGCAGTTAGCAACAAAGCCCCGCCTACTTGGAGACATTCAGAAGAACAAACAAATCTCATGAAACAAAGTAGGACCCTGTGGCTCAAAGAAGATGCTGATTGAAGCCTTTTAAAAGTGCATATGTCTTTGTTTCATGATCTCATTATGCTTTGGAGAATTTTAAGATCATTTTGACTGCGTAGCCACTGTTAGTCCAAGCTGACTTAACCGTTCAGTATCCTCGCCGTTCCCAGAGGACAGTGTGACGTCATGGGGGCGCCTTAACTAATTGTACTCACGTGTGGTAGTTGCGACACTACTTGCAGTCTTCCTCTGAACAGGACAGGGAGTTAGATTTATTTTAAAGTGGCGTTTTTTGGTTCTAGAAAGCCTTTTAAAATCTCAATGTCGTACACATTGTGCAGCCAGTGATACCGCTCTACGGCGAGCTCTGAGTCATTTCCTTCTTTCTCTCGAGGCATCGACAACACAGTTGACAGGTCAGGATCTCCCTGTCGATACACGTGTTAGAGTTCTGCTAATGTCTTAAAGACCACGCCGAAATACTCACTCCGACATTCTGGCTCCGCTTTGGATGCCATCAAGCGTGACCTCCGGGCGTAATCAGTCCTTCGCTGACCAATCAGCATTCATTAGCACAGCGCTAGCACGTTATGGGCAACGACTCAACCTCCAAGAAATCAAAAGGACGTAAGTACTCGTTCATTCAACTTTGGATCTATTAATCATGTTGAACTTGCAAAAACTACAATGAAATCTGAGATTTATCAGTGGCAATCAGACGAAAGACAAATTTAGCCATCTAGCTCCATAGACTCCCATTCATTTTTGTGCTGGACCGCAGTCACCCCCAGTGGACCTCTGGTGGAACTGCAATCAAATTCAGTACAATGGGGCTGAATAGGGCTAACAGGCTCTCCCTAGACACGCTTTGTTTTTACCCAGTAAGTTTACAAGAGAGACTTGCCGTCACTATAAGAGTCCTGGCATCTGGTTGCCCTCGGACTCATCCATGCTTCCTGTTTCCACTTTGTCGTGTACCACTGAAGGAAAAAAAAAAAAATAGACTGGTGGATTAAATCCTGGCGCACCAGCGAGGTTGACGTCACATTGTCGCACGTCAGGTCGGGAACTGTAAAGAGGCCTTTACATCCTCTCTGTAAAGGAGTGGAAAACCTACAGCCTACAGGGGTTGAGAGCTGCATCATCAAAAGGTTTAGGATGGGCTTTAATAGGTCATGATTAATTATTAAATATTTGGTCGGGGTTCCTAGATCATTCATGATCTTGCATACAGTAGTTGACAAAACACCTGAAGGTTCATTTAACCCTCATGTTGCCCTTGGATCAAATTGACCCGTTTTCCTATATCAATGTTCTTTTTAACTACCCCAAATAACATGATTGATTCCACACAATTCTTTGGGGTGATTTTGATGGGTGATTTTGGGGTGTCTTATTAAATTTGATACCATTTGGAGAAAAAAAAATGTAAGTGGTTTTGAAGAAGTATTGAGTAAAAGTTGACATATTCCAGCCTGTGATTATCCATCAGCATCCATTCCTTTAATTTTAGTCTAAATAATTCCTAATTTCAGCTTTTCTAACTCAAACATTAGGTATAATTTCCTTATGTATTAACCATAAATCCCCAAAATAACTGTAAAACTAAAGTTAATAAGTTAGTGTTACATAGTGTTGAAAACGTCAAAAGTGACAAACATTGAAAAAAGGGACAAAAATGAAAGAAAGTTAACATCAATAAAATTATTAATTTTCAATTTTGACAGGAAGACAACACAAGGGTTAATACTTTTTGACCATAACACGTGAGTTTCAGTGTTTCTTTTAATATCCAGTTTTTTCCCCAGTTGCCTTTTCTATTCAGGCTTCAGAACGGCTTCTAAACCTCGAGGTAAGATACAACTAGATTCATGGTGACAATAAAATGCTATTTGTACACGTAGGCTGTAATGTGTCAGCTTTGTTGGTGAATGTCATGTTAGAATATTTCTGGACATTGAAGTTTTGCCTCTTTTTCATTTGGGAGCCGCAAACATGGCTAAGTATAACTTGAACTTTCCCGGTTTGCCTTATTCTCGTCCTCTCCTTGACATTTTTCGAGATTGGAGGTGACCACTGTGGCCTGGGAACTTTTTCTTTCTTTTACCTAGTAAAGTGTGACACAACAACCCACGCTGAAGGCCGTCCCGTCTGGATCTCTGATGGACGGGGTGTACAGCAGCTCCTCTCATTGCTGTTATGGCAATGAGGGCTCCGAGCCAGGCCATCCAAATGCTGACGTCACCTCCACTTATGTGCACTGCAACGAGTAGGAGGGAGGGAGAGGAGAGGAGGGATGGAGAGAATAAAGTGATTGGTTTACCGGTCTCCTTCTTCATGACACATCATGAAAATAAAAGTGCCGGAGGCCTAAATTATCACATTCACCTTACCCGTGCACTCTCAGATGTTGTTTTAGAGAGGAGTCCAAACCGAAGGCACTGCCTGTGGCTAACAGCCTTCCTGACCACAACGTCTGTCACTGCTCTCTCTGGAGAAATAAATAAACAAAGTCAGGACAAAGGTCACTATAGGTTTTGGCAAGGAAACGACCACAATTCCTTCTTTTTTTTTTTTCTTTACATATTGTTAAAAGCCCCCCCCCACATATTTTTTTTTTTCAATCAGTTCCAGTGACAAAATGGAAACTTGTGTGTGTTACTGCCTGAGGGCAGAAAAAATATTTTTCACTGGTTTCTCTGCTGTTTAATGTGTAAAACCAGCGTGTAAATGACATTTGTAATGTTAAGATGGGAGGTCTGTGGGATCTCTGTGAGGACATCCAAGGGTTTATATTTTTTTTAATTTTTCACACATTGCCATTATATATTTTTTTATATTCCCTTGTCTTATGAAAGTCTGTTTTGTTTCTTCTTGGTGTCACACTAGTTTGGCTGATGTAGAATTACTGGCATGGACAATATAACTCCCACATGAAAACAATTTCCTGTAATAAATAAAAGATTAAGTGCCACACCTAGTGGCTGAAGGGGGTAGAGCATTCACAACTTGTACTGCAATCAGAATGGGGAGCAGTTGAGGGCGATACAAAAATAATCCTGGTAACAACATATATATATATATTTATTTTTATAGCTGCTCATATGTATACATTAGTTCAGTCTGATTCCTAGGAGCCTCTGTCCTTAGCTTCCATAACTCTACAGTCACATGTTGTCTCTAATCAGTAGTTGACAAAGCAGCCAGCGTTTGAATGTCACTGAGGGGGTGGATGGCTGCCAGCCCCCTCATGTCTTCTAACATGCCCCCCCCAAAAAAAGGTAAATTGGATCTCCGTGGATGAGGTCGCGTGGGTCAGCGTGTGAGAGGGCCCCTGCCCTGGAAAACTCTTGAATGTATTATTTATTCATGTCGCACAATTACAGCCCCCCCCCAAACAGCACCGATTATCATTAATTTCAGAGGAGGAGTGTACTCCTGGGTGCACAATAACAGAGGCGCGACGAGATGGTTGACTTGCGGGGCCCACATCATTACGCACAATATGTAGAAAATTGCTTATTTGGCCAACCTCTAATTATTCAAAATGGATATCATCAGGGGAAAAAAAATCTGAACTGAGATGGTTAAATTGACTGTGTCACAATTATTCTCTCCTTTTCTTCAATCTACAATTGAGACGGGTCACTACACTTAAATTTGAAACGAAGGCCTTTATGAAGGAAAAACCGTATAGTGTAATTGCGTTATCATATAATAAGAAGAAATTGGGATTCCCATTGTAACATAAAAGGAAGACTGCAATAAAGTCATTTTCCCTGCCACAGACGAGCTACAATCCCATATCCCTTTAAAAAAAGTTTTTTCTGTGGGATGTTTCCAGCTGTTTATGCTCACTAGGACCCAGAGGCCACCTCGTACCGCCACTGTGGGTGAGTGCGCGTAGGGGGGGGGGATTAACTAAATGTCATCTTCAACATCTTAAATACGAAGAAACACAAAACTAGAGAATATCCACACGTGACAGCGGCATGGCGCTATATGAGGAAAAAGGCAGCAAGCATCAGGACCAGTCGGGAGTCAGACCTCAGCAGCGCGCGCAACGCACTCTCACTTACCGGCTCTCGTCTCCACCTTTTGAAAGAAAGCAACACATGTGAGTTTGTTTCCGCTGCGCTACAGGACACTGAGCGGACAAGTTTGAGTGCGGGACCGCAGGTAAACGGAATCTAAGCTTTTACAGAGAGGAGGGAAAGGAAATCCCCCTCTCGCCCCCCTTTCAGCGTCCGCGACCACCTTTTTCCTCCTCCTCGGACCTCTGTTCTCTTCTGGAGGCACAAGTTTCTCACACAAAGAGGGATGCTGTATGTTCCCGAGCCGCACTTGCACTCAGAAGGAACCTAAAAGTAGACCGGAGCGGAATAACACTTCATCTGATGCAAGGTATACACCGACACGTTCTTTTAACGGAGCGTCTTGGCGACTATTACGCACGGTTGCGCTTATTTTTTATTTATTATATTTTTGGGGAAGGGGCGTTTGAGCAGCGCGCATTGCCTTTGCATCTGTGATTGTTCCAACACATTAAAACAGAAGATCTATTCCTTTTTTTTTTTTTTTTTTGAATGCTCTTATCACCCCACGCATCATTGTTTAGGAAGGTGTTGATTTCATTACGCTGTTATCACAGTAACCTCCTTTGTCATTCTCCCCGCAGCGCACCAAAGCGGACACTTTTAGTGACTGGAGGATCAGCGCGCTTCATAAAATGATCCCAATCGGCGGCGTGATAACATGTCGCATCGCGTCTGATGTTTGACACATGTTGAGGATCGACTAAAGAAGAAACTGGAGGAGGACATAACAAAGTTCGAGAATTCATCCCGAGCCCTGCTGGCACCTTTTTACTGGAGTCCGGACAACAGATCGCCGTCCAGATGCAGTTTCGACTCTTCTCTTTTGCCCTGATCGTATTGAACTGTATGGAGTACAGCAGCTGTCAGGCGCCGTCGCACCGCTGGAGGAGAAACAAAAGAGGTAACACGGGCTTGTCTTTAGAGCAGCATCCAGCGGGCTGACTTTAACAGATGGCTCAAGAGTTTGTGTGGGTCACGGGAGGCAACAGCCCTGAACAGGCTTGCTCTTCCGTTCTGTTAGACGGCCGCGTGTGCACAGCGCACAGAGCAGGCGCAATATTGATCGCTATCTCTGTTTGATTAATTTTAAATGCACAGGTGAGAGTTACCGATCCATCTCATAGTCTAATCCAAGGACGTTCCAGACATTCACGCTGAAAGAAAACTGTAATTAAGCCACAATTTAGTCTCGCAGCACTTGATGTAATTAATCAACCTTAAAAAAAGAAGATTATCCACAGGATGTAACGATTTCTGAGCCGGTAGGTAATGCGTAAAAGGTGCGCAAAATTGGCCACGCGTGGCTGTCCAAAAAGGAACATGGAAACATGTGTCATTGGATTGGCTAATTGTATTCAAACCAAGTTGCCAGACGGGTTATTTACATCCCCGATTTTGTGGCCCCAACAAAGAGGCTCCCTATAGTCCCTATATTATCTAGGCTACATGTGAAACGGCTAAAAAGCTGCTGGTGCGGATCGGTCTATAGAGAGCTGGCGGCTTATTGAGAGGGAGGGGGGGTCGTATTGTTGGAGTTATTTCATGAATAGATACGGAATCCCCTTCCTCTGACTTATGAATTGCCCATCTCCACTCCAGCCCCCCCTAAGCTGGTTTTAATTGATCTCATAACCACTTTCAACAGTTGGTAGGAAACCCGAATAACAATCGCTCAGCGGAGGCGCAGGAGTTGAGGAGGGGATCAGCCCCTTTGTAAACACTGCTCTATACTCTGAATGAATGAGGAGACAGTGGGATTAGGAAAGTGGCCCCTGCCGAGCCCTCCTCAGACCCGTGACATAACACATCACCAAGGCCCTCGGGGTGACCATGAGAGGAGGCTTGCGCACGGGGACCGTGTTGCAGACTTTTGATGAGCGCTAAACAGTCCGCACAGGATGGCAGTACAGTAGAAACATTTCAAGTCAGGAGAGAGGCAATCACATATTTAATCATATGCGCTGCGTGCCAGGGGGAACCTCCACACTGCGAGCCCTCCACTGTCCATCTGCAAATAATCAGGCAATCACTGCGGGGTACTGGCACACACACGTTTTTCTTCTCCTCTGTGTGTTTCTGTCTTTCTTTCTCTGAGGACTGTGTGATCTCAGATAGCGCAAGCAAGATAGAATGTATTTTTCTTAGTATGATTGATCTTTCTTTTGAATTGCTTCGCTCTGGAGGGTATTTTTGGATGGTCAAGCAGCAAATCAAGTTCTAACATTTGTCTTTAAGTACCTCCTTATCTGTGCGTTGTGTGGGAAAGAGAGAGAAAGGGAGTGTGTGTGTTGGGGAGGGGGGGGGTTACCAATTGGGATGAGATCAAGAGGTTAACTTACACATTTGACCTTTAAGAACAGCTCTAGGCTGAGCACTATAAGCTACACATTGTTACCTCCAGCTCTCAGAACGGCTGTTACACTTGTCAAAGTAATCCCATGCAAATATGTACAGGTTCTGCCTTTACAGTAGTGTGTGTGTGAGAGAGAAACAGCACTTTGGGCCAAAAGTGCCATTCTAGCAAGCAGTGGCAGCTGGCCAAGTTTTTGGTATTTGCTTCCTTCCTTTATTTATCACGGTTATATTGAAAGAAGCCTGTGTAAGAGATCATTGTCCAATAGGCCCAGAAATGCTTGAATATTTTTCTAGCCCTCAAGGTTCCTGTGACAGCTTTATACACAGGCTGTCTGGCATGCACGGAGAGCTATCCAAATCGTTCAGGAGTGCTGAGACCCAGACGCGTAGCTGCTTCACGTGGAAAACAAAACACATCCTGCATAATTTAACAAATGTCTTGTTCATTTTTTAACACACATGAAAAAAAAGTAAAGTTTTCCCGTTAAATACTGTGTGTGCATGCAGCCATATGACCATGTGAGGTGTAAGGGATGGAGTTGCCATTATAATTAGGGGATGTCCACCTCCTTACCCCCTGTCCTGCCTACTAGAAGTGGGGAAATTATGCCAATGAGCCCTTCTGTGATATCATACCCAGACGCAAGCTTTTCATTTTCATTCTCTGGCTAATGATGCCACCTGCTGACTACATAAAATCAGGCTTGAGTACCAATGCCGCCTGAAGGAACAGAGGCACACAGTGGGGCCCTAAGACGATTAAACAGGTAATGAATACGTAATAGCACATCGTGAGTGGTGAAAAGTTGCCATTTGATACTGTCTACCCTTCCCCATCTACCCAAAATCCAAAATTTGAATTCCCAGCAGGCCACAGCATGTTTCAGATCACATTCAATTGTGTAATCTGTTACTACAGCGATGCAAACTAGCAGGGTGTGGGGGGGGGGTGAGGTCAGAGGTGCATGCCGTTTTGTACCGATGATGACCGTCGGCAACAAGAGTGTGTGTGTGGTGACTTTTTGATGCCAGAAGACGCAGAAAATAGTTTTTTGTGTTTTAGTGATTTGTGGCTAAATAGACACAGAATCCCATATAAAAGAGTGTGGAAACTTGATATTCATTGTCACTTGTGAATTGACTGTGGTTTGTTGATAATAAAGCATAAAAAAATGTAATTATTTAGAAATTATTAAGTCAGATACAGTTCTTGGCTGTATGAATTAAAAAAAAAAACAGACTCGTTGGATGCAGATAATTCAAACACTGTATCCTCTCATTCTTAGCCCTGGAAATCAGGCCTCAGTGTGCTGAAAGCTCACACTCTAGTCCCAGGTTTGTGGGTGTAAGTGTTAATGTTGGAAGCCAGTACATCAGCGCAATACAATACAGAGGTAACATAGCCCTGCCACTCTTGCCTTTGGAAAAAGTGAAAAAGCCCTGTTAACAAGGCTTTCTCACACGATGCCCCTCTAATCCAGGTGAAGTGAGCCTCTTTTTTTTGAATTCCCTTAAAACGAAGGAGTTTGTTTATCCTACTGATTGCTTAAAGAACTTGGAAGAAAGAGAAAATCATCAGTAAAGGGTGATTGTCCTTTGCACCTGCACAGAAGAAGTGAACACTTTTCTTTAAAACTCTTAGCTTAAAGGAAATGCCGGAGAGTGATTTGCGATGTGACAACGTGCAAGAGGTTGTGCTGGTTGAGGAGAGGTGGGGGCTTTTTTAGGGGATGAGGAAGGCATATTTAAGCAGATCAGCTGGAAACGGCTGAATGTGAACAGAATCACCTGAGAGGGATTACAGCGAGCCTTGACCTGAGCCTGAGCTCCGGCATCAAGAAACAGAGCTCTGTCTTTTCTCTCCCAGGCCCCATCAGCCAAGCCTCCATAAGTAGAAATCTGTGTGTGTGTGTGTGTGTGTGTGTGTGTTTGTTAGCGTGTCTGTCTGTGTGTCTGTCTGTCTGTCTGTGTGTGTGTGTGTCTGTCTGGCTGTGTGTCTGTTGTCTGTCTGTGTGTGTGTCTGTGTGTCTGTCTGTGTGTGTCTGTCTGTCTGTCTGTGTGTGTATGTGTCTGTCTGTGTGTGTGTGTGTGTCTGTCTGTGTGAAAAAAGAGTACAAGAAGACACATGTACACCCCGCAGGTGCAAGTTCCTGATGCGCTAATCAAGACATCAAGTCCAGAACAAGTCCCTCACCCACCCCCCGACTCCTCGACCAATCACGTCCACGCTCTGTCTTGGGGATTATCATGGCCATTAAGGACAATGATTCACTTATGCGCTGTATTGATAAATCACATTAGTCTGACCCAGCCTGCGAACTCTGTCGAAAGACTAGCTCCTTGTTTGACCTACTAACCCATGCATGTCGATCTCGGCCTGTAGCGCAGCTCCTGCTCCGAGTCACAGCGGTATCAGATGAAGCCGGTGAAAGGCTCCTCAGTGCGCTCATGCCATGCTACACTGCAGAAAACCCCAGCAGAGGGAAAAAACATGCGGTGGCACGAACTTTCTACTGAAGTGAGAGACACACACAGAGAGAGATTCTTTCGGGCGCCATGTGACAAAGTCGGGATGATCTGTTTCAGTTTTTCTCTGTTTTCCCCTCGGGGAAAAAAAACCAAACAAAAAACGTTCCCCCCCGTCTTAGCAATAATCTAAAAAAATGTATGTAGCAGGTTTGTGACATGAACAAGACAAGGAGGTGGGAGACAGGATTTCTACTCATCTATCAACACTTTGAAGTGTTGTGCCATGTTTCCGTATTTCACATGGATGAGAAAGCTTGTTTAGCAACACTTCTGCAGGCTTCCATGCACCACACCACAACCAAGAAACATTCATTGTGAGCAGATTTGGTCCCTGAGGGGGAATACACGAAGGGATCTTCTCTTCTACCCTCAATCATTGTCATCAGACAATCCCATATGCTGGCAAAGCTAAACGCCAAACAGATGGTTTTACTTCAGGCTACATTTGACCACACTGTAAAACTTCTTCTTTTTATTCTTTTCTTTTTGGAAATGTGAAATGAAATGAAGTTATTATTATCAAATGATATAAAACACTCCATATTTCCTCACGGCAATTGGATCTCACTCGTTCCCCTCCCATGAAGCAGTTACACCTTAAAGGTGATCTAAGCAATGTCACGCGTGTTTTAGGCTACATTCTTCTGCTAGCTTCTGCTAGCTGCCTGCCCCAGAACACACTGTAAAAAACATCTCCTCACTATCTGCTAGCTGCCTGTCCCCAGAACACACTGTAAAAAACATTTCCTCACTATCTGCTAGCTGCCTGTCCCTAGAACACACTGTAAAAAACGGTCTCTGTAGACAGCCCAGGGTCTACAAATGGCAACAAAAACAACCTGCACCAACCTGCACCACGCAGCATACACACAGCGTTCCAGCCAATAACCGACAAGAAGGATCGGGGGCTGAGTGCGGTTAGCGAGCGGAAGAACGGTGGAGAGGGGATGGGTTCAGGAGGAGGGAGGGGCGAGCTTGTCTCTGTTTTGTGTTTGTAGTCACCCAACATCACTTAGAGCACCTTTAATACGTTTCTTTATAAAGCTAAATATGACCAAGCAGTTTGGTTCAATTCCCTCAAGTTTATTGGGCCGTAAAAATCCTAATGTGGGAATAATTTCTAAGTGCCACACATAAAAATAACAACACAAAGGGAGCATTTAAAAAATAAAATAAATAAGACTCATACAAAGGCTTCACTGGCAGGAGAGCTTGCCAGAGCCGGAGATGAAGCCCCTCAGGCTTACACCGAAATGCACTTCCAGACTACTTACCTCTCACATTACTAACACACACCTCTAAAAGAATTCAGTGAAGAGCTGTTTAGAGGTAATGACGTGGGGACAATAGGCATCCATTGTGTTTTCTCCCCAATAGATTTGATCATCAGAATTGTTTAGAAATGAACAATTTCCCCTTTGCAGTCTACAAGAAAAGGTAACTAAATCAAACTGGAATATGTGGACGTTTTTGAAAATCCCACGTATTCGCTTATTGTCAAGGGGGTAGATGAGAAAATCAATACTAGGTCTGCACGATATGAGAAAAATATGCGGTTGCGGTAACGTGGTTGGATTTCGCGATATTGATATTACTTGCAATAAATAAACATAATATTGAAGTGTACTCGTTTCTTTGGCTTTCAGTAATGTGCTGAAATACAACAAATTGCTTGTTGAATTTAAAACTATTTTTTTATGGAACACATTAAACATTGAAAAAAGACATAACATTTAAAAGTGCAGTTTTCTACTCAATAGAACTATCAGAGTGTATTTCCAGCCTCTTGTGAAATGTGTATTGCGGCAGTTAATATTGGGATGACAATAAAAAAAACTATATAATCGATACCACTCTCATGTCTGTGCAGTCTGTCTACACATTTGTGTATATGAGGTGTAAACTAGTTAAAACTAGTTAGCAATTGACCCGAGAAATATTTAGCTTAACAACAATGGACTGTTGAAATAGTTAGCCAAAAGTAGCCTAATGGATAAACTGTTGGTAATAGTAGGCCAAAGCTAAAAGTAATGAAGTAATGTTAGTTAGCTTAAGCATTTAACGGCTGATGTCTGTGTCTAGCTTAGCATGAAGACTGAAATCAGGGCTCTGTTTAAAGTTAAAGGTCCCATGGCATGAAAATTTCATGCCATGGGACCTACTATGCGTTCCCCCAGCCTGCATATGGTCCCCCAGTGGATAGAAATGGAGAAGGGTGTAAACCAAGCCCTGGGTATCCTGCTCTGCCTTTGAGAAAATTAAAGCTCAGATGGGCCGATCTGGAATCTTATGAGGTCATAAGGGGCAAGGTAACCTCCCTTTTCTCTGTTTTGCCCGCCCAGAAATTTTGGCCCACCCAGGAGAGAGAGACATCATGGCTTTCAAACAAGCAAAATGGTAGTTGGTCAAGGCCACACCCCCAGCCTCCACCTTGACCCCCCCCCTCCTCAAAAGCTACAGACTCAGAAATGGCACATACTAAGGAAAGCTCATTGTGGGACTGGTTCTAGTGGCTGTAATTCTGCACAAAGACTGAATTTTGGGAAAGAGACTTCAGATATGGTATTATGGGACCCCTAAGGTCTTTATAAGACCCTAAGGTGATCTACAGAGCTAACTGGCTGCTGGCTGTAACTACATATTTACTGTGCAGACGTGAGAGTAGTATCCAGCATCGGATCTGACTCTCTGCAACAGAGTAAATAATGGTATATCCTGTAAACTACTTTTTTTTATTTGGTAACTGAGTTTATCTGACAGGCCATGCATTTGATTTGTTACCTGCCCTAAAAGAGGCGTAGATATTTAGGGATCCAGGAGCCCTTGGAAGGATGCTTAATGTCTAACGTTTCTAAAAAAGGCTAAACTTTGAATCTGCCCTTGTTTGCCATGTCAGTGTGTTCCTCTGTGTGCGTGCCAACTAGTATACCTACTTTGCATCGATCCGCAAGGCCTGGAAATCTGAAACTCAAGGAGGCCGCTTGAGAACATACACTGACTGAGTGCAGAAACAAACACATACTCTTGTTGGGAGCTAAAGGCTGTTTGCATCAATGCCTTTTCGGATGGCTGCCGCTCTAACAACAGCGATGCATTGGGCTCTGATCGCTACTCGTGCCCCCCCCCTTAACACTCAACACCCCTCCCAGCTTTAATGGGACCTCTAATTATGCTTACACGCCACATCAAAATAAAACTTAGCATGCAATGCCTTTGGTATGGAGAGGAAGTGAGCCGGTCAGATGCAATAAAGAGTCTCTATGCAGAGCTTGCCTGTAATTTAGCCCCCCCAAGTATGGACATGGAGGTAAAGGTGCAGCTGCCCCCAAACTTGCATACTAACTGTGTGACGTGTCCATCTGTTGAGTCACAGCAAAACTGTGGCATTGATATGAACCCAACACACTTTAAAAGACGTGCAAATATGTGACGGGGCATATTTGCCCCACCCTTGATGTATTCGAGCCAGGGACTGCAGGCAGCCTCTGTTATGGTTTTGGCTGAGGTTGGGGTTAATGATGGTAATTGAGCACCCTAAGATTAAATGAAGACTTGCCTGCAGAATTAGGCTTGGACCAGTTGGGACAGGAACTTTGAATGCTACAGTGGTTGAGGCTTACACTGGATTTTTGTTTAGTTTTTTTTTTTTTTGTTCATGGAGCTGTGTTGAGGCTGGCTTGTTCCTCTATCTCCCAGCTTCCAAGCCCTCTGGTGTGAGGAGGGAAGGCCTCATGGCTGCCTGCGGAGTGCAGAAGCACCCGGTGTGTTTTTAATCAGGAACAAGGCTGGGAGTCATTACTGGGCCTCAATGTTGAGCTCATTGTCTCTCTGACTCGCTCTGTGGAGGAGAGAGAGAGAGAGAGGTGTGTGTGTGTGTGTGTGGGAAGGGGGCAACATAGCGTGCATGTCAGATGTAAAGAGGTCTTAGAGGGTCATCCCCTGAAGATTTATGTAGTCATCATAATAGAAGAAGCAAAGTGATGAGAAGAGAGGATGAACAGAACGGCAGAGGAGGGACTGAATGAATGAGACATACATCTGTCTGTTATCAGAGCAAAGCAATAAGACTGAATATCAATTATGTAACGGAAGCTACAGTACGTAATACTTTGCCTCATGGCAGCAGAATGTACCACTGGTTCCGCCAGAGTTGTTCAAGCTCACAACGCAATAACTGTCGCTCCTCTTGATGAGCTGTGTCTGTGATAAGAGAGCACCTCTGCCCATCTTTACACAACTACTAGCTAACTTGCTAGCATCCTGGATGTCAAGCAGTAAGCACATCGGCCTCGGGTAAACAGAGCTTTGTGTTATGGATGGTTTAACCTGCAGCAACGGATTTCTTGGCCACTTAGGGGCAGCGGAAATAAGCAACTTTGACATTATATCATTCATAAAGTTGACGTGGCTTACAAATCCAGCAGATACAGAGCGCATTAGCATTAAAGCACTAGATAACTGTTTGTACCTTAAAATAATGTTTCCAAAAACATTTCAGTGGTTCAGCAACCCATAACAGGGTGACAGCACTTCTGCATTTGCTTTGCAGCTCTCTACCGACTATAACCGCACTATTCAAGTTTGCCAGATTGGGTAACAGATCTGTAGTTCCAATGAGACATAATGGGACAATTCCGCTTCCAACCTGTAGGGGGACCAAAGTGGAAAAAGTTCTCTTGTGGGGCTTTAATGTGGAGTTGTGTTTGTCGCAATGCAACAAATGTGCATCCATTGGGGGGGGGGTCTTGTCTATCAGTCTCACATTGCCAGCACCGTGGAGTAAGGTTAGGGTCTACCACACATACTTTCTGCAATAGGAGGAAAAAAAATACTGGGTTTTTTGCAGTTCTTTAAACCAATCATCTTGGGCGGCACTAAGCTGCAAAATAGTCTCGGAAAGGAACTTGTTTTGGTGGAACATTTGCAGCCCACAAAAGAAAACGCCACATGCAATATAAAATTAGGTTAATTGTTTACACAGTACAGTAACCTGAACTATATAATTTAGCTGGATACACAGTAAAGTGTGATGTGCTCTCTACCAGTGTATCTCCGTGTGTACTTTGTCCACAGCAATGCCCGCCAATTGGTCCCAAAACGTACAGTACAGCGAGTTTTCTTTTGTAAAAAAAACACCTGCTGTGTCTACAAACGGCAATAATACGCGCAGTGAGACTGAACACAGTAAAGTTGCCGGTTGTAAAACCAAAGCAATGAGCTGAAAGATGCTAAGAAGATAATTATTTGTGTGTTCCAAACTATGAGTAACACCTTCTGTATTACACATACACATACACATTACACATTTAATCCATTGTTAATTTAAAAAATATTTTTTAGAGCATATTTGAGGTTAGAATGGTCAAATTCCACCATAGAAAGTTGGATTGTTAGGCTGCAGACAAACCGTAACCTGTGTTTTCACAACCTTCTACCTGTGAAAATGCCCTAAAACGGCAGTCAACCCTTAATTTACTACCCGTGAACTCGTACCAGATCGTTGTACTCCCAGTTACAGTTTGGATGTCACACACACATAAACCAACAATGGCGACCCCTGTTGATTCTGTACAGACACCGGTGATTAACAGTGAGAAATGGAAATAAATAGACATAAATAGGCAACGTAAAGTAATTCCACACATTGTAATCAAAACAATACACATATGGTTGTGCACTACTACAGGTTATGTCTATTAAATGAAGCCCAAAATATGTCACAGACTAGAATTCGCAAGTATGAGCTAACGCTAGCTAACGTCAACTAGCTAATGCTAGGTAGAAGGGTTTGTGGTGACTTTGCCTGGAAAGGTACCAAGTCATGACTTGAAGTTGTAACTTACGGGCTAAAAACTGTCTGGAACGCAGCATTACACTCTGAGTACATCCAGACTGAATCTTTCTGACAATCATCATCCTTTTGTGGGCGGATCCAACATCTTGTCAATCACAGCTTGACATTTGCTGCCGTGGTTGTTGCAGTTTGGTTGCACAAGTGATATACTGTTGGCTGACAAATTTAAAGTAAAAAAAATAATGAAATGAAAATGTCCTGCATAATAATCAGATCTCAAGTTTTTTAGCTGTTAAATTTGAAACTTATATTCATAATAAATACGGTACAGTTCACCTGTCACTGAATGCAGTTGAGTTGTAAGTTGCTTTCCCTAAGCCGAGATGTGTCTCCACCACGGGGCTCCATATCCACCAGAATGGGCTGTTGTCCTGTGGTTGTGGCCATTGTTGTAGTTTGTCTTGTTGTTGTCTGTGTTGACTTAAGCCCATGTATGTTTTTGTTCTTTGCTCTGGCTGCACGCCATGCAGGCTCAGGAGACACACACACACACACACACACACACACACACACACACACACACACACACACACACACACACACACACACACACACACACACACACACTGTGTGTAAAAAGAATGGAAGTGTAAAAAGAGAGTAGACATCTATTTGTCGGCTTTGTTATTTGAACACAGCACATTTTTGTGTTGTTCTTTGTCAAAGAGGACATAAATTGTGGTGACTGCTTTTGACTTTTCTTTCTCCATCAGGGTGTCTCACGAATCTTGTTTTAGGGTCCAGACAATGAAACGAGGCTGTGGTAGTGACAAATGCTAAGTGGAAAAAATGTATAAAGCTTTAAAAGAATAAGAAGTCCATTAACATATTCCAGATTCCTTCAACCCCCCCCCCCCCCACCCCCTCTTCCTCTAGTTATGCACTTGGATTACATGTTGGCTGACTTCTCCTTAACTGGATATTATTTTATTTGGACTGGGGCCAGGTCTCAGGAGCGGCAGCCTTAGCTGTGTAAACATCTGTCACCAGCAGGAGTCATAACTTATAGGTATCTGTAGACAGAGGTCACATGTACTTTACATGTTTACCAGCTAATGGCTTTAGAGATGGTCCTGGCATGGTGCAGTAATAGGCGGTAGTGAAGTAAATTGGACAACGTGGGGCTGGTTATTATCATCAACGAGCACAAGGGCACACATGCATATGCATATGGGTGGCTAGAAGAGTATATTCCTAAAAGAGCTTACATAACTTTACAGGTTGACGAGTTATTTTTTTGCAGAATAAAAGATTACATCTAAGATGTTTTTTTCCGGACTGTTTAGAGAAGATGAGACAACTTCTGTGGTTGACTTATTGCATAGCTCTTTGGCACATCCATCACTTTGGAACATTGTTGTAACAGCAGCCAATACATGACAACCCATTTTGCTCATTTGTAGCAGTAAACACTGTGGCGTGTAGGCACAAGACAGGTACAGCTCCATGCATCTGTTGCTTGCATGTAATGATACACTTAGCGATTTCATGCCACCCAGAGACTTTTGAATGCGAGTCTCTGTTTCTTTATCCAAAAGTTCCTTTTATCGCAACATCTAACACCTTTGTTAGATTCTAGCTCACCTGCATACCAAAGCTCACTTTCTTTAGTGACAACAGATGACATTTCCACCACCAGAAGCACACATAGTACTTTTACTGAAAGGAAACTACCTTTGCACCACAGTTGTCATTTTTTTTATTTTTGCTTCATGTGTTCCATTTTGGCCTGTGGAAGCCACTCATACTTTATGAAAGCATTTATATTCCACGTGTCCCTTAAAGAGCACTGTAGAAAAGACATGTTTGCTCCAGAGGGCTGAGTGTGGCTTTTTAGAGCCAACACAGGCCAGTTCGTGTTAAGAAGTCCGGGCAGTGCCAGCCATTCAGGTGCAGTTTTGTGGTGTGAGAACATGTGGCATATATCTATCTATGTATGTATCTATCTATCTATGTATGTATCTATCTATCTATCTATCTATCTATCTATATATATATATATATATATATATATATATATATATATATATATATATATATATATGTATTTATATATATAGGTATAAAGTGCCACTACAGGGCCGTTACAGTCATTCCCTGGCTGCAATGACGGAGCAGAGACTTGGAGATTGTATTGAAACACTGACCAATTAGAGCAGACCGGACATTTTTGGTATGGGGACTTAAACTGAAAACTGAGCATTTAATACAGAGGTATATTCAGACAGTTTGAGGAAAGAAATGTGTTTTTTTTTAACATTAAAGCATGTAAACATGTTCTAATCATATTCGCAGGATATATAGTAACGATGACTCATGTTCTACACAGGCTAAGGCCGGTGTATCTGGAAGGGGCCTGTGAAGGATTTATCCTTAGCCTAATAGATTCTTCACCAGAGGGCACAAACAGGAGTGCAATGGAAAGTTTTAACACCATCTCGCAAGACGAATGCTTTCGGGCAACAAGAAAAGAGAACTGGTACAAAGACTAATGCCCCCATGTGTTGTGTAAAATACTCAATGGGTTTTGAGCTTAACAAGTCTATCCAAAAACACTGGCACAATATTGATTCAGATCCCATTCTAAAAAAGGTATTTGCTGAATAAGCCAAGGATGGTTTTTAAGAGCGCTAGGAGCAATATGCGCCCTCATCGCGTACCTCTCCTACCGCCTGTGGCAGATGGGGAATTATACGTGTGGCAGCTGTGTACATCAGACATGCATTAGTGGTGCTATCACCTGTAGCACCCCACATGTCATATACATGATTTTGTGTCCTTGGAGCCTGGCATATGTGGGCAAAACCATGCATGCAAGATTACACGAGGATCTGTGAACATAGGAGCAGCATTAGAATGGGGGACAAACGTAGTCCCGTTGACCATTTTAAACCTCCTGTTGTCCTTGAGTCAAATTTCACCCCTTTACAAAAGTGTCTATATCTGAAATATGGGTTTCTTTTAAACCAAATTACCACAAAAATGGATTGGATTCCATACAACGCTCTTTGCAAATACAATTAATCCCTTTCATTCCTGCCTAAACTCATCTGTTCGTTCCTCTGATCTTAACTATCAGTCAAAATAATTCATAATTTCTGCTTTTTTAGTTCAAATATTAGGTATAATTCTATATAAATAAGGGTTATTGACCATGGATTCCAAAAGGTAGTGTCAAACTAGTGGTAGCAGGGGGGTGTTAGTGAAAATTAAAAAGAAAAGTCTGAAAAAAGGGACGAAAATGTCAAATATTTGTCAGATTTTTAACCCGGGAGGACAACACAAGGGTTAATAACCCCCCAAGAGGGGGTGATCATGCTAAAAGGCTTCTTCAGAGAGAGACATTTTGGATTCATTACCTTAACACAATGCCCCCAATCCTTGGTGGCTTAAATGAAGAATTTGATATGACGCCTTTTTTTGTAATGTCATCTCTTGTGATATTGTGTATGGGATTAATCTAATACAGTTTTATTTTCTGTGTACATGTTTGTGTGTATCTATTTTTTTATCACCAATTGCTTTATGTGGTAATATATGGTAAAGGTGGCACTTAGGCCCATCAAGGCCTTGATAATCAGTTTAACGAGTTCTGCTGATCAAGCCCTTGGTAATTAGTTTGAATGAGCTCAGCTGATGTATGATCAGCTGACCATGTATGTGTCCTATGTATATGCTTGTTCCTCTGTTCAATGCCATTTGCCGTAGTACGGGCATCTCATTCTTTTCAGTTGTATCCAGCCCCTTTTTTGCCCTACACCTTACCAGGAGGGATGTGCACACTACTACTACTACTACTACTACTACTACTGCTCCACATGTTCTACGAGAAAATCAAAATACAAGTGTGAAGCTTAAAATGAGCATAATATGTGACCTTTAAAGACAACTGGAAAACATATTGGCTGGTGACAGCGTGGGTAGCAAATATCACTATTAGTAAAATATTATACCCTCTAACCACCACAATGATCAAATAATGGTGTGGCCGTTCCTCTAGGATGAAGGAACCAGGCTTGAGGTATGCGAGAAAACCAGTTAAGTTGCCTTCTTTTCCCATTTCCCATTTTTTTGGGCAAGAAAAAAATAAGGCTTTAATGTTAAGGTTGTTTTTGTGGCAGGCACCATGTGTGAAAGTGAGACCATGTCTTTGCCATCTTCCCCCTGTGGTGCAGTCCACTTAGACATGTCAAGCAAACAGCATGACGTCTTCTCCCATTCCCATTCTGTTGATGAAACTTGAGTTGGTTTAGGTAGTGCCCATGTGCTCATGCTAACTACCAAGTTCTTTTATTTATTTCAAACAAACAAGAATTTCAAACTCAGAACTTTGTGTGTGCAGTCAACGATTGAATGTTTAGCTTACCCACGGCATAAAAACATACATACATACATAAAAACATACATACATTCATACATACATACATACATCTGAGGCAGTTCCAATGCCTTTCTGTGTGAAACACAAGGCAAGCTTTTCAGCTCAAGGGCTATACATACAGTATATACTACCTAAGTTAACACTTATGAATATTAAACTTCACATCATTATGCCATGCATATGGGTTGCACAAATGCATTAAACAACAGACACAGGTTTGTTCACATTTCAGCCACAAACTCTGATATTACAAACTTATAGTGTCAGTTATTAGCACGTCAACTAATGAATCGACAGTATTCCGTCCCATGGATGTCATATGATTGAGCACATAGATAACTACAAGGAGCCAGAAATGGTCCCTCAGCCACCAAATGCATTACACTTCCACAGAGTGGGACAATGCACTTATCATTGGATATCTTCAGGACAAAACAATCCGTCTGTTTGAGTAGGTTGAGTGTGAGGGCATTAAGGATTTTGTCACTGTCCAGGGTCCCGGTTTGCTCAGTGATAATAGCCAACAGTGCCAGGTTACAGGTCCGGGGGGTACCCGCTGCTGTTCCTCAGGTCGTTTTTCAAAACGACACGGAGAAAGAAAAACAGCGCTAACAGCTTATTCATGTCACTGGAAGTTTCAGAGATATGCTTACCAGTTTGTACAAGGTTACGAGTGCACCTCTGTACCAGAGATGCTCACAAGTCTCTGTGTTAAAGTGGTTTCATGCTTCTTGCAATCAGCGCGGTGCGGAATGTAATGCAGAGTAGAGTCCGAGTCAAGCCTCGAGTCTTTGAGCTAGGGTCCAAGTTGAGTTGTCAGTCTCTCGTGGTTATAATGAGTGCTGTATCACCTGCTGTATGCATCCAGGCTGCTTAGTACACTATATAAACGCTCATTCATCTTCTCATAACATCTAGCGACCAACAGTCAGCGTTTACCTTCCATAGATCGTGGCTAAAGCAAGAAGCAAGCCAATGGACAATGCTGAGCTAAACATGGTTTCTAACCCATAAGGGTGTGTTTTCAAGTGCCTGATAAAATCAGACGTGGGTGAGCCAGACTAATTTATCTTGACACCATGTATTTTGCATTCAGATCTTCTTTTGTTTGGGCTTTGTTGTATGAAGTTTTTAAAGCCAAAGCTTCTGATGAATTGCAGAGCAGCTGTCGGTGCGGATGACATGCTTGTGTCCTCTCTCATTTGGAGATAACGTTACGTGTTCCATAGCTACGTTATAGGATATGCAGGTAAGGGGGAATAACATTCAGCTAAACAGACATTTCCTAAAAATTGGGATTGTTCACAAGTTGAGTCTTAAGTCACTGTGTGTGCGGCTTAAGTGCGACTGAGTCTCAAACTCCAGTCCCCATCTCTGCTTTGTACGGGCTCATGAGGGATAGCAACTCCCGAGTGCTGGTGATGGTATGTCCGCAGTATGCATTGTTGTCTAGAAAAGATGTGTGTTTGTGGGCTTAGAACTGGCACTCCGCTTAAAGAGGAGAGGCTTAGCCCCTTGGATAGAATGTGCATGTTGTCTAAGCGTGTTCTTTCTAACAAAGTACTGAAGAACTGGTTGTCTCGGGGCCCTCTTGGCGATGGTTGCTAACACATAGGTTAGCATCCTCAGCAGTAATTGCGGCTAGGGCCTCGCCTTCCTTATATCCGACGACTGTTCTTGGTCCTGGTCAGTGAACAATAGCTTTGTATCTACGCCTTCATGAGACTTATTAACATTACATGTAGCCCTATTAGAGTCACAATCTCTCTAGTTCCCAGGTTTTGTTTGAGGTTCTACGCGTGGATGTTTAGGGAGTAAAAAAACAATGCATTATTACACGCACTTTGCTAATGCTAACGGCTACCAAAATATTGTGCTCTTCATCTTTTGTGTGAAATATTGCGCAAGTAAGATCAATAGTTTAACTGTGCGCGTCCATTGGCCCAATCAGATCACCTGGGTTGGCTTTATGTTTTTTAATCTAAAAATAGTTTTAAAAGTTTGGTTTATTAATGTATACTTTTTTGAACATAAATTATTATATTAACACAGGAAATAAACCACAGCAATTACTTGGGGGGAGCTATTGCTATCCTAGGGGTAACTGCAGCACCCCCCACACCCCTCCCTGGCGCTGCCCATGAGTTCCCATCTGGCTTTGCAGCTACAGTATGCTATGCTTTTTTTTGGCAAGGATGAACAATTCACATCCAACACTTTCTGTGTCTCAGATGTGTGAGCGGGAAGTCGGGATGGGGTTAGTCAAGGTGATGACAAATGGGGAAGGGAGAGTGAACTCGGGTTAGGGTGGGGGAGACAGAGCAATGCTACATCATGGGGTGCAAAAATCCCAAGCATGTCCGCTAACTTTACTGATCCTTGTCTGTGATGTCCTCCTTCTCCTCCCGCACCAAGGGAAACCCACACCAGGTCCCACTCAGCAGCGTGTGTGTGTGTGAGAGTGGGAGGTGTGGGTGTGTGTGTGTGTGTGTGTGTGTGTGTGTGTGTATGAGTGAGTGAATTACTAGACTTCCAGCACGTTGAGCTACAGGTGTGAAAATTAGGTGTGAGATTTATGTGTGATAAATTACCAACATGTGGGCTAATCGGAGCCACTCCACCTTTTTCTCTTTTCTTCTTTTTGGGGAAAAACACATTTCTCCCACAGCTTGAGTGGATTTAAGGGAGAGTAAATATTGAAAATATTTTGATTATGAAAGGTTCAAACTTTTCCCTTTCTTTTGGGGCTCGTTTCTTACGTTGCACGTGTATTTCATAGTTTGTATTGTATCGGTCTCTGTCAAAGACTTAATAGGGTGTTTTCGTCACCTAAACGGATTTATATTATACTAATCTCAATCTTTACATCCACCTGTGTTATCGTTTCTTTGTCCTCTGACGTGAGGCACATATTCCCCACAGATAATAGGATTTCTTGGGATTAAAAACTTTTACAATAAGGTAAAACATTTCAAGTCTTCTTTCTCTTAATTTATTGTCTTTGCTGCTCTATTGTTGACTGAGACCCTTTCATTTGGATTCCTGGTTAAGGCAAAAATCTATTGATTAGGTCATGAATGTCTTTAGACCCATAGCAGCGAAACAGTTGCATTCTTTTTTGCCATGTTAGGCAAATTTCTGGAATTCTCTGATTATAAGAATTTTCTGTAAAACCTACTGTATTTTCCCAACACCTCTCGGACAGTTGAAGTAATCATTTCCAAATGTGGGGTGCATCATCTTGGAAATAAAAGCTTTACAATTATTTTTGATACTCCATATACAGTGGGTACGGAAAGTATTCAGACCCCTTTAAATTTTTCACTCTTTGTTTCATTGCAGCCTTTTTCCAAAAATCAAAAAAGTTCATTTTATTTCTCAGTAATGTACACTCAGCAACCCATCTTGACAGAAAAAAAACAGAAATTTAGAAATTTTTGCATATTTATTAAAAAACAAAAACTGAAATATCACATGGTCATATGTATTCAGACCCTTTGCCGTGACCCTCATATGTAACTCAGGTGCTGTCTATTTCTTCTGATCATCCTTGAGATGGTTCTACACCTTCATTGGAGTCCAGCTGTGTTTGATTATACTGATAGGACTTGATTAGGAAAGCCACACACCTGTCTATATAAGACCTTACAGCTCACAGTGCATGTCAGAGCAAATGACAATCATGAGGTCAAAGGAACTGCCTGAAGAGCTCAGAGACAGAATTGTGGCAAGGCACAGATCTGGTCAAGGTTACAAAAAAATTTCTGCTGCACTTAAGGTTCCTAAGAGCACAGTGGCCTCCATAATCCTCAAATGGAAGACGCGTTTGGGACGACCAGAACCCTTCCTAGAGCTGGCCGTCCGGCCAAACTGAGCTATCGGGGAGAAGAGCCTTGGTGAGAGAGGCAAAGAAGAACCCAATGGTCACTGTGGCTAAGCTCCAGAGATGCAGTCGGGAGATGGGAGAAAGTTGTAGTAAGTCAACCATCACTGCAGCAATCCACCAGTCGGGGCTTTATGGCAGAGTGGCCCGAAGGAAGCCTCCCTCAGTGCAAGACACATGAAAGCCCGCATGGAGTTTGCTAAAAAACACCTGAAGGACTCCAAGATGGTGATAAATAAAATCCTCTGGTCTGATGAGACCAAGATAGAACTTTTGGCCTTAATTCTAAGCGGTATGTGTGGAGAAAACCAGGCACTGCTCATCACCTGTCCAATACAGTCTCAACAGTGAAGCATGGTGGTGGCAGCATCATGCTGTGGGGGTGTTTTTCAGCTGCAGGGACAGGACGACTGGTTGCAATCGAGGGAAAGATGAATGCGGCCAAGTACAGGGATATCCTGGACGAAAACCTTTTCCAGAGTGCTCTGGACCTCAGACTGGGCCGAAGGTTTACCTTCCAACAAGACAATGACCCTAAGCACACCGCTAAAATAACGAAGGAGTGGCTTCACAACAACTCTGTGGCTGTTCTTGAATGGCCCAGCCAGAGCCCTGACTTAAACCCAATTGAGCATCTCTGGAGAGACCTGAAAATGACTGTCCACCAACGTTTACCATCCAACCTGACAGAACTGGAGAGGATCTGCAAGGAGGAATGGCAGAGGATACCCAAATCCAGATGTGAGAAACTTGTTGCATCTTTCCCAAAACGACTCATGGCTGTATTAGCTCAAAAGGGTGCTTCTACTAAATACTGAACAAAGGGTCTGAATACTTATGACCATGTGATATTTCAGTTTTTGTTTTTTAATAAATATGCAAAAATTTCTAAATTTCTGTTTTTTTCTGTCAAGATGGGTTGCTGAGTGTACATTACTGAGAAATAAAATGAACTTTTTTGATTTTTGGAAAAAGGCTGCAATGAAACAAAGAGTGAAAAATTTAAAGGGGTCTGAATACTTTCCGTACCCACTGTAGCTATGCAGTCAAAGTCAAAAGTGTTTTTAGCCCAAATTTATAAAGATGCCATCCTCTATCAAGACCAGTCTTCAGATATCAACCAATGTCAGTATTCATCATCTGACTTCTTTAGACACAATTTTCAAGTTCCATATTTACTAAATCTGCAAAATCCTTAGTTCATCCATAATTTCTATTATGCTCGCCAATTTCCATTTGCAGCTGCATTTTAATGTTAAAATTCAGATCTTAGATCGTGTTGCATTCATGGAACTACACTAGGTATGGAGCGAGTTGCTGAGAAATGGTGGAGATGAGTCAAAAATTGACTGGGGCGTTTCACAAGAATGTCAAACTTTTTCTTTAAAAGAGTGCATAAAGATGGGCGAGAAAGGAAGACCTTGCAAGAAACATAAACCACATGTTCATCTTGTAGTGCCTGCCCAGAGAGTGCTAAAGTCTATCCCCGTGAGTCATCGATGAACTCTCCCATTGTTCTTCCATTCCTGAGTGTCATGAAGTCCTTTTGCACCCAAGCTGACCAACAATGGAGCATGAAGAGAATCGAGATGACCTGTGTCACACAGCAGGAAGGGCCAGGTTAACCCTTACGTTGTCCTTGGGTCAAATCTGACCCGTTTTAAAAAAATGTCAAAATTTTTTTCTTTCAACCAAATTGCCTCAAAATAACTCCATGGTTGTTCTATACACAAAATACATACACTATTATCATTACATCTGTGCATAATATTTCAATTGGGCAAATTTTCAAAGTGAAATTTAATAATTTAATTATTGTATAATACTATAAATTAATAATATGTAAATGTGCTGTATTTATATAGCGCTTTTCTAGTCTTAACGACTACTCAAAGCGTTTTTACATCATACAGGAACCATTCACCATTCACACACATTCATACACTGTGGCCGAGGCTGCCGTACAAGGTGCCACCTGCTCATCAGATAAACACTCACACACATTCACACTCCGATGCGCAGCATCGGGGGCAACTCAGGGTTCAGTGTCTTGCCCAAGGACACTTCGACATGGGACTGCAACCACCAACCTTCCAATTGGCAGGCAACCGCTCTACCGCTGAGCCACAGCCGCCCCTAATACTGCTATATTTTGTAAATTTTTCTATGTCTGTACACTTACCTATCTTGCTCTTATCTTTGCTGTTGCAAACCGCAATTTCCCCAATGTGGGACAAATAAAGGTTTTTCTTATCTTATCTTATCTTATCTTAAAACAGGCTGTGATTATCTATCAACATAGGTTTTAGTCAAAGTAATTCATAATTTCTGTTTTTTTTTATCAAAAATTAGGTATAATATAATATGAATGAGGTTTAATGACTATACTCCATAAATAAGTGTTAGGGGTCATTATTTGGAATGACATTGGCTAAGAAGATGTAACACAGAATTGGGCAATATTGTATACTTTATGCTTGAAGAACAGCAAAAACAGAGAGAGGACAACACAAGGGTTAATTTAAAAAAAGAAAAGAAACATTGATAAGAGAGACACATTCTTTGGTCTCAGTCTTTTAGTGGAAGGGAAAATCCCACTAAATGCGTGATGTTTCAGGCATTATATTGGGATGAAGTGTTGCAATTTACTTTTTTTTTTTGATGTAACCACTTAATAGTTGTGCCGTTTTTATATGAAATCCACCACCAAAAATAAAGCAAACCTATAAATGCCAGTAGTTATTTTTGGTTAGGTGTTAGAGTCTTTCAGATTGGATTTTTCCTTCACTGGAACAAACGTGTAAGCTGATGAGAGGTTTGCGTTGTTTTAATGCATTGTTTAAGCTATGTTGACAATCGTTGACAGATATTCTGTTGTTTTCAAGGCCTGACTGAACTGTAAAAACATTTTATGTGACCACAAGCCACAGTGGAGAGTCTGTGCTGTTACTTGACCACCACATCAAGGTTATTCTCTTAGTTTTTCTCCTCCTGTGTGACTTAGGAGCTTTCCATGGCAATCACGTGTCCGCTGTGGTCAAGGGTGCTAGTGTCAAGAGTCCATCAACATGGCAGAAGGTGTTAAAAGACTAAGATTAGGTCAGCCAGGTCACCTTTTATTTCTGATTTTCCTCAAACAAGAATGACATGGCCGCTTTCACATCAAGGGATCCAGATGTGGGATCTGACCCAGGACATGGGATTTAAGTCATCATAAAGATATTAATAAGGAAGTGAACTAAGCGAGGGTCTTCTTAGAGAGTTGGAAAGAGTGCAGGGGTGAGAGCCATAATGAGTTCAGCTGGACAGATGGGCGAAAGGTGCACAGAGCGTTTCCAGATTGACTCAGAAACACTGTCAATGTCTCTATCTGACTGGCTGCAGGTTCACAAACACAGGACAGAGATGATCAACACTGTACAGATGCCATTTTCTGTACACAGTTCCATCAACTTTTTATTTTAGGATGACGGAAAATTCAAATTTATTTAATGTAAGCTAAACTAAGACCAAGTCGGTGTCCCTTACCAACGAAATAATTCACTTGAAGTGCACCTTTTGAGAGGAGAAATAACAAATGTTTCCTCCTACAAATTAGGATTAAAGTTCATAAGCAGTAAAATGCAGCTCAAGGCACCCGAGGTGCTTTCGCATCCTTGGTCCGGTATGGCCAGTAGCTTATAGTGGCTATGTTAGCTAATGACGCTATCTGACAAACTTTATGACTTTTGTCTATGTTTGCTACTGTAACATAGCTAAGATTTTAGCTAGTAGCAGTAGTAGGGTGAATTAACGGTGATTGGGGCAGTTTGGGAATTTTTGTCTTGTGTACGTTTTCTTGCCATACATTTTAAATAATTTTTCCATCACATGATACATTACTGTAATACTGAAGGGGTAAATGTTACCTATCCATTTGCGGAGTAAAGAAGGTTTTTATCACATTCCAAAGAGACGTGCCATATACTTTTGTGTAAACTTTTTTTTTCATGTAACATTTGGGTGATTGGGACAGCACGTTATCATTGATTTAGACTAGTGTAAGCTAATTATTGCACAATTTAATTCACAGTTTGATTTCCATTTCCCCCTGCATTTGATGCAAAAAAGTTTTTTATTTTCACTTATCAGGAGAGATAATAAACTTGATATTGATATGCTGTCCCATTTTACCTTATGTCCCAATCACCCTTAATTCACGCTACTTACTAGCTAAACAGAAGTGTAGCATTTAGCCTTATCTTGTCTATACTTGTCACTCAGCAAAAGTTACAAAGTCACGTTTTAGAGACAGTCGGATATTTTGGGAAATATTATTGAATTTATTGCTGACAGTTTGATATCTATCTCTAATTGTCATATGAAAAGCTGAATACCACTCTCACTTCTGTATGAAAAAAAATTCTATCTGAGCTGGCAGCTATTAGCATAGCTTATCGTAAAGACAGAAAAGCAGCTAGCAGCTAGGATTAACAGGTTATATCTTGATTGTTTAATCCGTACAAAAATGTTCATTTAAAAATGACAATCCACCACTATACCAGCAGAGACAGTCTCGATCTTCTCATTGGAGTCCAACTGAGCAACAAAGCAAATTAGCATATTTCCAAAAAATGCAGAAGTATTCCTTTAACAACAAGCACTTTGTTTGACGGTGATGTGGTCATCCAATGACTCAAATGTAGTTTTCTCACCTGCACGTGAACGTGTCTCAATGAATTACACCAAAGTAAATTACCTCCAGCTTCTGTTTTATTGTGCACTAAAAAGTGCAGCTTTAAATTGGCCCCTGTTTCCCAGTTGCCTGTTTGAACCACGGCTGCCTGTTTTACCCATTCACTATGTAAACCGCCACCCTTTCAGGTGAAGGTTCAAATACTTTGTGCTGCCCCCCTCGCCCGGTGGATCTGTGTCAGTTTAGCCAAACTATTATGTCTGACAGCAAATGTGTTTGCTAAGTCTCATGCTGCAAAATCATTATAAGCAGCCGAACTATCCTAAATTATAAACACGTGCTTACAGTATGATCTGTTAAAGTAAACTGGTGGGAAAAAAAAAACGTAGATCCTAAAATCTGACTGTTTCCAGCTGGAAAGGAGTTGGAGGCAAGTCCAACATATTTTCTGCTAAATTGAAACAGAAATGTCCCTTCAGCGTACGGGCTCGAAGTACCCCCTCTTACCCCTTCTGTTTTTTCTCCACAATCTTTGAGTGCAACTTCCAGTTCCATGAAAAATAAAGTCAAGGGCCTGAAAAGCGGGCGGTTTGATTTCATTTTCCATGTAGCAGCTTTTAACAAGCTTGAGCAATGTTGAGATGTAACAACGGCTGGTGAACTCTGAGTGCGAGGGTTGACATTGTTTGCTCTGCTGCCTTTTACAGCTGCACAGTGTAAGCCCGGATGGTTAGGGGCTTTGAACAGAGATCCAGAAAGCACCCGTTGCTTCTCACGGTTCAGTCCGCCGCCCCGGCATTGTCGGTGCTGCTCTGTCCAACCTGATCTCACTGAATTCCGTGATGGGAACCACAGAAGAATTCCGTGAAATTAACATGGCCCCTTTAAAAGTCTGCAGTGATGAACACTGTCTGACAGTGGACGGGTTGGGTTTAAGAAAAGAAGAACTGGACAGTTGGGTTTAGGAATCGTGACACGCGGGACACGATCTCCAGTCTCCTGGGGGAAAGTCCTGCGTTGTTGTGACCCATCCACCACCCCAACCAACCTGCCAATGCGAATTTTCGGGCTTTCATACTACTCACTACTGTTGTTGCTGTTAATGCTACGCCATTTTCTCATTGACTTTACGTTGCCATTGTTTTCCGTGGCGACCACACGGAATTTTCGCACATTCCGTGCCACCACCACGTAATGCGCTGGTAACATTTTGTGATCATTTCACGGAATTCTGTGAGGCCAGGCTGGCTCATATCTGCCCTTTCTCTCTGCCAAGCTTTCTCTTTTTTCCTCTAAAGTGGAGGGGCAGTAAGCTTATACCATCATTTAGAGGAGGTGGGGGGGGGGGGGACAATAAACAATAATTGTCTCAGTGCCACGAGAAAACTGTATAATTCTGTTGGTGGATGTGATGCTTTCCACATGAGAACACATATCTTTTTGACCTGCTGCTGCTATGCAACTCCAAAACTTGAGGTTTGCCATAGCTGCCTCTTCATTTATGGTTAGTATCTATGTAATGAATAACTTTTTTGTCATGGTACGTGATGAACCTTCTCATATACACTGCACTGTAAGTGCCTTTACCAAACAATGGACAGTGTGGCTGCTGGTAAATTGCATTCACAGACTGTGTTATTAGATTTACATACCAGGGGCCCTCGGAGAAATGGAGGCGAACTGTGAGAATAGAAACAGTTGTATGTTAATATAAGCTCTTGTCCTTATGATATTTGTTGACTGGATTCAAAGTCTGCCGCACTACCAGATCAACTTAGTTGTAAGTCAAGACACAACATTTATCCAGTTTGTATCCTGTGCTATTATTCTCCATTTCGTGCAATTTGAAATGATGCATGACAAATGAACTAGGGTCAAATCAGAACAACCATCTCTGTTTTATACCTCTGTGCCCTGTGGACACATTTCTCTTTATGTCTAATGATCAACCATGGGTGACCCGCAACACTCTCTGTGGGTGTTTACAGGAGAACGAAATCAATAATCTTTGTGAGAGTAGGGTTAGCAGGTTAGAGAAGTGATGACTGGACGGGGTTTGGTCTCGTAGAAAATATCATCGATGCTCACTGGTGCTGCTCATCGACAAGTATGTGATTAATGAAAGCAGCTGAGAGGTGAGAAAGAGGCGTGTATTCACTTTTTTTAAAACCATTTTTAATTTTAATTCGACAGACCACAAAGAATCCATCTGAAAGCAACATGAATGTGAATGTTTTGGGATTATTTCATCACATTTTGTCCACATTTTGAGTTAGCGAATGTTTAATACAAAATCCGATACTGTCCAGTTTGTATTGTACACCTCTGACTTGATGGATGTGATAAAGTAGGTTTATATTATACTATATTTCTAATACTATAATGCATTTTCTTTATGTTATTTTTTAGCATTCTAATAAAACCGTTAAATTTAAAGAGCTGCAAATGGTTCCAAAGTATCCATTTTCAGTGAAACCGTACGTTAGAATGTCTTCTTTTTTTCAATTTAAAGTTCGAGGCTCTAAAAGAAACACTAAAATGATGTGCAATTTGCCTTGTTAGGGTTTCGGGTTGCAGCCAGTTGGAATGATTTCATGGGTAGTGGTAGGTGAGTGGAAGGCAGGAAGTGAGACGGCTGTGGGTGGAACCCTCTGTATATGTGGAGGCTTTTGGAAGCCTCGGGCGAAGTCTGTCACGCTTGCTTTGGACTCATAAAAACGCACCTGAGACAGAGTTTGGGTTTCTGCTGGATCTTACTGCGACCCTAATTGCTCTTGAGCTGCTTCAGAACAAACCTCCCAGCAAGCCTGCGGCTGTAGAATGAAAGTGCTACGCTCCATACATGCTGTCATTCTTGACTGTTTCGCATGAATGAAAACACAAAACTTCACGTGACCATTCTATATACTTATCAATGAATATCTGCAAGGCCATTTCACTGAGTAATGTTGTTTTATGGTCTTAATTGTGATTTTCTTATTAAAAAGGGTCTCGGTGTTTTTTTTTGGGAAATTCACATTTGTTTTGGCGAAAGTTCAAAAACACACAAGATCACACTACTCTCATGTCTATAGGCCTACATAATACGTAGCTGAAGCTAGCAGCTGGTTAGCTTTTAGCATACATACCAGGAACAGGGGAACAGCTAGCTTGATTCTGATTAAGGTAACAAAATCTGCCTACTAGCACCTCGTAAGCTCACTAAATAACACACTTCATATAATTAGTTTAATATAAAACAACACTTGGATGATTGTTTTCCTGATTTTTTCTAAGCTAAGCTAACGTCTTTGGCTTTATATTAACACACGGACCTAAGGGTGGTATATGCTCTTCATCTAACTCTCGGCAAGAAAACAATTAAGCGAGCGGCCCAAAAAGTTGAAATATTCTTTCAAAATGTGCACAAATGTTCCCCTCCCCCCCTCAACATTTTAAAATGTGTTACACAAAATCATCCTCAGTTAAGCTGTCCCAGTTGTATATTGTTGATGTGTGAGAGAGAACATAATGAAAGATCCTTCATGTGGTTCATGTGCAAGAGCAGCAGCTTTGTAGCAGCCCTCGGCCTTGTAGACATGACACATTGAGGCACTTATTAAGTCTTTCTTGCGAAAGCTTCTTCAGTGATGTTCATATGGACCCTGGCTTTTGTAAATACAATACTTAAGGCTTAGAGGGATCCACAGTTAGTTGTCAGAAGTGGGACCCGCGGATTTGTTTTGTTTCGCACAATATGTATTCTGTGGTTGAAACCGTAAACGGCATCGTTTTATCGTGCGCAGGGAGGTGGCACTTCGAATGGCGTGTACACTCCTCTACTGTCTTCAAAAACATGTATGGTAAACCTGGTATCTCGAATTTCACAATGGCCACTTTCTGTGTGGCTTTTCCATGTGTCTGGGTCACTTCGGCTTCAACGTGACTGACAGAAGAAGCGCTAGAAGAGCCGAGGCATTTACGTGACTTGTAGGGAAAGAAGAAGCCATAGAGCTCAGTCAACATGTGTCAAACTCGATTATTGATCGGGAGGACTGGGTTTGAATATGTCTGCTGTTTGAGAAAAGAAGAAATACGGAACAATCTGCAAAACAAAAAAGCACATCCATAACTCAGAACATATCCCCTAGCACATTAAACACTTTATCAATTTCCCCTTTGATTTTCTCTTTTAAAATACATGCTTTGGCAAACTGGTTTAAAATTTTATGCCAATAAATCACCATGTAAAAGATTTTTAAGCCTCTTCCAAATACTTTTTTCAAGAGTTTCAGTTCTGCTGTAAAGACGCTACTCTTATATTTCTTCTAGTCTCAAAAATCATATTCACATGTATATTCTTTAAGAATGGCTGTAACCTGCTGGCGGTTGACAGACGTGAAGCGCGCTAGCCATTATCCGGGTAGTGTAGGACGAGAGTTGGACTGCGCTGTTCCAGACGCTGTGAATTGTGGCCTCCTTCCTGACATACCTGTGGCCTGAACCTCCAAACCTTTCCACAGACACACACACACACACACACACACACACACACACACACACACACACACACACACACACACGCTAATCTCCCAAGATCAGCACCAAAAAGTGTTTCTCTGCACCGTGTACAGCCTTTCCTTTCCCCCTGTTTTTCCCTCCCAATTGGACGCTAATTCCAGCAATATGGGATCTGCTGCTTTCAAATGACGCATGATTATGTTGTCCTCAATCAGCGTGCATTGCGAGATTAGCAACCAGCAAAACAAATGTTTGACAACAAAGAGTGAGCCGGCTCTTATTTGAGCCAAAGTGATAAAGAAACTTTTCAGTGACTGTAATGTCTCTGCTGATTGACTGGCCAATGATCTAAGATAACCACAGGCCCTGGCTTTATTTTTCTATTATTGTTAGGATAGTATTGTTAGCACTCTGTCAATAGTTATAGAGTAGAGCACACTCATAACAGACTGAGGAAATAAGCTTTCCAACTTCACAGTTCTTTACTTTTGCCAAGTTGGCTTTCCCTTCCTGTCAGTGTTGTATTCAAGTTTGGCGAGGGCAGAGAGAGTAAATGCGACCAAGCTAATGTGAATGTCAGTTTGCTGTAAACACATCCAGACTGTATATTCTACAGAAATATATGTTTAAGTATGAGGTTAGGTCTAATGTTGCAGTTTAGTTTTACTGAATGGAAGGACTGACAGAATGAAATATGAGATATATTTTAGAAATTCCACTTCTGGTGTTACCTGAAACATGTGTAATACAGCTGCAACAGCTTTTTTTCAATTTAATGTACTGTAAGTATTTAAATGTAAGTAGGCCTATTTCAATTTTAAGTGTGATATTACATAGATACAAACATATATCAAGATATAAATGCCTGCACGTTATTTTAGCAATTAGCAATTTAGCAATCCTACAAGGCATATGATTTAAAAACTATATCATGAAATAAAAATAAAAAACAGCTTTACATTTGACATACTGTACTTAGTTATAAGCCAGTTTTAAACTTGATAAACAACTCCTCTGTCCACCAATTAGAGCCAAGTGACTCTGAAGAAGCTGTACTGAATTGAGAGACAACCTGCATTGGCACAACTGAAATAGGAAATAATATCTTAGATATTGGATTGTCAGTTGAACATAAGACACCATTTTCCATCTGAGATTTGGAGCAGCCAAGTCTGTCTTTTCTCCTTCATGTCTTATCGAGAGAGTGCAGACTGGAGATGAACCATTACCGGTCTGTGTGATGAATAGGCTTGGAGCGCTCTTCCCGGCGCTGCTGTGATCGATGGGGTGTCGCTGTAAACCTCATCCCTATAGACCATCAGAGACACATTCTGATTCACACTTAATCTTACTTCCATCCACTCCGGCTTCAGGAGAATGTGTGTAGTTTGGCAGAGCCAGCATACCTCTCTGAAGACCGTCTCCCAGCTCACCAACAAAAGAAATGAAAGAAGATGAGCCTGACATCCGCTGACTGATTTTTACATGATTACAAACTGATGCTTGCACTGGGCCCACTTAGCACTAGCGTTCGTCTGGGTGAATCTTTTCGTGGGAAATCTAATATGCTGATGAATCCACAGCCAGGAACGCATACATGCTCTGCTTTGTCTCTTAGGGTTTGTCCACTTTGCTGCACAGTGTTATATTAAGCGTTGTGGTGGGTCACTCTGTTTGAGCGACGCTGCTACGCGGTCCCTGCTTGTGATATTTAAGACTTGGCTTAGATCAACTGAAGTGTCTCGCGTTTTGAGAGGTTGGATTCGCCCAAGGACATTTTCCTGTAAACGGGACGCTAAGGAGTTTACATTGAAAGTCACTTATTGTGGAATGGACTGCCTTGTTACTGGCTCCTTTGTCTTCAGCAGGCAACTCGAGCCGAGGCCAGAGCCACTGCGGTTTCGGGGGCTTTCATCGGCTGTCTCAACAAAATCGTTCAAGAGGCCAGCTCTGACCAGAATTAATGCAATATTCACATTCATAACCAATCAGCATTCGAACGGCGAGAGGGGAGCCAGAGTTTGTATGAATGACAAATTGTTGAATTGGACATATTTACTATGAACATCCTGCTGATATATCTATTATGGTTGTTTTGGTTTCATTCTTGTACTCGGCTTGTATTCTACTGGTCAGGCCTCCCACAGTTGAGTCTGTTGCTTCAAGTTCACCCTGTCTTTGTCATCGGGGTAAAGTCCGGGTCATCCACACAAGGGGGATGATACAACAATCTTTTCTATAACTAGTGCAGAATGAACAGCCTCCTCAACCACAATGTCAAATTTATCTTCCATTGTGGCTGTAGCAAAAAAAATAACCATAGCTCTTTAAACTGCTACATTCTCTCCGGCCCTCCACACATGATGAGCTGTAGGAGCTATGCTCACTCTAGCATAACCCTAACCCTAACTGTAATTGGGTTTACGTCATCATCATGCACAAGGCAGCAGGAATCTGCCAGGAAAATTGAATAACAAAATGAGCCAAATGGGAATTTAACGCACTGTATTTCAATTTAGGATAAAAGTAGGCAGTCGATAATTGGCCTTCAGCGTAAGAGATGGGTTTAAATCTGAAGATCAATAAAGGATGGGTGCATGCAAACTTTCTTAACCTTTTTGGTGATCACTGGTAGCTTTCATGTTACGTCACAGTCATCTCACATGTTACTTATTTCAAGGTATATTGAGCACAGTGGTGAGGTGTAAAATGCAAGCATTGTGTAATGCCCAAAGTCTCAATGACAAGAGTTTTGGTGTCTTTGAAAACAGTGAAAGCATGCCTGTGTGTGCCTTAGCATAGTTTTCTGATAGCTCATAGGTTTTAATTTATTTGTAGGGCAACTTGTTTTTTTTGCTTGTTAATGCTCAATGTATAGGACGTACTATGCTCGAAAATGAACAACTAAATGTTACGTGTCGTCCAACCACGACTGAAGGCAAAAATGTTTAAAGCTCTTCTAAACAATCCCATTCAAAAGGGTAAAAACCCTGCCATCATAGAGATTGGTGGGATGTGATGATCTTTCATATTCAGATAACTGCACACACTTTGGACAATCGTTCCTCAAAAACACTCAAACGAAACTCATTTGTACGTATGACATTTTTTCTAAAGAATGAAATAGAGGGCGTGAAATACAAATACTAATCTTGTTTTCTTACATGTGTACATCCGGCTACTCGCTGCATGAAGCTGGCAGGCTTATTGGATTTTCGTTTCAGAAAGCTACAATAATTGTTGGAGCATCAGCATCAATAACGTGTGTGGAGGGAGGGGGTTTCACATTGACCATTTAACAACTGACACCTTTACGTATTTCCTTTCATCTTTTTTATCACCTTCTGTGTTTGTCCTGCAGCTAGCTATGGAGCCTACCCCATCTGTAAAGGCTGCTCGGTGTGCTCCAGGGACAACGGCTGTGTAAACTGCCAGCCCAAACTCTTCCTGTTTTTGCGGAGAGAGAGGATGAGGCAGTATGGGGAGTGTCTTCACGACTGTCCAGCCGGATACTACGGCATGCGCAGCCCAGAACTCAACATGTGCTCCAGTAAGTACTCTCAACTTGAACCCACCCTTGCACTCCACCCCTACCCCTCAATCTCCTACACCACTGACTTTCCCCTCCTTTTCTGAACAACCCCACCACTCCATTTTCCTCTTTTTCCCACAACACATGATTTATTGTCAATTATCCAGAGGAGATACACATACCTCACAATTTGAACGGCTCATCTGTTCATACAGGTTGATGTAAGGAACTAAGCCTCGTTTTAGCAGTGTCTCTCTCGGGATTAAACAGCGAACTCCAGCTAGGATTTCTCATTTCTCTTGAACGCTCCCTTTACACCTACAATACTAAACTCCCTATGGTCCCGATGATGTTTGAAATCATAAAACCCAGGTGCAAATGCAACCAAGATGTAGGCAAGAGTTGGACAAACCTACAACAGAGACTTCTATCGTCACATTAAAATGTAAAAACCAGACCCTTTGGCCGTCATCTGAACTACAAAGATTATTAGATATTCGCATTAGAGCATGAAACGTCTTTTGTTGATTGCCTGCAAGGGCTTGTGGGTTGAGACTTTCACCAGACAGTATCATTTTTTGGCAGCCAAAAGTAGTTTTTGACTCTGAACAGCGAGCCAGTCACAACTGACGTGTCCAGATTCTTCACCAACAACTGTGCGTTTATTGAAGTTTGAGGAGAAAAACCCAAAGCATTATATATGTCAGGAACTGTGATGAGCAACACAGGGGCCCCCCAGGGGACTGTCCTGTCCCCCTTCCTGTTCACCACACGGAGTCAATGTTTGATAAAGTCAAAACATTTTTTGAAGTATTATGGCGCTGAAGAGACGTTCCAGTCTACCAAAAACAAAATCCTTCCAGAAATTACACTATAATATTTTAATTTGTTATAGTTTTTAATGAAAATAAGAACAATGAAGTCCCTGCCGGTGGTCATCAAACCTTCTAATTCATCCCCACAGAGAATGGACATCAGTGGACTGGGAGGCTGCTGGTGTCCCTCTGGACTCAATGAGTAACTGTAACTGGACTCACATTTACATTCTCTGCAACTTTTTGTACAAATCATTTATAACAGGCACATCCAACGAATGAATGAGTTGTCCTCTGGGGATAAATAAATTATCTATCTATCTATCTATCTATCTATCTATCTATCTATCTATTCATCTCATGTGTAGCAAAGCATTAACCCTTAACATTAGTAGTGTATTCATGAGGAAGGCAAACATGATCAAACTCACATTTGATTTTTTTGCTAATAGTCTCATAATAGTCTCATTGTTACACATATTACTCCTATGGTCTGTAGTTAAAGTCATTTTTCACCATATGTTTTTGTGGAAAATACTGTTTTGGTTTTAATAACTTGAAACAGACCACCCCTTTGCTCTCACACACTCTAAATTATGGTTTATTAAAAAAATCCAAACAATAACAGCAAAAAGTTGATGTGCTCTTGTGATTCTCGTTAAAGAATAACTCTAAAATCCAATTAATGAAATGACTCCCTCTCCTCCTCATGTAGCACCCTGTTCTCATAACCTTATTTTAACATGGAATATGCTCGAAGAGAGAGAGCAAGAGCCTTTATAGCTTTATACCAAGGTGTTGGCTGAGTGTTTCATATAAAAAACAGAGAGGAACTTGAACTCATTTGGTTCCCTGAGCCAAACTACTGACAGACGCAAGCCCCAGAGGAGGGTGTCCGGCCCTTTAGGTCCAATAATACGAATATTTAGCAACCGCAGAAAGTAAAAAAAAACAACATCACTACTTTCTGCTTAACCAATCACTGCCAACCTAGATGCAAGTACATTTGATGGTCCATTTGATTATGAAAATATAAGCAAATTAAAGCTGCACCAGCTAACTTTGGATGTTGGTAACTTATGTGGTTTAGAAAATGAATTCAATTTAATTATATTTATAGTGTCAAATCATAACAGGAGTTATCTCAAGAGACTTTACAGATACAGTAGGTCTAGACCACACTCTATCATTTACAAAGACCCAACAATTTCAATTTCCCACAGGCAAGCAAACAGTGCAACAGTAGTAATTGTAGCATTTGGCATGATGTACACGTATTATAACTGACTAGAGATAATAGTAGCAGTTCAGTACACAATCTGGCGATTTAATGTCAGATAATGTTCATGTTAAGCTGGACGAGCTGTGATTTTACATCAGTATTGGGTGGTAATGCCTTAATTAGTACCTTGTTACAATGATGACTTTTTTAATTACCAAGTAGTAGTGGAAGATGCATCTAACATAACAGTTGCTGATTCCACAAATACTTCGATAGGGGGGTCTGCTTGTTCCTCTGCTAATTAGCTAGCACGTGTGAGGATGCAGTTAGTCATTAACAAAAAAATACGTCTCCAGCTAGAAAACTAACTTGTCTTATTTACATGCTGTGTGCTCTTAGCTAGCTTACTAGCTTTAGTCCCAGGTAGCCTACATTCAGGTATGACTTGGTTTGGCTTGAGTTTTAGAGTGTGTGATCCCTGGTTTCACTGGGAGGTCGGGACTCACTGATGCTAACGCTAAGCTAGCTGTTGATGATTAGGAACTACTTTAAAAATGTAAACTAGCTGTATGTTAACCCTCATGTTGTCCTCGGGTCAAATTGACCCATTTTCCTATATCAATGTTCTTTATAACTACCCAAAATAACATGATTGATTCCACACAATGCTCTTTGGCAAGTAGGGCTACAAATCTCTACTTTTATTAATTTTGGGGTGTCTTCAATTTTATAGTATTTGAAAAAAACATTGATGGTTTTGATATAGTATTGAGTAAAAGTTGACATATTCCAGTCTATAATTATTTATTATAAGATACATTACTTTAAATAATTCCTAATTTCTGCTTTTGTAACTCAAACGTTAGGTATAATTTCCTATAAATGATTTTCATTGACCATAAATTCCAAAAATAACTGTAAAACTGAAGGTAAACTGAAGTGGTCAAAAAAAAAGTAACGTCAAAAAAGTGACAAACATTGAAAAAAATGAAAAAAAAAAAAAAAAAACTATAAAAAGCGTCAACAAAAGTGTTGATTTTCAATTTTAACGGGAAGACAACACAAGGGTTAAACCATACTGTCTAGTTTTCTATGTAATATACAGGACATATTTTCAAATGTACTGCGTTTTTCAACACCTTTCTATATACAAAGAAGGTAAAATATTACTTAAACCATTTTTCCATTATTCAAGGAAGAAGAGACACATTTAGTTTTGTTACTTGCAATGGTAGATAAATGTAGATACAATGTTACTTCCGAATCTCAAAATTCCATTTGAACAATTAAGGTAAACCACTGTGATGGGATCTTCTTCTGGTTGCAGCATCTCTGTCATTTAAGCCAGAACATTATGATCTACTGCAGTTTAAACCAGTAACAGTTATTTCACCCTATTTTTTTTGACTCAGAGAATTGGAAAAGAAAGACACCTTGTTCTCTGGTACAATCCCCATGCTGGGTGAATTTTGACTTTAACTGATCCTGATGTGCGGCGGGTTAATCTGAATCTCTCTCCGTACAAACTGCTCTTAGAACAACATCTTGTATTGTCACGTAACATCAGATCTCAAAGTGAGAGCTACTTTGATGTGATCACTGCTTCAGTCATGGCACTCTAATCCAGTTTCCTATTTGAGCCTCATTCTCAGCTGCATGTAATTTTCGCTAAACTGTTCACATCCAACCTCCATAAGAGGATATTTTGGAAGCTAATTGTCGGGTCAGTGAATATATTTTTGTGTGAATTGACACAGGCAACTGGTACACAAGAGCTCAAAGGCACGGTGGACAAATGAGGGTGAGGAGTTCTCCCCCGATGTGGTCAGAGCTGCTGGGTGCTCCTGGTTTCCAAAGAGACCTGAAACGTGGCATTACGTCTCTGTTATCATGAGCTTTTTAAACACAGGCTCCAAAATCGCTTAGAGAGCAGCTGTGTATTATTACCCCAGAGTTTGTCTATGTGATCTTATCTCATACAAGCATATTTTTTGTGGACTGCCTGTGTAAAGGAAAACAAGGGCAAAGCAAGCAAGAGGGTTGTACACCCAGCCACTCGCTGGCTGAAACTTCACTTTCACTTTTTCCGAAGGGTCTCCTGAGGCTTGTGACAGAGAGAGAAGGGATGAACTCACTCTTCTCTAGCAATATTATGGAGTTTGACGCAAGCCAAGTCACACAGTTTGACCGATAATAAGCCAGTCCATATTATTATTGAAATGTACACATATAGGCCTAAATACATACCATCCATCCATCCATCCATCCATCCATCCATCCATCCATCCATCTTCATCCGCTTATCCGGGGGCAGCAGCTCCAGTTGGCGGTAAATACATACCGCCAACCTTAATTTTTGAACTTCCCAAACAGCATTTAAAGAACATTCTTTAGTATTTATTTTCAGCACCATGGGTGGGCAGTAGCATGCACTGAACCCTTACTATGAACTCTGGACAGGTCATCAGTTTATCACTAGCTGTGTGATATCTTCACCATTAACATTTTTGCCAGATGTTTGCCATGTGTTGAAGTAAAATGTCACAGTTCAGAGTGTAAGTAGGGGTGTCATCATTTTGAATTGAAAAGATAAGCTTTTGACTTTGACTATTGAAATCAAGAGCAGGATTGGTGAGTCCCCCACTATTTTTGTTTCTCTCTGATTTTAAATCAACCTCCTGGTCATAACACTTTACCACCATTAGCTTATTTTTTTTTACAAGGTTAGTCCTCCTAAAAGACCCACCAGTATGGGCCTCATCCTTTAGGGGATAAGCTGTGGCCCCTTAATTGGGACACAGGTATAGTTATCACACTCTCACCTTAACTCACGTAAAAAAGTAATTTATTGTAGACTTTCTACTGCACTTGACCTCACGCAGGTTTGATTTCAACCTGAAAAACTTGAACAGAAAATGATGGAATATTGTACTTTTTGGTAATGAAGAAGTAAAAACTTGTGCAATTTGCAAAATAAATATGCATTCATGCTGGTTTTACTTAGAAATACTTCAAAAAGGTTTCATTTAGTACTACTTGAGATGCGGTGCCTCACTTGATGAATTTAAAATGTAAGGCTCACTGTTCTGGGAGTTTCCCCACACTGCAGAGAAAATAACTCCACAATTAGAGCCAACAACAATGGGAACTATACTTTCCACAATATAACATAACTGGAAGCCCATTTACATTTACACTTCAGCTGGACCTTCATAGGAGCCAGATTACTGAGATGTAGCCATTGTTAGCAATGCTTTTTTTGTTGCATAATACCTTCCTGCATGTCCATATATTATGTTCCTGGGCCTCTGCTTTGCAAGAACTCCTTTCAGCAGCTAACAGGCTTGTTGATATGAGCCATAAACCATATGCAGTAACTCCAATGTTATCCATTGGGGTTCTTATCAGCCACCCAGAAGAGGCCCCACACCAGTGTCTGTGGGTGTCAACCCACTGCTCAGCTGATTTGTAGCAACGGGCACACAGTGTGCTGCTTTATGTACAGCCAAATTTCTGTGAATGCGGTGCAGTCATGCTCTCGCCTCAGTCAGATTTCATAATACCTCGGTTTTAACATAAATTCTCAAGCCAAAGCTTATTCTGTCATTTTCTATCACAAGCGAGCTCTCTGGCTGAAAGAATTATGAGCTGAAAGGCAACTATCAGAGCTGTCTTTTAAAAGTGAGAAAGTGTTGAGAGGGTCAGCATTGGAGTTAGGCTGTATTCAAAACATCCTCCCTCAGGGTGTATTGGGCTGACCCCCTGCTGCTACACACACATGCACACTCTAGCCACCAACTCAGTTGCCTTATCCCACTGTAGCGGACAGAAATCCCAGCTGTGTTCGCTTCCAACCAACAACCAGTCTGATCAAAGCCCGGGATTGACAATATCCTGGTGGTTTATATATCACAGCTCAGTCAGTGCCAGCCTAATGTGCCACTAGAGACTCCTCTGTCAGAGGTAATTTCTTTGGATTGCCAATTGTTATTTTTTACTGCATTTCTCGTACTAAGGAAATCTGTTACTAAATCCCATTGTTGTATTTCCCGCTGCTTTGTCACATTAAATTAGGGCTGGAAGTAGATATGCCTTTTCCAAGATCGTTTTAGTTTTACAGTGCATCATGGGGATTTGTTGGGTTGGAGGTGGATAAGAACCATTGTGGGCCTCAGCCAAATTGGTACCAAGGCTGCATAAAACAACTAACATGGATTTTGCAACCTTTAGTTGGCAGCGCTGACAGCCTCTCCATGTTTCTCATTTAAGTTCTATCTTTCTCACTCTAATTCTGAGCTTGTGGGTATTTCAATTGCACAGTCTCACCAACAAAAAGACCAGTTGCTTTTGGCCTCTGAGTCTTACCATGAACATTTAATCATCACAGCTTTACTAACTGCTCTTTCACAATACAATGAATGGACGAAGCCCTGCCCCCAGGACATTACAGCCAGATGCAGAGTTGAATCTGGTTATTTCTCCCAACTCTAATTGTGCGTACCATAGTGTGAGTGGAAGGGCTGTCTGTGCTTGACCACTGTCTGAAGCTTGAGCTGTCTGTGTGTATGCTGGAGCTGGATGAGCAGATACAGTGTCCGATCCTGGTATATCCCAGACTGTATTCCTTGGAGTGAAGAAGCTAGGAGGGCTGCTGACACATTTGTCATTGCAGTTCTCTCTCTGGGAGATGCTGATTGACAGGAACACCAACTCTGCTTCACCTAGCTTTACGCTGGCGCACAGAGGAGCACCCAGGTTGGAAAAAACTGCGCTGAAAGAGTTGGGAAGAACATGGCAGCTCTGGCCTTTGCCATGAACTCCTGCCATTCCGCAGCTCCACACGACATGGCTGGGTGGCAGCGAGCAAGCCAAAGCTTCCATGTCAGCCAAACCCAGGGCCTAGAGAATAGGTCAGAGCTGTTCGACTCAGCTTGGAGGAAAAAGATGGAAAAATAGTGCTTGTTTTCCCCCTCACACTGCCAGGCCTTTTACGGCATGGACTCTCCTGCTGTGCAACATTGCTTCTGGTTAGCTTTCGGGGGGAGGCTGAGACTCTCTCAGTAGACTGATGAGGGGTCTCATAACCCACCTTCAGCTCAGATAACTTAAACGGCCCTGTCTGAAAGAGAGATTCATCCATCTTCACTTAACGATTAAGCACGCTTTCTTTGCACGGTGAACATTTGTTTAAATAAATGGAGAGATTACACATGGTGCTGTCTGGCTGCAGAGGAACAGCAGTTGACTGTAGCTTGAGGCTTTGAGAGTCCGTGATACAATCGGTGGGTTCCCTATCCAGACCACAGCTGAGCTACCAACTTCTGCCAAGAACGTGCCATTAGATCAAGAGGGACATCATCTCTCAACTTTAAATGCACTTGACAGGCAAACCACATATAAAGTTAAACAAACAACAAAAACAGTGATAGCGTTAATAGTACGTGTCCACGCTTTCCATTCATTTCTATGTGCAATGCATTCTGATAGCGTCGCGGGGGCTTCGGAGAAGTGGGGTGTTGACTCGCCCCCCTCCTCATTTGAATAAAGCTGAAGCTCAGTTTCAAAACTCATTAAAATCTTTCAAACTTACCCTTGTCGATCTGAAATAAAGATTTATTCTTTCCAGACAAGCCGCCATTATGGTCCATTTTTAAATCCGGAGGCAGACAGCCTGATGTGAAGCATTCGTCCAATCAGGGGCCGCCATCGGGGTTTTAGGGTGGCATAGCCCACTAGCGTGCAATGCTTGGAAGCAGGGGTATCCCTCCCGTGAAAATAAAAAAAACACATATTTGGACACGTGCCATAACGGTGGGACTTTGCAAATCATGCACCCTCCTACTTTACCCGCAGCTTTGAAATTACCCTCAGAGCTGGAATCTAAGGCTTTTCCTCTTGTGTTCATAACAAAGCTCACGGCTAGAACCAGGGCGGGAGATAATGATGATAATGCGTTTAAGTCCCAGGAACAACGGGCCTTCAATGGGATCTGATGACCTCATTATTTCTCATAAGTCTCCCTGAGGCACCTAGATGAAGATTTTAAAGGTGGTCTGGAGGTTAATCCTCCAAGGAGAATGAACCCGCTCCCTTGTATCAGTTTGTGGAGCTGCCTAACTGCCGGCTTGGCCATTGATCAGTGTGGGAGCTTCTCCAGAGTTACAGATAGCCCACACTGTCCCAGATAGCCTTTTTGCCAGATAACTGGACAGAGGGATGAATGTCTGTCATAGTGATCCCTTCCTACCCACCTCACTCTCTGATGACCTCTGACCTTCCGGCTTTGCCTCCCTGCATTCTAATTCCCATGGAGCTGGAGCCACATTGATGAGTCATCCACCTCATCCATCTCACCGGGTGACATTATTACAAAACATTCTATTTAGAAAACAACATTTCCGCGCATTTGCACACTTGCCTTACATCTGAAACCGACAGTGATGTTCAAATCAAAAACCTTGTCAAGTGCTACTGGTGCTGCAAGGACACAGTTTTTAAGACATCTGCGTTGTTCCTATTTACTGTCAATAACTGAGGATAGCACAATAATCCTAGTGCTTGAAAGTACTGCCAGATGTTCTTGTTCCTCCTCTTACTCTTTCATTTTTTTTGTCTGGGAGCTAAAAGTCTCTCAGGTGATGACAGGCCTGCAAAGTGTGAAGGCTAAAAGACAGCTTTGTGCTTTCCAAATAGTGTGGTCATTAATTGGCCTGCTCTTAGTATTGGGTTTGTCCTGTATCACCCAAAGCAAAGTGGATAAGAGCTAAAAAAAAAACAATATACCTCCCTTAGACTCACACGTGCAACACCAATATCTCCATAGCACTCCAGAAAGGTTCTAGACATATATGTTGAGATATATACGAATAAATTGAGCAAAATCAAAAACCTAGATAAGAGAAATAATATCAGATGATTAAATAAATAACATGATGTGAGAACGCAGGAAATGACCAAAGAGATCAATAATTTATAGCCAGTTTCAGGAGTACAGCTTCATTGCAGAGTGGGTCTATCTCCAGCCGTATCTGATTGGTATGTGTGTGTTTCTGTGTGTGTGTGTGTGTGTCCATGGTTTGTTTAGACTGGTCGGGAAAGCGTGAGACCAGAGTGAGTGGGCAGAGGCCATACTTTAGGGTTCAAAGTGAAGCGGGGAGGGACCCCCTCGTTTCGGAGGAATGTCAAGGAGGAGGCCTGATGGTTAGCTGGAGATGGTGTAATTAAGGGGTGTGATTGTGAGAACCTTCCCTTCCCTGGGCCCTGCAAGGGTCACAGATAAAAGAGCAGCCCTCAGCCTCCATCGCTCTCACATGTGGAAAATCACAGTAACGCAGGGTTTACGCACCGAGACTGTGCGAGACAAAATCAGAGGGGCCCCAGACACCCTACCTGGGAAGCCCCCTGCAAGCGGTGGGTGATAGTGGCTGCAGGTTATAGATTGTGGTTCGCCGGCATTGGAGACCTATTGGGCAATAGGGCCACATAGAGATTTTGAGGAACGTCATAAATTAGCCTGCTCCGGGAGGCTCCTTCTAATCATGTGGGCCTGTGCGTCGCCGTGTTGGTGTGGTTGTTGCAATTTGGCCCTGCCTGACGTGCTATTTGCAGAATAAGAGCTTGATGACACATCGCCGGGCCTTTCTTTGCAAGCAAGGCAATGTGTGTCATACACAGCGGCAGGGTGTGGCGTGGGAGGATAAGTGCGCTGTTGTGTTTACTGTCTGAATGCATCAGCATTTGTTTGGCGATTAAGATGGCGCGAAATGCCGTTGTCCCCCACACCTCCCCACTCCTAACCAACCTCTCTCCCCTTTTTTGTCGTAACCAGAACTTAACTCTTGTGTTGGCCTCCCGGGTCAAAAAGATTAACACTTATTTTATTTTTTTTTTACCCTTTTTTCGACATTTGACATTTTCAACGCATTAGTATTTTTTTTATTTCACTAACACCACCTTACTACCATTAGTTTTAAACTACTTTTTGGAATCCATGGTCAATAACCCTCATTTGTATAGAAATTATACCTTATATTTGAGTTAATAAAGCAGAAATTATGAATTATTTTGACTAATAGTTAAAATCAGAGGAACGTATGTTGAGTGAATGAGTTTGGTCAGGATGCTGATTTGAAACCATTTCAATTTACACCCAAAATTCAATGAAAGTGATTGTATTTAAAGAGCGTTGCATGGCATCCATCCTTTTTAGTGGTAATTTGGTTAAAAAGAATGCCATATTTCTCATATAGACATTTTTAAAAGGGGTCCAATTTGACCCGAGGACAACAGGAGGGTTAAAGGATCCACACAGCTGGCTAGCATTGTGATCATGCGCCATCGTAATCAAAACCCGACTAACCCAATATCCCACAGTTATGGACACAGACACAGATTGGAGCAATGTGGAGTGATAAGATAGCATATTAGGAAACTATTTAGAGCCCTAATGGGATGTATTCTTATGTTGCAGCACACCATTAGTTGAAAACATGTGAGCTTGTGTGTTTGTACTCTGATATTTGGATGTTGGTGCAATTTGTTGAAAGAGGTCAGCGTGACCTAATCCCTCACTGTCTCCGCTGGTGTGGTTTCACACTGTTGATTTTTCTCACTCTAAACAAGAATAGGAAGATAAAAAATAAAATATCTGTCAGGCAAAACACGCTCGCTGAAATATACTTGATCCCCGGGGAGAAATGATTCACAGGGCATCAACTGCATTTTTTTTTTTTTTTTTGCGGGAGAGACAGTATAATACTTTCAAGAACCCCTTTCCCCAAACCCCTTAGCTTTCTATCAACTCCAGATGAGAGAGTTGCTCATACTCTGATGATTCTCTCTCCTTCTTCCTCTCCTTCTTCCTCCAGGGTGCAGGATAGAGAACTGCGAGTCCTGCTTCAGCAAAGACTTCTGCACTAAGTGCAAGTCTGGCTTTTACCTCCACAAAGGGCGCTGCTTTGAAAAGTGCCCCGAGGGCTTTGCCCCGATGGAGGAAACCATGGAGTGTGGAGGTACGTGAAACAACACAAATATGTCCAAACAAATGAAACAAAATCAAGATCAAGAGGCTAAACAACATTGTCTTTTACACCTTTCTTAATGTGTAAACCATATTGCTATGGTTTGCTTGCTAATTTTGGACTGAAAAACAAGCATCCCTCATATTTTTTATTATTTTGCATATGTGTGCTGCTGCGCTTCCCTGTATGTGTGTAACAAGTATAGTGGGCATGCGCTGTGCACAAGCCTAGGCATATTTCACTAATGTTAAAATAACAATAAAATGCTGTGCTATTGTCTTTAGACCAGGTTATATGCAACATTTCCAAAAAGGAGCGGGACGAAGCAGAAGCTTGTTATGTTTCCAACCCTTTATTCAACACTCATTCCTGTACACATTATATATTACATCTATCATTATATATTCATTGTAAGATAACAAATATACAGTAACCACCAACCTTCCAATTGGCAGGCAACCGCTCTACCACTGAGCCACAGTCACACAAATTCGCCTCTCTTCATCCTCAGATCCTTTTAACCTTTTAAGTGTTTTTATACAACTTTTTAATGTTTGTGCAATGTTTTAGCACCTGCCCACAAATTAACTCCACAGATAGTGATGTTTTTAAAGTGAAGTTCTCCTCTCAGATTATAGCCACCCAGCTTTTCAAATTAACATGATTTTGTAAATTTCTCAGAAATAGATTAATTCCTTCTTTGAACATGAGTTGTGCCATCTTAAATTGGACCTGCTCAATGAACTTATATGTGTATGTATAGTATATGTGACTTTAAGAATAATGGATTTGTCTTTTCCAGATATCCAACGTTATTGATGATTCTGATTCTGATGTGCACTGTAGGTTGGTTTCACAGGTGTTTCCCAGTTGAACTGGGGCCACACACAAAGAGGTTATAGCACCCCAGTAAAGCTCATTCACCCTGTATTAAAGCTTAACCCGGGGTTTTTGAGTTGCCTCTAAATTGCACTCTGTTGTGGTTTCACTGCACATCCCTGCTTCTGTGTGTCTCTACAGAGGGCTGTGAGGTGGGCCAGTGGAGCGAATGGGGAGCCTGCACCAGGAGAAACAAAACCTGTGGCTATAAGTGGGGTCTGGAGACCCGGACGCGGCACATTGTAAAGAAACCACCCAAGGACACAATACCCTGTCCCACCATCGCAGAGTCCAGGATGTGCAAAATGGCCATGAGGCACTGCAGGAGAGGTAAGGATATTATACAGCCATATGTTAATGTGTGTAAGAGAGAGATTCTGTCAGCCGGTCCAAACTCCATCCATCTTCCATTTACTTTAAAGTTTACACTACTCTAGTGAATATTAAAGAAAACAGCCCACTTATTCCATTGGAGAACGGTTTCAACCCATCTCAGAGTTCCACCTGTTTCATGTAACCTTTGTACCTTCCACTCAGCCTTGGTTTTTTTTACCGTCTGTTTTTGAGGTGCACAGAGGCGTTCCTATGCATGAAATATCAGTATTTTTCCATGGCGGCTTTGTTCAAGCCAGCTCTTTTACTGAGGTATATTTTTCCCCCCGTCTCTCCCATCTCCCTTCCTCTCCTCAGTGGAATTCTTCAAAGTACGGACTGCACGTTTCCTCAATGGCCGTCTCTGTTTCCTCCCGTCAGCCTGAGAGATATTTGCGGTGCACACAGCATGTATGTCAGGCCATTAAATGAGAAGTCAATTCTGGAATTTCTTTCTGTGTGAATACCGCTAAGGGAAATATTTTTTTTCAAAAAGTAAACCATCTCTCTCAGACGGTCCAAACACACCATTTGGAGGTGATGGCCTCAGTTAGCAGTGCTTTTAAAATAAATGTCTTTTTCCCTTAATGCACTTTTAGGTCTCTCATAAACTTTGGATTAGGATAGGCCAAGTGTAAATATTTAATTTGCCAAATAAGGAAGCAATTACAGTGGCAGATAACATTCAGGCTGTCCAAAAAAGAAAAACATTGTTTAACAGAAAGAGAAAAATATACAGTACTAACCTTGCAGAGTTATCTCCATTTTTGGCCTTGAGTGTTGGATGGGAGGATCCTTTAGTGAAGTGGCGAAAGAGTAAATAAACTTGAAATAAACCATGATAGTTTCTCATATTTCAGCACTATCAAGGCAGTCGCTGCTCTCTGGGTAGTAATATGTGATTCCATGGCACATTTAGTTCCTTAAGCCCTGTCCTCGGTCAGGGAATTTCTCCCCAACCCCTACGAGCCTCCGCATGACTTTGCCATGCCTGTTTGACCTTTTCCAAGAAACTTTATGACCTTCTTTAATTAAAATGTAGCATTGTTGCGCATGGTTACTGCCGTTAATTATCCCAAGCATGAAGTCACTGATGGGAAGTTGTTGTGAAGTCTAAATTGAGTGCATAGCAGAACCATTCTTCTTCAGTCCTTTAGAAACGGACAGCAGACTCCCCATGTCCATCTTACTTGAAGCTGCTGTTCATTGCAAAGCACTCAGTACAGTTCCTTATCCAACGTCTCTTTGGAAGATCAGTGGCCTCAGCTGTTTGGTTATCCCTTGTGTTGTCTTCCAAAACATTATTTTTTTTTAATAGTTTTTTCTTTCTATGCTTTTAAAGCGTTTAACGTTTTTGTCACTTAAATGCAACTCTAACACCAACTTGTTACCACAAGTTTTAAACCTTTTCTTGGAATTTAAGGTCAACAAACTTCATTTAAATGAAATTATACATAAAAAAAAACTTGTCAACGAAAAAGCAATGCAGGCCAACCTATAAATAAGCAAAGAAATAAAACAAAAACACCTTGATTCTGAGTCCCAACCTCGAAGCCCACCACCATAGCCAAGTCAAAACAGAAGATACTTTAACAGTTTGGTTTGTTTAGTGATGAACAGACAGCAGCGAAAGAAAGATGGAGAACAAGAGGCGACTAATATTTTATGTCAAAGTTAAGTCAGGGTACTGTCTTGAAACCAGTTTTTTTAAATGCTTTAAAATTTAATAAAACACCCGAGATTGAAGGAAAGTAATCATTAATTTTACCTGAAGAACTTATGGAACTTCCATTGTTATTTTTTGGCAATTTGATTTAAAAGAAACCATATTTCTGTAATAAAAAAACAATGACAACAGGTCAAATTTGACTTGTGGAAAACACAAGGGTTAAAAGCTGTGTGTAAATGTGTCATCCTGTGTGCATTTTAGGGCTGTCAGGGCTCGTGAAGAGCTGTGGTTTAATAAAGGTAAATTTCAGACATAGGCATGTGTTGTTAATTCCCCGCCGCTCTACCGCTAGTGAAAAATCCCCACTTGGCAAACGCCAGTGAAATGCAACACTCTTCAGTTCAAATAAACACAACGTAAAAATGTAAGCTGCCGAAAGTTGTGCGGGAAGAGATCCAGTGCCGTCGCATGGGAGCTCAACCGGACTGACATTGTAAAATAATCACTTCCCGTGAGTGATAATAAAGCATAGTCCGATGGGAGGACAGGCCACCCTCTGAAATGCAGGTGATCAGGAAGTGAAGGTTCAGGAAAGGGCTGCAATATGGCTGAGGTCATAATGAAATATGTTGCTATGTGATCTTTAAAAATGAATACAAATTTCACAGACTTTGCAAGCCATGCTGTAGGTCCCTAGTACTTCATAAAATAACAGGTTTTGCAATGCAGTGTGGTAGATTGAATCTTTTAAATAGAATATAGAAAACTGTAACCCCATTGTGCTGTATGTGTTTGATATTCAGAACGAAATGTAAATATAAGAAGTGCTTATAATGATCACTTGAAACTTAAGACAGTCTAAAAATGAACATTTTTATCAGCTCTTCTTGCTGGACACTGGACACCAATGTTTAGGATAAGCATCGGATTATATAACTGCAACGGATTAAATGGAGACACGAAATAAGAGGCAGCATGTAGGTATACACACTATTTATGGCAATGCTTATCTGATCACCGGGGCTTGCATTTCCAATGTGCACATGGACAATGCAAAGAATCTTCTTCTTTTCCCTCCCTGTTGGCAAAGATTTAATCCCTCTGTAAAACATACACAAGCAGAGAACGTAAAACCCAGATAATGTCAAGAGGCGAGGCATTCACAGCGAACATGACGAGTTGTGTAAACCGTGTCTGATGTGTTCCGTACCAGTTACTGATCAGTGTAAACAATATATTATTCACACTGCTGGGATTCATTTGCTGAGCTCAGCCGGTGTTTGCCAGGACAGCATTTTCCCGATAACACACTCCGTCCCCAAAAATTGTAGGGAAAGATTGTGTGGAGCACATGAACCGGTAAAATATGTGGCGGTCCGATGTCACAAGCGCTATTTCCATGCAACTGCCAAGCGTATTTTCAGGAAAGGTTTGAAGTTTGGCAAAAAAAAAATGAAATGAGAGTTTGGTACGTTTCCACCAGCTGAGTTGAATGGAGCATCATATTTTTTTTTTTGTGTGTGCTTTTGGCAGTGAGATTAACCAACCGCAGCATTATTTATTTGGAAAAAGCATTCCAATTGCTATTAATCACATTACTTTTGAAAACATCAAGTGAGTAGAAAACTGTGCATTGTTGATAAAAATCTTTGTTGAATTCTACCAGCTGTTTAAAATTGGTGCGTAGATTTTATATAATACTTCAATGGAAAATGTGCTTGACAATCTCTATAAGGCAGTGTTTCTCAAACTTTTTACATCATGTGAAAATATTAGGCTCTCTAAGTACCACCACTATGGCCCACGTTAAGATGGAGTAGCACACCCTACCCTATTCAGCTACGGAGAGTCTCACATTGCCCAGCCTTCCTCCACAGTGCTGCCAAGGATGGTCTGGCTAGTTGACACAGCATTCTGGGATGGGAGAAAAATGTGCTCTGGTTTTTTGGCATTTCTTTAAACCAAACCCAATCGTCTTGGTTGGTGCTATGAGCCATGGTGCCGCTGCAAAATAGCCTCAAGAAGGAAGTTGTTTTGGTAAAACATGTGCACGTTCAGAAGTTGTTTTAGTCGTGCAACTAAAAACTCAGATTGGACAGATATTCTAGCTAGCTGTCTGGATTTAACCTGCAGAGATCTGAAGAGCAGTTAACCATAGTCCTCAGAAATCTACCACAGTTTAAAATGCAATCATCCGGCCAAAACGTTTTGGATTTTCACTAAGCTACGGACAGCTCATGCAAGAGGCAGGTTCATTCACAATATTTATTGTTGACAGATCCATATTGTACATCACTTCCTCTGTCGCGCTCCTTACTGTTTCGCTGCTAGCAGGCACTGTGGAGACTTTCGCAGCTTAAGTAACAACTAGTGCTCGTCCACTATAGTTTTGACAGGGCTGTTCAAAATATTGTCCTCCACATCCCCACTTTTATTCCTGTTTGGAGCCCCGATTGCAGTGTTATAACCACTCATATGCCATCACAGTGTAACTAATTATGGATTTATGCGCACTCCGTCCATGATTGCAACTACGATATGTAGCAAGCTGCTATTAAAAACAAAAATATTACACTTAAACAAACCCTTATTTTAAATTGCTTTTAACTGATCATATTGTAAGTATTATTATTGGAAATATTGTAGTATTTCTATAGTATTGTTTTTAAATGATTTCATTTCTTTAAAAAAAAAAAAAAAAATCAAATATTCCATTCGCATACCACTAGTGGTACTTGTACCACAGTTTGAGAACCAGTAATAGGAAATAAGGGAGTCTAATGGCTGGCATGTGAGCCAGGCGTTTGCATAGCACCCTTGAGACGGTAAAACACTCTTCTTTCCGTTGTATCCCTGGAGTGGTGCTCTGAACAGACTATAAACAATAAAGAGACTCTATTAATAGCTTCTCCGGCGCTATCACCATTGACAGACTGGGTTCCCCCCTCACTGTCTTGTGAGCTGATGGGAGGAGAGGAGAGGGAAGGTGAGCAGAGTGATAGCGCTGAAGCATCCGGCTGTTGCACATGATGCCTTTATGGAAATCCCTACAGATATTTCCCAGCAACCCCTGTCACCAGATTCACTGGTTTACAAACAGACATGTGTGACAGGTTAGATCGCTTTTTATTTTTTAATTTTTTTTTTTTGCCCTTTGTTGCCAATCCAACCATCTGGGTATTTTACTTTTTTTCCTCTCTTGCCCACCCACTCTACTATAATCTTTGAGCAACAGCTGCTTCTGCCATGTCAGTGACATTAGATCTTGTGTAAACAACTTAAAATGTGAAAGCACTCCAAACTCCCACTCTTAATGTAATCCCTGATTTGGGATTTAAGACGGACTAAAGTCCAACACAAACGCACCATTGCAACATGGGCTAATTTGACAAATCGGCTTTCAGATTCTCAGACGGCATGTCACTCGTGCCCACTACCATACAGACTTTTGTGCAGCTCTGTTTGCTTGACTTGTACGTAAAAGTAGATTTAATCTAAGGCGCATTTGTAGTGCAGGAGGCAGCCAAGCCCAAAGTTAACCCAAACAAGAACAGGAGTTTTACGATATGAAGTTATGGAACAGTAAAAGGTTATAGCTTAGCAAATGTATTTAAGACCTGGCTTTTTCCAGAACAATACAGTTCAATTTACACTCTAAATGCTTCTACGAGCCCATCAAGACTCACAGTCACCCTGCTGACCCCATGGAAAGGAAAAGGAAGAATAAGAAAGAAGGAGCACATACTGATTATATTTGGCCATTGGATGATGTACCTGTACTTGGAGAGTTACAGGCCCTTGTGGGGGTATTGATGTCCCCTGTGTGTAACCAGAGACACCATTTCTGCTGTAAGGCTCAGTCGAGGCCAAGTCCTCCATCCCATCAGTCATCTGAGTGCTCGGATCCAGCCACCACTAATACTGTCTGTCGTAACGTCTGTGTGCAGTTTGTGTTTGTACTGTTACTGTGATTACTACCTCTTGTAGCCATGATGCCCAGTCTATTCCCCCTGCCATCAATTTGAAACCCTGGATAAACAAGATTTGGTACACAGGATAAACCCACCTAGACTCAGTTTGCCACGTCATCACTCCTCCGCAGTGTGACATCTGAAGGCGCCGCAAGGTCTTTGTCTGTATTTAAGGCCGTGGACATGACAGAGAGGCGGGCGGTTGTTTAATTTCCCCCACAAGCAACTACTGCTGCAGGGGACCAAAGTGAACCCAGATTTGCCCCGGATCGACCAGACCAGCAGGATTTGGTTGACTGGTGGGATTTAAGACAGGTTCTGTCTGAAGCCAGTGTGGTTCTGCGGTGAATCCACAGTGCTGTGGACCTCCTGGTCCTCACCGTCTGCGAACCATCTGCTCCAAAGTCTCTGCTCCTGTAAAACGATGCACAGAGCAATGGTGATTGCCTCAAATCCTCTCTGGAGGAAGCTCGACCGCCTTGTCTGTAGCACACACTGCTCCGAGACACCAAGCAGTTCCGGTTTCTGGCAGTCTTTGCGTACGAGCAGGCAGTTAATCCGCATGCATGCGTACGAGCGTGTGACACACAATTTTGGGTGTTTATACTCGCTGAGCCAAGAGGTTTAAGCTCTGACGAAAGATGCCATTCACTTCTGAGCGTTCGAGTTACGCAGTCAGTGTGATCACATCTGTGTCTGGCCTGTGTTTGGCTTGGAAACCCCGACATCCAAACACATTTCTGGATGTGTTTTTGTCAGATATAGCCTTTTACCATCGGGCCAGCTTTTCATTGAAACAGATGCACGCTTTCAACTTAAAGCTAATTGATGGCGCGTGTTCTACTCAGTCTTAGCGCTCACGGTGCAGTTTGTCCAAGCCAAACAACAAATCAAGGCCTGCTTGAGCCACCACTCTCAAGTCAATCCAAAGCACTTGAAAACAGAGGTCTGCTCCTTCATGTACTTATCTCATTATTCTAATTAATGTTCCCCGGGTGTGCTCTACGGGAAGTCAGGACAGTTGGAAGGGAGAGGTGGTGCACAGATGACAAGTCCCACTCTCATTTCTGCCACTGTGGAATGACGGGCGGTGATTAACGGCGATCTCTGGCCCGGGTAATATCATGAACAATCCAGATCAGTTCGTCCCGCCAGCGGGAGCGGAGCAAGAAGCATTTTCCCAGGACAGAAGGAGAGCACTAATTGGCAGCCGACCTGTCACAGTGATTATGTGTGCCTCACACCGCATACTGTTGTGAGTGGGGGAGCCACAGCTTAATCTTCATTTAATAAGGCGGCTCCATAGGGGCTGACACAGTAGCTGGTGAGAGGGCCTCAGAAGGACCCTGCCTCCTTTAGACAGCATGGATGGCCTGGCTCCAGACACAGGGCCTGGATTGACATCTGACTGTGACCCCCCCCCACACACACTCCCTTCCACCACCAACCCATTATAAACCTCCCCTCCGCACCAGCTTGGATCATTCATTAACTTAATTAAATGCTGCAAAAATCTGGTTGTAAAGATGAAGAAAAAAAAAACAGAAACATAATGATGATTTCCTCATGCTGTACACATGACTGTGAAACTGTAAAGATGACAGAGAGTTTTTTTGGAAGCTATGCACTGTGCTATAGTGAGTAAGAGTATGGATGAAGAGGAATGACACATCAACCTGTCATGGACTTGGCCAGGTCCCCAGCATCCCAATGCAGTTATGGCCACCGCTGCAGTCACAGTCACAAATTAACACAAATTGTCTTTCAGCTATAACATACAGTATTTGCTAATCTTTGCCATAGACTATTCTACCCCAGTATCTACGCTTATGTTTCATATCTCCTCCTAACCAGAAGAAAATTGGTCATCTAGGCCTGGACAGGCAATCAACACTTTCTGTATGCTGATGTTCTTGACCCAAACTTTTAGGTTTACTTTTCTGCCTCTCATGCAGTTTAGCGGCGTTAAATCTTCTGTCGGAGGAGAAAGTCATTACCAGCAGTCTCTGAGACTGGGTACATTCCTTATTGTGGGGTGGGGAGAAAAAGGAGGAGGAGGAGAAGGAGGAGGGGGGGGTCTCTGATTAACTTCCCACTAAGTGCCCGTGCTCTCTGACCAAAATAAATATGGCTGCTGTCATTTTGTCAGCAACTGTCTTCAGAGAGCAATATTTGAAACACCCCATGATCCTGCCGGCTTTTATATGGAGAATCCATCGTCATACCACAGGCATGAGCCATAAACATGTGGAGGCCTTTCAAAGACCAAGGGGTGGAGGGATGGAAGGAGGGAGGTGGAAGAGGAGGGGTCAGCAGCGCTCACTGGGGCTCCATACTCCACGTTATTGTCATCTGGTCTTTTCCAAGCAGGAAGAAAGAGGAGGGGTGTTAGTGAAGGGTATTTTTTTTCACACTCTTTGGCCCAGTTGAGTTGTGGTTTTGCTGAACTGCCTTTTGTAGACTCATGTACACACATTAGATACAGCAGTCCTCTTATTTGTTCAACTCGCTTTATTGTGAAGTGTGCATCGGTCACAATGTTATTCCAATAAATCCAAGCTAGCGGATGTAGGTATCTTTCAAGGATACACTTTGATGTTAAGTAGATGTCTGTTCGGCAGCCAAAACATGGACAGAAGTTCACTCTCAGCAGTGACTACAAGCTGCATAGTTTTATGAAATCATGACCCGTGTGGATTATTTCTAAGCTTGACATCCTGCTTGCACATATTGTTTCGGCGTGACTTTGTCAAAGAGGAGGAACACTGCGTTGGTTGCGAGGCTTCCGTTGTCGTCCTTCTGGCAGAGGAAATGAGGCATATGGGCCGACATCAACACCTCCATCAAAAACAGACGTACACAAACAAACAAAGTGGCAGCAAACTGGAGGGGGGGAGAAGGAGTAGGAGGAGGAGGAGAATGGGAAAATGCTGTATAGAAGTGGAATGTTTTCATGTTCTCATGCACCACAAACGGGAGCTATTTCCCCCCGCTGAGCAGTATATGGGCTGATATTGCCCATGACACGGTCAGGACTGTAAAGCGCGCCTTCACTGAACATTCCCTTGATGGGCAGATTGTGCTGTTACACCCTGTGATTTCTTTTTTTTTTTTTTCACAGCAGACGAGACACGGTCTGTGTCTTTACAGGGATGGATGGCAACAGCTTGTGATGAGATCTTTGAAGTAGGGTTGGATTCATACATGGACCTCTTCTTTTTATGAAATATCTGGTGACTACCAGCCAGAACGGTCCACTTGTGATATGATGGAGCTTTTCCTCCTGACCGCAGTCTGTGATTATTTTTTTCATTTTATATCAGAATGCGGGCCAGAGAAATGGATACAGTGAGGTGTTAAAGGATTTTACAGAGCAGCTTCAGGGGTGGCAATCTGTAAAACCTATAATGAAACCTGTTTACCCTGCTTTAAAACATTTGATTTGTACAGATTTGGAGTGTGGTGTGATGATCCAAATGTAGTTTCAGAGGCCTTTCTACCATGATAGGCATACCTTTTACAGGAAACTGGAAAACTGGAAAATTCTACTTTATTGAAAGTGTTTGGAATGGTGAAATGCAAGCATAAAAAACAAACAAAATATCCGCTTTCTGCTTCAGTCCAGCCAAAAAAACATCAAGTGCTTGTACTGGTCCGAGCCTATGCCGGAGTTTGCCCCTGTGTCGAGGTTTCTCACCTCATATAGACGTCACAGCGTGGGATCTGTCTGATGGTGCTGCATCCCTGCACCTCCTGTCTGCCAGACCTCCAATCCAACACTGCTGCCAGCTCTCCTGTGGGCCGCAAACACTTTCATCTCCACATCTCCACCACACCAGGCAGATGAGGACACATACACACACACACGCACTTACAAACACACATTCACATAGCCGTGAGTGCAAGACACGTGTAATAGACACCGCCAAACAATAAAGAAACAGACCTCACAGGCAGAACAAGTCTTTTTCAGTCTCTTTCTCATCCCTGTTTCCATTCTCTTTTCCTGTCTCGCACTCGAATGACACCCTCTTGCTCATGTATCACATATCACAATGCGGAGCCATCTGAGGAACAATGTGCATGCCACAGAGGAGGATGTGTTCGCGTGGCGCCCAACGTTGCGAGGCAGCGCTGCGTGCACTTGAGTCCTCCCTCTCCAGTGGTCTGGCTGGAGGAGAAAAGAAGGAAGTCGAACGGGGGAGCCAGAAAACATCTGGTGCACAGTTGCACTGGCTCAGCCACTACTACTCCTGCTCTTTCTACCCTCAGTCCCTCTCTTTCTCCATCTCTGGTGGGCGTCTTTATAGAGATATCACAGCTTTTAATTATAGAAAGAGAGCCTGTGGCTTCTGACCCACTCGTGTCCATGAGCGTGGACCCAGAGCACAGACATGCAGACACAACAAAGCAGCAAGTACAGACCTGCCAGACCTGTGTGTCTGGGTGTGCTCTCTGTGTGTCTGGGTGTTTTTCTATGTGTGTGTGTATGAATTAACAATGACAAATATGGGGGGGATTGCAGACTAATCACAGTGCCATTATAGTGGTAAGTAGAGGCCAAAAGCCAATTTACCAAGGTTGTAGAGCACTACACCCCCATTAAAGCTGAAAACTAAGGTGATGTCACAGGTTAGCAATTTCAGCTTAACGGAGGAAATACTAGCACAAGTTAGTGACACATGCCTGTCTGCCATGATAAACGGCTTATCTGTGAGTTGAAAGAAAAGTCACTGGTCTGGAGCCAGTAACTATGAGCAGCCTGCTCAGAGCAGGGTATTTGGTCCCATGTTGTAAAAAGTGAGATTTCCATTTTTATTTTGTTGCAAAGCAGGTCGAGGTGAAATATAAATACTGTGAAAGTGAACGTACAATCTACAGCCTGTATTCAGAAACGGTGCCTTTAAACAATATATATATATTTTTCAATGAATGCAAATACGGAAGACCTGGAAACGCTGACCATCAGAGCAATCTGGGCTTTTTTCGGGAGTGAGGCTTAATTAAAGAGACTAAAAGGCACTAAAATGTAGCGTGACAGACAGAAAGTATGAGAAAAACAATGTGTTTCTTTTTACATTAAAAGTATATAATAAAGTTTCCACTCCCAATGGAAAATAGGGGTAAAGTTACAGATAAAAACAATATTTTTAAAGATGCTCTGTGCTCCTCCTCCCAGACATCATGTAAGTCAAAGACAAGGGGAATTCTCTAAAATATGTTGCTATGCGTGTGATATAACTGTCATTTTAGACATACGTACTATATGCAAGGATGATTTCGCAAAGTATTTGTTCAGTTTTGTTGGTTGCAGCCAATTGTAGTAACCATATTCAGTGTTTTAATATTTCAATTACATTTTAAAATGTCAAAAAGGGAAATATGTAATTTTGTGACTTTATATACAGTGTGATACGTTAACACAAAGATCTGTTCCCTATAATAGAATCAATGATAAGAATGCTGTGTTTGCACAACATTATACAGTTATGAACTATAACTATGCATCTGATTCTTAACATTTCTAGGACAGGTGACAACTTCCCTAATTTAGGATATTCCTACTGACATATGGCGAGTACCTTTCCCATGTCTGTTTTTTGAGTGATCTGCTATGCGAGAAATACCTATGATATTGACTTTTCAGTGAAGTTAACATGATGGCTCTCAGAGGAAAATCTCCAGACATGACTGAGTGGTCGGTGTCATGCAACTCAACCCATTCCCAGGTACCATATAAAATCCCTTCAAACATAAATGCTCCTTCCCGCTGGGTGGCAAAGTTCAGGATCATGATCCTGACAGGCCTTGAGACATTTCTTTCGGATTAGTGGGAGCTTAAGCATCCCTTTGATTTGATTCCTTTCTCCCTCCCCTAGCTGCATCTCTGACAGATGCTTCTGCCTTCTGGAGTACACAAACCTCTCCTCGGCGATGTGAGACCCTAAAATGACCGTTGAAATTGCACTGTAATCATACACAGCTAAAAACAACAAGAAAATGTCTGCCATATGCCTCAAAGCCCTCTGTTTGTGTTTTAGTGAGTCAAAGGGGGATTATTGACAAGACTGGGAGAGTGCTGCCTGGATAGAGGGGACTGAGCGGCCGTGACTCTTATTGCCTGTGTCTGTGATCAGATCTGTCAGAGCCACTCAGCTGTCCGTCTGCCTGGTGTTTGACAAGTGTTTGATGCAGCACAGGCCTTAGAGAGGATCAAGTCCTTCCTGGATTGGCTTTACCTCTCTCCCAATGCAACAGAAGCTCTGCAAGCACTTCAAACACACCCGCCCCCCCTTTCTTCCGCTGTGATCTATTGAACTATTTTTATCAAAAACTATGTGCAGTCTGTTGGATCATCAGAGGAGACTGCGCAACAGCGCCTTCCGAGAGTTAGTTGAACAATCAAAGAAAACAAAACACGGCCGGCCAGACTTGATTCCCTCATCACTGGACATTGCACGGGGATTGCGACATGATCCTGATGGCCCCTGTCTCTGTTTTAGTGTCTAAGCCCGTCTGACTTAGCTTGGCTCCCTGCTTGTTAGGGTCTGGTCCTGTTTTGGGACAGTTGTGCTCCACGTCCAAACATGTGAGGGATATCCTCCCGGGGTTTCCTAGTAGAGAGTAGAATGGATAAAAAGACTTGTGCAGAAATGAGATATAAAGAGGGAATCATGCTGAACAATTTCCTCCTATATCCTCCTGTGTTCCCTCACAGACCCACGGAGACCAGGAGGATGCAGACCAGATGGACATAGAGTACGGAGCGTGTGTGTGTGTGCACACGTGCATGAACACACATTGTTGTACGCATACGAGGTGGAGAGGGCAACTGTGTGGATCACACACACGGTCGCCTTGTTTTGTTTTGTACTCAATGTACCCATAATACCCTGCACTTGCTTAGTTATTGTTGCTACGTCAAGCTTTCTGCTCTCACACGGCACAGGGCTAATATCATTGCTGTTGGGTGAAAAGCACGTATGTCCAAATCTGTTGTTTTTCAGAGCTACAGCTATTTACTTCAGATATAGTCGGACAAAATCGCCTGGGCATTGCTTCAACATTTGTAAAACCCACAGGCAGACGCACAGGGGGACTAATCGCAATGATTTATGGAAATAATTGGTTACAAGTGTGGGATGATAGCCGGCATTCTCCTCCCTTTGTGCTATATCCGCTATCTATTTTGCACCGATTTCTTAAAGAAATACAGAGCAGGGTTGTGTGCCTGGCATGTTCTACCCCAGTTTTTTCACTTTTGTCAATATTGTATCCCCTTTGAATGACTTTTTTTAAGCCAAGTACCTCCTGACCAGCGCAAAACATTTTTGGTAGGAAAAAAAAAATCTATATAAAGAGGTACAATACAGCACCGGCAGTGACAGATTCCCATTTAAATGCTACATTTCAAATGATTACAGTAGAATCCATCGCTTAATTCATTCATTATTATATTTTTTTTCTTTTTTGGAATTATGCGTGACATATTTTTTTAATTAGCATTAGCATTTTAGCAAATTAACTTGCAGTTAAAGGCGCTCTAAGCAGTGTTGGGTGACAGCATTTCTTGTTGAGGTTCGAAGGTATTTTCAAACAAAATGGAGGCTCGCCCCTCCCTCCTCCTCCTCATCCCCCCTCCCTCCCTACAGTTCTCCAGCGCACTAACCCCCCCAAAAACAAAAAATGCTGTAGCCTAAAAAACGCGTCGCGACGACATCGCTTACCAAAAAGATTGTATAGCCTATTTGTCTTTCGTCATGCAAAAACTTTTTCATTTTTGTTTTAATAACATTGTTTTTAACTGTTTAACTAACTTAAAGGTTAATCATTGCCATCCCTAGTCAGAACCTCACCAGTTGATGATCCATGTAAGAGACACAGAAGTAATTGTTCCTACACTGCCGTGTAGAGGTAGATCTAATATTATATAGCTATTAGGAAAAGTTACAGATCAGACGTTTATTGCATTCTTTTTGGCAGCTGAGTTTATATACTTCATATTTTCAAACAGCATGTTTTAATTTTTACATTAAAACTTTTTAGGATCAGGACTGCGTGATGTTTGCCAAATGTACCGCTCTCTGGTAATGAGTTTGGCTGCGGGTTGCTCATCCAATAAAAAGCAGGACAGAGCTGCTAACATTACCCTAAACTCTGATAGAATCCAGGACCAGGCTTCCACACAGTGGAGGAACACTACTGTAACACTGGAACACTCTGGAACCACACAAACTAATGCAGTTAGGAGGTAATGCTTTTTGGCCTTGGAAGTAATGCACGGTTACTAGGCAATGAGCTAGTTAGCTGGTCGTGTAGTTGGTTGCAACTTACATTGGAGCAGACCAACAATACCTAATCCATTCTTTATCTTTGTGTTGTTTTGTGTGTTTCTGGCTTTAGAAAGGCTAAAAAGACACCCCTCTCCAAACTCTCCAAAATTCTCTGCAGCCCCAAGCACAAGCTTGATAGGCATGCCATTTTTGGTACATTCCATTTTTCTTAAATTGCATCCCTGTTTCCTTCACTTGCTTCCCTACTTTTGCGAGGAAATCATGTGAGGTGAGAGGAAATGAGGGAATGTGTTTTCAGAGAGCTGGGACGTCCTTTCCTCTGAAGTCAGCTCTATGGGTGGAGTTAGCAAAACGGCTTTTTAGCTGCACGGCTTCCGGGAAGGCTGCTCTCGTGTATTGTCTCTCATAGCTTCTCATGGATCCCTCCTCAGAAGGTAGGAAAGAGGAGCTGTTAAATAGGAGACTTGAGAAGCAGCATATGATTCCTAAGATATACAAGGTGGCAGGGCAAACTGTGAGTGTCCACTAACATACCAAAGTCCACCCTAGCGTGGACTTTAAGCATGTAGTACTTGCCAGTAGTAGACAGATTGTTTGTTGAACCCCTCATTCATCCTTTCCTCCTCCATCTTAGCCCCATAGGGCTGAAGAAAGCCCTTTACTCTTAGCACACCTTATTGCGTGCCCCCTCGTTTCTGTGTTAACAACCATTTTATTCCTCTACATAAAGTAAGTTGGGGTTATATAATGCAGAGGGATTGTTGGTGAAGACCTAGAGGTTCATGGGAGGGGGCAGAGAGTTGACCCCCCAACCCCTCTCCGTTACCTGAGGCCCAGGCATTATACTAAAACTGATCCTGGAAATGCAGATTCACCTCCTCGGATAGATAATAAGTGTTCCAAATATGTGTTTAAAAGCTGGATGGGCATTACGTCCTCTGGAGTGAGTGCGTTTTATTTGAGGATGCCAAGCCTGATTTGTTGTAAAAAAGAAAAGAAAAGGTAGTGTGTAAAAGTACACTAAATTGATCTGCCAAGTACAGCTTTTATTAGCTTCTACTTCTTAATGGCTCTGCAAAGATAATGAACAGTACTGAGCTGCAGCTGCAGTGTAGAGACACAGAAATGTAGATTACGGTTATATCAGAGTAGCTTGAGAGCAGCTGGTTATCTAAGATTAAATGAACAAATGCATCCATGAGGGATTTTGTGTCTACTGTATGATTGATTTTGTAATACAATGTAATACACTTTTCGGAGAAGAAGATAGGTGACTATCATAACTCTGTGAGACACATCCTGCTTTATATCAAAGCATGTGGGAATTATAAAATGGATCAAAGCCTTTAAAGGTCTCATCTTTATTCACATTGGAAGACATGGAAAACAAAGTGGGGTGCCGTTTCTAACAGAGTCCACATCTGTAGCAGCTTCGCTGCTAGAATTATGGATTTGCTACTGTGTATCCCAGCAGGTTTCCCGATCTTTGGATCTGCGGTAGCATTTTTAAAACCACTCCCTTAAATAGTGCAGCTATCTTCAGCTCAGCCCGCCTCGCCCCCACGCTCACAACAAATACAAAAACAAACAGACCCACACCAGCGGCAAGACTACAGGAACACCAGCACAGGGCCTCCCTTTGATAAGTGCTGAGCTTTATATTTTTCCCATCAGAAATGAAACACAACATTAAGCCATTCATTAAAGTCAACTGAAGCTAATCATCCCTCATTTACCCACGTGCCCGGGGGCAGGCGAGCCCCATATACTTAGGCCCAGATGTGTCGATGAGTCAGTGGGGAGATAGCAGACCGCAGAGGGGGCCTGCTCACTTCACTCTGAGGCCTGTGGTTTTTGAGGAGCATCAGACTTAGCGGGCCGGTTGTGATGCCTGGTCGCTGCCTGGCTGCTGACGTTAGCCCCATGACACCATTGGCTGTGTAAAGCCACTGCAGTACGGAAAGGTTCCATTTAGTGGGGGAAAAAAGTCGATAATGATCAGTTATATGCCTTTGTTTAAAAAATAACTGAATAATGAAGAGAGAACATCAAACCTCAATGGCTGGCACATTTTCAAAGTTTTGTAGTGGCAGCAGGCTTCTATTGAAATGATGTCTCCTCGCTGCAGGGGGCGACAGCGTGCGTACACATTTTTGCTTATAACCCCTGTGTTGTCTTCCCAAAAAAATCACTTACGTTGACGCCTTTTTCGATGTTTTTAACTTTTTCTTATGTTTTTGTCACTTTTGACACTCAGCCCATTTCAACACTGCGTAACACTAGCTTATTAACTTTAGTTTTGCACTTATTTTTGGGATTTTAACTTCTTTTCTAGGAAATGATACCTAATGTTTGAGTCAGAAAAGCAGAAATTAGAAATTATTTAGGATGTTGATAGATAATCACAGACTGGAATATGTCAACTTTTACTTAATACTTTTTCAAAACCACTTCAATTGTTTTTTTCAAATGCTATGAAATTGAATAAGACACCCCAAAATGAATGAAAGTAGAGATGTGTACTTGCCAAAGAGCGTTGTGTGGAATCAATCATGTTATTTTGGGTAATTCCAATTGGGTAGTAAGAACATTGATATAGGAAAACGGGTCAATTTGACCCGAGACAACATGAGGGTTAAGCTCGACGACAAGTCATTACATTGTGGCAGCTTTGAGCGGAAGTGGGAAAACCCTAACAACTGGCTGGATGTCACAGCCCAGAAACCATATAACGTCATGTGATTTAACTACTCAGAACTAATTTCTTCTTTGCTGTGTCTGGTACCCTCACCAGACATTCAGGAATAATGGCTGAACCGCTTTACCACTGTGAACATCTGCTTTGTTGCAGTTTAGGAGAGACATGCTTATATTTTGATGTGGAGTTCATAGGAAACGTTTTTTGTTTTTATGGTGTATATGAAGCTGTTAGGGTTAGGGTGAAATTAATTTGGGAAAAAAGGATGCAACAATGATGGCCATTTTTAAATATAGTCAAAAGCCACGGTGTATTTTTTTCCTTGCAAACAACTTTTTTTACTTTTTCCAGTCAAGAATGTTCCTGCTGCACTAGTCATGTATTGCAGAAGTTAAACTGGTGGCAGTACAAAAGTCAATGCACTTTTTAAGGTGTTATAAAAGTGATATACTCAAACTAGAAATCAAAAACTCAACATTGATAGCAGTACTTAACACGGTCAACCATTCCTTTCCCAAATAATAACCAAAAAAGTAACTCACCTCCAGAGATGTCAAAATTACTCACTTCCCGTACTCAAGTAGAAGTACAGATACTTGTGTTAAAAAAATACTCAGGTAAAAATAGAAGTAATGATTTAACTTCTTTACTCAAGTAAAAGTAACAAATTACAGGCTTGGAACTATATTTAAAGTATAAAAGTAAAAGTAGCCTTGCAAATGGCCTTGCATTTTATATGCAAAGCTACCTGGATGACACAAATGTTACCGAGTGCACGCTGAGGAAAAAGACTCTTTATATGCCATTGGCTACATTTTAAATGGATGCCTGCCAATAGGCCTAAAACATCATATATCTGAGTATTGTGACAGCGACTGGGACTCCAGGTTAATAAGATTCTGACTGAGTAACAAGATTAATTCATTCAGTTGTGATTCTGTGAGAATTCACAGATCCAGTTTCTCTTTTTTAATCTTCCCCTTAACATTTAAAGGAATCTACATGTATGTGTGTGTGTGCTCAAATATGGCTTTTGGACAGAAAATAAAGGATAAAATATGAATTACTAAACTGACATTAAATAAGAAGTTCCCCATACTTTCAGAGTTCATTGGCCAGGAGTCCTTCTGGATGCCTCCTGTCTCAAACATCTCTCTCAGATAAGGCCGAGGATGATTGGGGATCTCTGGGATCATGTCGCCATCCATAATACTATGTGCTAACATTAGCGCCATCAAGCCGCAATGATTTGCCACGAATGAATGCAGAATGCTGCCAAATCTGTTGAGTTGTATTAGTGGTTCGTCAAATGCAATGTACAGTATATTCCCATCCAATTAGATTGAATATGGTATTGATGACATGAAAAATAATGGTAACTCCAGTGAAATTATTTGAAACTTGTTAGTGAGGACTAGATTAGGACTGGATTTAAAGCTGATTCTTCGCCCCAGGTGTGTCTGTTAAAACACGGATTGAGACAACTTCTCTCTTTTGGTGCTTTATTACAATGAAGCAACATGCAACCTAGCTAACAGGCGAAGAACACAAACAACAAAATCACTAGCTAACTTACTTTAAATTTGCAAGAACTACAGACTAATACAGGCTTAAATGAACTGACAACATAAGTTATATGACTTACAGTTCTCAAAGACGCACACACACGATCTCAACTGATTATCCTCCGCACAGCTAGTCTTTTTTTATTTTCTCTCACTTGTGTAGCGTGCACTGCGTCCGTGCTATTCTCTGACATGACAACCTCTTGTCAAAACTAAAGTAACGAGCCAATTATGTAAAATGTAAGGCATAAAAATATCAGAAAAATCTACTTGAGTACAGTGCAAATACTTTGTTACTTCCCATCTCTGCTCACCTCCAGGTAATTCCAGAGTTGTCTTATTTATGTCTTTTCCTAGCTGCTAGGTATGCATCGGTAGCTTTTGCTGCTTTCACGTTATAAGTTAAGTGAATGAGTGAGTGAGCCCTGAGCGGTTGCGGGGTGTTCGGTGCCTTGCTCAAGAGCACCTTGGCCTGGTTTGACTATAAGGTTAGCACTAGGGCTGACCCTCTTGGAATAATGCATGAACACTTCCAAATTCCTATTCTGCCAAAGTTGCGTGAATGTAGCATTTGCCCACATGGGTTTCGCCTGTATTCTTCATTGTGGTTTAGTTTAGAGTTGCAAGGTGTGTTAGCCCCGCAGCTTCACTGTGTGCAAGGGACCTCTGGAGAGCTACATTACAGTCACAGTTGCTAAGGTAGTTATATAAACCTCAGAAGATGTGATGCATGAAGGCTTCCGAGTTGTTTAAAAGCACTGAGCTGGGCTGAGTAACGTAAAAATAATGTAATTTTTCAATGATTAACAAGAAACTGATTAAATTTTTTCAATTCACTTAAATTAAGTACGTTTGCAGCACAGATGTTTTAATGCAAACGCTGTATATTGACTTTAATAATTTAAGGATTACAGTGCCATGTTGACATGTCTGCATCAAAGTACGTCTCAGAAACCTGAGAAATCATGCCCCAAGTTTCCAACTTGGAAATCTGACCTAAGGGATTATGCCATTTAATTTTTCCAAGTACAGTAGGAAGAAGTAATTCCCAACTTTCCACCAGTGCTGAAACACTGCATGAGTGTTTAAGGAAAGGTGTACTAGAGGAAACAGCTCTGGAAAGCCAATTCCGACTCTTTGAACTGTTTGGAAGTTGGCCTAATTTGACATCTGTCATCGAGGGTTTCTACTTGATAACGTACCTTTGAGCGCTCGAGCCAGAGGTGGTAACCCAAACAGCAAGAAGGAAACAGTCCCCGTATTGTGAAACGCAGCAGAGCGTGACTTTGAACTCTGAGTAGACTGATGGATGGAGAAGAACTTTAATGTCACATGTAACATCATCTGTTCTGTACCCTTACTGGGCAGGTTGGGGCTGCTTCTTGCTGGTGTGATCGGCCTTCTCCAGAGGGGGGAAAGAGCACGCTGTCTGCACTGACCATCAGGCGTATTAATCACCGTCTCAGTCATGCATGTGTTGCCGGGACTTCTCCGCTTAGAGACGTTAATCTCCGAGTCGGGTTTTCGCTTTAACTTATTGTCAGTGAAACGAAGCATCAAAGGGCCCGAGCGGTGAGCTGATTGGCTTTTTTAATCTCTGCGCAGATCCTCCGTCGGGTCAAAGATGAGAAAATAATGACCGACCTAATCCCAACATTAGCTTTTAAAATCGGAATGCATATGTTTTACATCATTCTCGCCTCGCAGCGTGGTGATAGGAAGCAGAGCACGGGGGAAAGGGGAACGACAGAATGAAAAAGTGAATAAAAGAGTGTGATCCAGGGTAACCTTGTTAGGGCTAAGTGACGCTGTGCAGAGAGCCTCTTGTCAGTCGGTTGGCAAGATGAGCTTCTTGTAAATGATTGTCCTCTCTGTCAAAAGGCTTATTTCCTTTTTCCTACATCTGACGTCTGGGGCTCTGACGCAGTATTTCCCAGCAGTTTTCCTCCCAAATATTGCAGCTTTTTCACTTTGTCTGTATTTGTTACAAAGTCCCTCCTTTTTACACATAGGCATTATTTTCATCTGTATTATGATGTGCAATCCAAATGTGAAATTACCCTTCTAGAGCAGTTCCCTGCAGGCGGTCAACAGTACACGGCGCCGTGAAAAGTGTTGGCCTACCTTTGGCCTACGCCTTAATGAACTATTGGTCACTTGAGGTCACTGTGTCCCACCTATAAATCAACTGAAAACAAGGTTCGGCAGCAGAATCGGGCAGCGTTAGCGTCCGTAACCTTTTCCCAGACAGAGGAGTTGTCGGTGTGAGTAAAGAGACCACTGGCTGGCTACGGATGCGTTCCCCTTCACAGCATTATAAATGTATGTGTGAGGAGGCCCTTAATGGCCGCTAATCCAATTTCTGCCACTGAAATCAAATCTCACTGGCGCCAGTAGTTCTCTCCTTCCCTCACAAATAATGGCCTCCGCTTTGGCCTGTTTATGAAAAAGATGAAAAATGAAAAATCTCCTTTTTTGCCTTCCTTAAATCCACCCAAATCTTCACCAAAATTTGTGTGTTTTTTTTTTTTTTTTCTTCCGCCCAACCCACGCCCTCCATCCCCATCCCCCCCCCCGTCCCCAACCCCCTCTCTTTGTCCTACGAAAGTTATTAATTGACCGTCTGTTTCGAGTGGAGGGATGAGGTAACAGGAGAGCAGGGGAGAGTTTTCAGCAGTATAGGATCCCATTTACCGTATGTCTTAATGCCTTCTCGAGGTCCGCCATTGATTCTTTTCTAAAACCGCAAGCAATGGAGATAAGATTAGGCCTTCGATTCCTGCACTGCCGTTAGTGGATGAAATGACTTGGCCTGTGCCGACAGTTGGTGCATTGCTCTTTTTTTTAGCAGGTCATGGCCTCTGGGATTATACTGTAGGACAACATACAGATCCCCCCCCTCCACAGTAGCCTCAGGTCCAGCAAATCCTCTAGGTGACAAAATGGTGAATTAAAGCCTTATTTCAGAGAATATGACACTGTCGCCCATGGTAAACGTATGCATATTCTTGACTTTGGTCCCTATTTCCAAAACAAAGATATTAGCTTTGACACTGATGAAGGGAGCTTTGGCTTTGGCTTCCTTCCCCCTGGATATGGATTTGAATGATTATCTTTCGGAGCATCAGTTGGACAAGTAGTCACATTGCCGTTCTGCAAGGAGATATTATTCTGGAGTGCAAGCCTAATAATATGATATGTCTAATAGCGCTTAACTCTTAGTTGGACCTTCACCATGCCGTCGTCTCAATTATTGCTGAGAGCCTCAAAGAGCAATGGCAGGGACACGGAGAGGGGGAAAGGGAGAAGGGAGAAGCCAAATGGCGGGGAAGAAAAAGAAAAAGCGGTGGATTCCGGCTGGCTTTGAGAGGTTATGGAGGAACGTCTACCACAGTGCGTGCAACAGGAATTTAATATTTCTTTTTCTTACTGGTTTGGCAGCTAAAACGATTGAAAATGACACTTAAGTATTTCACAAGCTCACATAGGTGATATACAATCTTACAATGACTGATGCACAGGCATAAAGGGGATATATGTGGTATAGGGTATAGGGTGTATAATTCAGCCACTCACTCACACACACAAACACACTCGCAGACACGTAAAAGACTTCCACAAATGTCATTTTTGACAGCGGTAAACAGCCAGCCTACCACAGGCTCTGTTTCTGATTCAAAAATACAAAACATTTGGATTTGCTCTTGAGATTTGTGTTTGTTTGTTTGATTGAATTTTCATTTTCAAACTCAAACCCGAATGTCAAGCTGGCAGAGGAAGATCATATCTACAGAGCAAAACTAAACATTGGTGAAATTAAGGTTTGCAGTTGTGATAGTAAATACAGCCAGAACGGAAAGAAAAGTATAAAAAAATAAATAAATAAATAAATAAGGATTCTAATTTCCTGATAAAAGCCATACTTCTTTGATTGGATCCTCACTGTGCCAGTTACAAAGACAGTAGATGATTTAGAAACCTACTGTGCCTTCCAAGACGAAATTATCTTTACATGCTCTGAGATTTATGAATTTTGTTCTTGGTTTTGAAAGCAATTGAGATGACTTAATCATTTCTTTCCAGGCAAATTAAACTGTTTCCTCTGTGAACCCGGGTAATCAGCTTAAGTGATTACATCGGCCGTAAATATGAGATGATGAAAGCAGTGCCCTGAGGAAAGGCTAAACGGGAGTTCTTGGTAGGATATGATAGACCATCTCTCTACTATCAGATGCTGGGGGAAGGGGCTTATGTGGGGATTGGTTGCCCTCTAGCTGTCAGCGTTGAGATTGGGTTATAAAATATGGTATAGATTGTTGTGTAGGTGAGGTTATGATGTCTTATTAGTTAGTTAGCTGAAGCTTGACACAAGTTAACACGTGAGTTGAATTTGATTGAAAGTATTCGGTGTCTGCAGGGAAATAAAAATGATAAAGCAAAACAAAAATAACATGGAGTGCATCTTCTGAGTAAACAGGATAAGATATCCAAATGAGATATCCAGAATCTGGTGATTTATAAGGGTACAAATGGAAAGCTACGGCATCAGGCATCTGGCATCAACTGAGTGTATTTGGTTCCTGCTGTAAAAACTTCCCTAACTGTGTCTTCTTTTTTTTTGGAAGAGTTTTTTGTAAATTCCATGTGTAGCATGATAATTTGACTCGGCAGCTGACAAGATTTAGCTACCTTATTTAGATATGTAAAGCAAGATATCAAAATGGATATCGATTCTTTTGCAATAACAGTTGGGTACAATTAGAGTTAGCTAAGGCTAGCTGTGGCTAGTTTTCTTTTGGCTCAGTTTTGCAATTTCTTCAAAAAACAAATGCGGAAGGAAAGAAGGACATAAGGGGTGAAATAATATGAGTTAATAATAATAATAATATAATAATAATTTAATTTGTAATGCACTTTATATTTATGCAAATCCCAAAGTGCTACATGATAAAAAAGGTAACTGCTAAAATAAAAACACATGGAGAGCATGAAAATGAAAATAAATAAACAAAAACAATAAGGAAAAGGGCAAGAGTTCAATCAAATGCCCTCCTAAAAAGGTGGGTTTTAAGGCCACGTTTAAAATCATCCACAGTCTGTGGTGTCCTCAGTTGGTCAGGGAGAGCATTCTGGGAGCAGTCTGGGAGCAGACCTGAGGCAGATCGGAGGGTCCGGGTTGAGGTCTGTGGGGTGAGAAGTTCCTTGAGGTGTAGGGGGGGGCTTCACCATGGATGTACTGAAGGGTAAGGAGGGAGACCTTGTACTCAATCCTGAGTGAGACAGGAAGCCAGTGGAGTGATTTGAGAATGGGGGTGATGTGGTCATGTTTGCGCACCCTCAGCAGGATCCTAGCAGTGCTTTTTGGATGTACTGCAGCTTCTGAAGGCTTTTTTCAGGGATCCCAGTGAGAAGCGCATTGCAGTAGTCCAGCCTGGAGGAGACAAAAGAGTGGACAAGCTTTTCTGCATCTGCTGGAGTGAGTGTGGGACAGAGTTTTTGTGATGTTCCTGAGGTGGAAGAAGGAGGTCTTGCAGAGATGTTTAATGTGAGCCTCAAAGGCCAGAAGAGAGTCCATTTTAACACCCAGGTTAGTGGGTGATGTTGAAAGTGGAATATTTTGGCCAGAGAGGGTGATGCTGGTAATGTCAGATGACCGAACCTGGTGTGGAGTGCCGACTAAGTTGGCTTCAGTCTTGGAACTGTTTAGCTGCAGAAAGTTTTGCTTCATCCACGCCTTTACCTCCTCCAGGCAGGTGGTCAGAGTGGATGATGGCAGGGCAGCAGAGGGGGTTGGGTTTGTCTTGGGGTAGAGTTGAGTGTCATCAGCATAGCAGGGGAATGAGATTCCATGCCGGCTGATGACATGGCCAAGGGGGAGCATGTAGATTATAAACAGGGTGGGGCCGAGCACTGAGCCTTGAGGGACACCACAGGTGACGTTGTGCGTCAGGAGAGGTAGGATGAGAACCACTCATGGACAGAATCAGAAACACCTATAGTGGAATTAAGATGATGGAGGAGGATGTTGTGGTCCACAGTGTCGAATGCTGCAGTCAGGTCCAGGAGGATGAGAAGAGATGGGGAGCCAGCATCTGCAGTCATCAGCAGGTCATTTGTGACCCAGACCAGGGCTGTTTCTGTGCTGTGGCCAGGGCGGAAACCGGACTGAAATTTATCAAAAAGGTTGTTTTGTCTGAGGTGGTCTTGAAGCTGTGTTTCAAAAGTTGACTTTTCAATGTAAGTTGACTAATTAGGGTATCTATGCAATCTGTCTGCATTGCATGAACTCAGTATGCATGTGCAGTTATTTCTTTCCTACAGTTTTGTGTGTGTGTGTGCGTGTGCATGTGCGTGTGTCCATGCAGTGTAAGCGCTGTGACAGAGAGCGTTGAAACTCTTTGAATTACAGATCTCCTGCCCAGTCCTGTACTAGCCAGGAAAAAGTATGTTTTAACCTAACACCCACATATGTCTTTGTTTTTCAAGCAGTTGCTGTAAATACAGGCTTTTTCAGTTTAAATGCTGCCCTGCATCCCAGGAATGGCCCACGAAGGCTCTGCCCGTTACAGAGAAAGTTTAATGCTGCATCTTGTACTTTATTGCCGTCAAATGTAATTCGTCTTGATTTGATTGCACCGTAAGTTGTGTTTATCAGGCACCTAGCAACACTGTTTTGAATGAAAATTACCTCTTTAAAGAGCAATTAGGAAAACCAACCTATAGGCCAAATGCCTTTCAGCTCTAGATTTACTTTAACGTAGCGTAAGTCATGCAAAAAAAAACAAAAACAAAGTGGCATCAGCTAAGCAAGTGTACAAAGTCCACCAAAGTCACATTATTCAATTGAAGGCCATGAGGCTGATGGAAGAGATGTGAACGTTGTTTTCAAAGGGTGATTTTAACTAAGAGCTGTGTGCGAGAAACTTTATTGCCATGGCTCAGATTGGCAATGTGACTCAAAGTAACTAGATTAGATTAATTGCAGGAAATAGCTCTGAGATGGTTTGATGTTTGCATGCATCTGTATTATTCATTGGGAGACCCTGTTGGCAGAGCAATATCTTGCTTTCTCATGCATGTCGGCTTAAACAAGTGAATATTTTCAAATCAACCTCACAGTGTAGCCCTGAGAATGGGAAATAGGTCTTTTGTAGGGGTACTTAAAAGGCCACTGCGATGCCAGCACATATGAGAAGGCAATCAGAGATAATGCCGCCAGCTACACACCGTTACCTGTTTTTCTCCAACAAGTGCAGTAATAAGACCACGAATCAGGCAAGGAAACTTATTTTTCTGCAGCGCTTTCCGGTGTTTCCCCTCTCTGTGAACCATGGCGTGGCTTGTTTCTTTGTGTTCTAGATCAGGATTCAGATAGCGTCTCATCATCCAAGCCTTACTCTACTTCTCCCTCCCCATTCGATTTTCTTCTCCCTTAAATTCCCTCACACTCCGCCCCCCACCTACATCTCGCACACACACCTCGTTATCTTATTTGTGGCCTTGGCAGCCAGATTGTTGCCTTGCGGTTCGGTAGCCAGAGTTTCACAGAGCCGTCTGACACTCTGTCTGAGAGCCGTGGGTGCAGAACCTTCACCACACAAGCTTCCATGAGAGCAGGAAGTCAGTTCCCAGTATGCTTTGCCCATCCCAGTGAAACCTGGACGTATTAACCTTGGGCTGGGGGACCTTTCCAACTTGGATAGAGAGTTATCCAACTTCCCATACTTATCTCCCCTCTCTACTACAGTGGCAGTGAAAACTGAGGTCCAGTCCCGATTGGTGGAGCAGACCAAGACCTGATATGTGATGTTCCCTCATATACGGTTCATTTCTTTACTGCAGCCTTTTTAAATGACAAAAGTTGCAGAACTTGTACGACAAGGGTTTTTGTGAAATCTTTATGAATAATTTATGATACTCAAAGCACACACATTCTTTTGTAGTTGCTTGTTGTGCAATTCAAAACATATCTCAAGTGGTTATCTTCCTATTCCATCATCTTTATCTCTTTACATTTTCCCAATGCTTGGATGGTGGAATGAACTCCAAGGACCAATTTAAACACATTTTATTTAACGTGCCTTTCATGACAACCAAAGTTACTTCACAAACAAACAATCATCAAATATTGTTAAAAGTTTAGTCATCTCATAAAAATTTACATTAAAATTAAAATTAAAATAATCTAATATACAATAATCTATTCCACAGTAGTCTGTTTCATGACTTGACATTCTTTTACATACCTTTGTGTTACAGTAAAGTCAACAGAAGCAAAGCTCACTGGTCATTAATCGGTTGCTTGAAAAACAATGCCTTGCACCCATTAATATGTTGTGTCATCCCATCACTAGCTGTTAGGTACAGGTACAAATACAACACAATATTCAGTCTGACTATATTCAAGTGTTCAAGTGTGAGTGCAGTCACCAATATTACACCCTGTCCCTGGTGCACTAAAAGCAAATATGCAAAATACAAAACACCTGATACACGGTGACGTTTTAGATTCTTTTTTCGTATGAACTTCTTGTCAGTTTCCCTATAAGGACAAAGCTAACAGAAAAAAGATGAGAATTCATTGGGAAATACTATCTTGGTGGATTACATGCAAATCTGGGTTAAGCTACCACGGGGCCCTGGAGCGACAACAAGATGTGGGCACCCGTTGACGGATTTATCAACTGTCAAGTCAAGTTACCACAAAGTAATTGCCACACAGAAAACCTTTGGCCTTCAGGGCCCCGAAGTGTCTGGGGGCCGCTTTGCTCTGCTTGTAGTCCAGCCTTGGCAGTCATGTCACAGTTGGTATAGAAAGAGATCACACTGTATTGAGAAGCCGGACTTTGACATAAGGTTGTCTGAAACACAGCAAAGCCGTTACCTGGAGAATTTCACAAGTGCAGGTAGCACTGATCAAATAAATAACCACATCTCTGTTCCTCCCCCCCAGGTGACTCAGGGAAGCAGCGACCAAAAGAACCAAAGAAGAAGAACAAGCAGAGGCTGCGGTTTCGGGCCCAGAATCAGCACAGCGACCACTTGGCCTCTGCGCGCCCCAGCCAGTGAGGGCTAAAAAAACTACAAACTAGACTTCCCATTAAAAAAAAAAAGAAACCAACGCAACGCTGCTAGCCGCTGCAACACCCCCCCACCCCCCGACCCCCCTCCGCCCCTGCACACCGGGAAACACAACAAGTCCGTCACTACAAACATATATGTCTAACGTACCATATCAGTATCAACACACTAAACACATGCTTCATGCCTCCCGCTGCCCCCCCCCACCCCCCCAGCTGCAGTAACCAGCCAGGTGACTCTCAGCCCCACCCCCCCTTGCCTTGCCTTGTGGACCCTTTACAGTTGACAACAAATTTCCTGTCATTAACAATGCCATTAACCGTGCAGAGTGATGGAAGACGCAGGGGCAACCAAAGACTGTGGAGGCGGGAGAGACGGATAGAGGGAGGCGGGTAGGAAGGGAAGGGGGGGGGGATAAAAAAAGAGAAGATGAAGCTACAATAGAGATTCGACTGAAGCGAATGATGCTGATGGACAAGAAAAGGGCATCTTGAACTGAAAGAGACAGTTTTTTTGTTCCTATATTTATGTTAAAACTACCCTCACCTTCCCTTCTAAATGGAGACGGAGCGTTCCTATGTGTGGCCTTTATGTTATGTACATTTTTGAGAGTAATATTAAAGAAATTACCATGCATAGTTGCAAAGTATTTTATTCTCAGCACAAACTGTTTACGTTCAAACCGCTTTATGCTCTAACTGTATAGTGTGGATATAAAAAAAGAAGAAATTTAGTTGTTGGACAAGCATGGCAACAGACTCATGTGTACATAGTTTATCTAATTATGAAAGCTTATTACTGTATTTTCAGTATTGACTCGTTCACCATTCTAAATGTTTTAGAGATTAAACGGTTGTAATACCAAGCTGCAGATTAAAATGATTAAAAACAAATAATAAACATAGCCGCCACATAGCTATTTCATTTATATGGTATATATTTGATTTATTTATTAATTCTATTTTGTACTTTTTTTTTGTTCAGCGATATCTTTTTCCTCATACTGTTACTCTTATATGCTGAAATATTCTTTGAGTTCCTTATAACAGTGCATATCTTAAACACGTGGAAAAGGTTTTTTCTTTTGATGTCATGCAAAGTCTTGTATTACATTCATTTGACCTCATCTACTGATTTCAATGTTTTCAAGAAGAAGCAAAAAAGACAAAACTATGCTTTGACATATTCTAGGTTTAATGATTAGGATCCAGCAAATGTATGGTCATAGGACTGCATATGTGTACATTGTGTTTTATTAAAAATACATTTCATGTGACTGTACGATGAAGCCTTTCATTATTGTCTATGGTTATAATATATGTGGCTGAACTCCGAAACTGCAGTTTCCTTGTCTCACTTCAGTGTACAATTATGTGATTTAAAAAAAAAAAAACATTTGTGAAATCCATCACGTTGTGCTGCCTCGAGCCAAAGGATTGGATATGGTCGATTGAGCCTAAACAGCATGACGGCACTGTTAAGGGCTTGTAATTCACGATGACGTATCCTCATGAGTGGCACTAAACCAGTGCATGTCGTTGGTGGCTCATTCATTTCCAACATTGTACCGTAACGCCCGCACACACACACACACACACACACACACACACACACACACACACACACACACACACACACACACACACACATTTTCAATCACCTCTTTATGCGATGCATGTCACACTTATTCACTTTTGTGGTCCACAAAACATCAAATAAACACATAAAAAAGTCTTCCCTAGGCTAAGTCTGCCTGGTACATGGGCAAAGAAAAAAATGTTAGAAACCTTAAAAACGTTTAATGAAAGTCATGGCTAATTTAGCTCTAGATCAATATGTAATCATTGTCCCAAAAGTAAAAAAATAAAAAATAAAAATAAAGCTAAATCTGCCGGAAAGCTTATGGATGCACGGTAGTAGAAAGCAGATGAATCAGGCTGTGTCATATATATATATATATATATATATATATATATATATCATATATATATATAGTGGGAGACACTTTCAATCAATTTCAGTAAATTTTGAAATACCCAACTCTTCATATGCTTCATGCCCATCTTTAGGCCTAATGCCGAGCAGTTTTAATTGCCTAAACATCTTTCATTTTACACATAGGAGGCTATTCATTTTCACAGCTGACCACTTCCACCGAGTGCTATCATGTGGAGCCCCGAAAACTAACGAAATGTAGTAAAAGGTTAGGGGCTAAAATACAAAGGACTACATCATATACAAATAACAATAAGCGATATAGCTAAAGCTAACTTTCGTCCAACCAGTGCATGTTAATCACCTACTTCCTGCATACTGTGTTCCATCTGTCACATCAATTTATAAACTCAAACTCAGCAATTTATAAACTTATATAAATAGCTTGGTCAGTGGAGCTGGTGCCCATGTGTAGAGGTTTGCTCCTCGATGCTGCAGGCCCGGGCTCCACTCCAACCTGAGGCCCTTTGCTGCATGTCACCCCCCACATTTTCATGTCTTCTGCTGTCCTGTGTAAATAAAGGCTTAAAATGCCCCTTAAAAAAAAACAAATAAATCAAAACAGTGGCTAAAGCATTTTAGCCAGCAAGGCATTATGATATTAAAGAGACAGAAGACATTCAATCTCACACTTCATCTACAAAATGTCAAGGATGACGGAGTGTCACAGAGGAACTGATGCCATATTTTGTAAAAACTTTGTAAAATTTGTAAATTTTACTTTGTAAAAAATTCTAAAGGTTCGATACATTTACATGTGTCAACTAATGAAAGGAAGGAAGATCCGGCAATGCGAGACTACTACTGATTCATCATATTATAAGGAAAAGAAAATGTCGCCTGGGGAAGAAAAAGGTAAATTATTAAATTTGCATCAAGACCACAAAAATGAGGGAGTTAAAATAATAAAATGAGCTAATAAAAAATCAACAGCAGAGTTAAATTAATTATGTTTTTATTTCATTAAGACAACTGATTGGTGGATAAACAACTTTATTTTTGACTTGTCTGATAACTTTTTAGACACATTTTGTCATTCGTAGCCCCAAATTGTTGTGACATTGTTGTCCTAAAAGTGCATATTCTTTTCAAATAGGTTTGAATGAGTCATCATTGTCGAACAATTGCATATTCCTTTCATGTATTACGTCAATAAGTGGCTCTGTGTAGCCAGTTGGGCCCAGAATGAATGAAGCAAAGCAGAAATGACTGTTGCAGGGAAAGGAAGAAGACGTAGATGTTGTGAGTTGTTTTTGAAGACATCTGCTGCTGGTTACAAGTTAATGAACGATTCACAGATGTCATCCCCTGGGCCAGACTATCACTGCTCCAGACTGAGGGATTAAACCTAAAGGCTTACGGAGAGGAACTGCACTGAAGTGGATTCATTAAGCACAAGACCACCGCTACAGCACACATTGCAGCATCTACAACGGAAAGAAAAGAGACACAGAGAGAATCACATGACACATTCTGAAGAAATGGGTGTCTTTATTTCACCTCACCTTTCCCCTTTGATATCAATCCACCCATTGTTTTTACTACTGCTGTGAGAAACCGGACACTGATTGTATTTTTCAGTGTTGTTAAGAGAGCTAGCAGTCATCCGTACATCAGAAGTAATGGTCCTCTCTGTGTAAACCACTTCTGTGAACTGTATGTGCGCACGCACGCCTCTGCGCGTGTGCGTGTGTTTTACTGTTTGTGCTGAATGTGGTTAGGTGGCTGGGACTGAAGCTCCCTTTTAATCTAACAGAGAGTGTTTTTAATGACTTCTGTTGGGTCCTATTATTAAAGCCTGCTTCAAAGGCACGACAAGTGAAACCAGGAGGAAATGATCCAGTGGGCTCTACACTGTTACTGTATAGACCAGTGATAGCAATCTGTTCAAAGCAGGTTGTTATGGCATGTAAGAGCATCTATTGTACACACTATATTGTACCACACAATACATTGTTGGGCACTGATCTTTCATAGAATAGTTGGCAATGCAAGATTCTTCCTTTCATGAACGTCTGTTCACTGTGTGAATAAAGCTGCATTTAATCTAAAATCATGGGATTTGTCATGTATGAAGTCTTCTCCATCATTTCCAAGTCTCACCCTACATCAGGGACTAACATGCTCTTTCCCGCAATTATAAAAGACTGTAATTAGTTATTAATCCAAATTACTAAAATAAATTGCACTGTGATGCCTGAATGTGATTTGCTTTATTGTCCCAGGCAGGCTTTCTTATATGATGACGTGAAACGAAGGATGGAGGATAACGAAGATAAGAATGCTTTCTAAATTTTGCATTTTTTAAAACTTATTTTTAAGCATTTGAAACTCATTACACAGAAATAATGGCCGACCATGACAAGAGGAGTAGCTAACCAGAATTGTAGAGTCCCAAAGTGCAGACATCATTTTGGTCAATTCCTCCTCAGAGGGCTACTTCACAAAACCAAGGTAAGGGATTAAGCCGGGATTTCCCAGTTATCCTGGCTCAATTTAGCCTTTACTCGGTTTCACAAAAGCAGAGGCACCTAAGTTACCATGGAGATGTATTCTTCACAGCTAGCATGGTCCTGACCAGGCTTCACTCAGCAGTGGGTTTACCCTATTATCAGCCTGCATTAAAATACAACATGTGCATTGCTGTTCATTTAAGTTTGTATTAATGTGACAGTCAATGTTGCTCTTGTTGTAATATATGAAGACTGCTGTTCATATTGTTGTTAGAAGTTTGCTGAATACATTATGACAGTTGTCCAGATAATTAGAAAAGGCTGATGAAGTTGCCAAATGTGTTTTTTAAATGAAGTATGTTAAGGGCAATATATAAAGTGCTGTACATGTGTGTTTCTATAGCATACTATTTTAGTTGATTATTTATTTTGTATTCTTTAACAATAAATTATTCAATAAATTGGCATTCTTAGCATGCAATTTGTGCTCTCCAGTAAACTGGGACTATAATTTGGGAGGATATTACAATTATAAAAACCTATCCTAATTGTACAATCCTCCTTAATTCCAGTCTTAGTTCACTGAACCAATAACTATATAGTGTAGACTACTGTACATTCACACAACAACAGGGAGAGGACAGCTCAATGGTTTTTGACCTTATATTTTGCTGGGGGAAATAACTGATGACTATCACTCTGTTACATTCATATTTACTGTGTGCATTATATTTATCACGTAATTATCTTTATAGTGCCTAGATTTTAGAGTCCAATTTCCTTAGTTTCTTTTAAATGTCCATACAAACGAGGGAGAAAAGCATATGCAAAGATGGAAATTTGTCCTCTATAAAACTATAAAAATGAAATGAATGAAAAAAAACGTGAGAAAAAGCATGGCAGGTAACAGTGGACCGACTAGTCTAAGTATATATATATATATATTATAATGAACGACTGCTCTTAACTGAAACCATTCAATGAGTCACTTACAAAAAGGAACAGTTGTACACTTTGCATTAATTGCATCTGTCCGATCATCTGCCATGCTTTCTCTCAATGTTTCATTACAGCACCTGTGTTTCTCATATGTTTTTTCCACAAATAGCATGTAAATGAAATCATACTTCCACAAGAAAATTCTGCTCACTGTGTATAAAGTATGATCAATGCGTATTCTCCATGTTAGCATCAATAAATCTGTTATCCATGTCGCAGTCAGCCGTGAACGTGCATCTATCCGAATGACTTCAGCCGGGCTCAGCCTAACCACCCCTCCTCAGCCTGGCTTGGCCTCCGTGAAACACCACGCCAAGATGCACAGATTAGATTTATACTGGATTTAGGAATTCTGCTTTTGTGAAACTGCCCACAGGTCAGTAAAAGGTGAACACTTATGGAATTATTTACCTACCAAACTTAGATCCCAAACAGGTATTAAACCAAAAGTGTTGAATACGAAAGCCAAATGTTGGCTTAAATAACAACAGAGATGTGAACAGCTTTTAGCTTATAATGTCATTTTTTTTCTTTCTGTATTTTTTGAGAATTTTATAGATTATAGATTTGTTGTTGTAGTTGCTGTTGTTTTTGTAAAAGTCTGACCAAGGACAAAGACTACAAATTAAAGTCTAGGTTAAATGTCCTTAACACCTAGCATTGTTCACATCTAGTTGTAATAATGGTATAGGTATGGTCTCTGATAAATAACAATACAATTAAACAAATTTGATTTCACTTTACATAAAGGTATCTACATAAGAGTGACATGACACAGTCATGAACGTGTCATAAACATATTTAATGTTATATTAATTTCCTTTAATCCATCCATCCATCCATCTTCATCCGCTTATCCGGAGTCGGGTCGCGGGGGCAGCAGCTCCAGTAGGGGACCCCAAACTTCCCTTTCCCGAGCCACATCAACCAGCTCCGACTGGGGGATCCCGAGGCGTTCCCAGGCCAGGTTGGAGATATAATCTCTCCACCTAGTCCTGGGTCTTCCCCGAGGCCTCCTCTCAGCTGGACGTGCCTGGAACACCTCCCTAGGGAGGCGCCCAGGAGGCATCCTTACCAGATGCCCGAACCACCTCAACTGGCTCCTTTCGGCCTTGAAGGAGCAGCGGCTCTACTCGAGCTCCTCTCGGATGACTGAGCTTCTCACCCTATCTCTAAGGGAGACGCCAGCCACCCTCCTGAGGAAACCCATTTCGGCCGCTTGTACCCTGGATCTCGTTCTTTCGGTCATGACCCAGCCTTCATGACCATAGGTGAGGGTAGGAACGAAAATTGCCCGGTAGATCGAGAGCTTTGCCTTCTGGCTCAGCTCTCTTTTCGTCACAACGGTGCGATACACAGAATGTAATACCGCACCGGCTGCTCCGATTCTCCGACCAATCTCACGCTCCATAGTCCCCTCACTCGCGAACAAGACCCCAAGGTACTTAAACTCCTTCACTTGGGGTAAGGACTCACTCCCCACCTGAAGAAAGCACTCCATCGGTTTCCTGCTGAGAACCATGGCCTCAGATTTAGAGGTGCTGATCCTCATCCCAGCCGCTTCACACTCGGCGGCGAACCGATCCAGTGAGTGCTGAAGGTCACAGACCGATGATGCCATCAGGACCACATCATCTGCAAAAAAGCAGCGGCGAGATCCCGAGCCCACCGAACTGCAACCCCTCCCCGCCCGACTACGCCTCGATATCCTGTCCATAAATATTACAAACAGGATTGGTGACAAAAGCGCAGCCCTGGCGGAGGCCAACCCTCACCTGGAACGAGTCCGACTTACTGCCGAGAACCCGGACACAGCTCTCGCTTTGGTCATACAGAGATTGGATGGCCCTGAGAAGGGACCCCCTCACCCCATACTCCCGCAGCACCTCCCACAATTTCTCCCGGGGGACCCGGTCATACGCCTTCTCCAGATCCACAAAACACATGCAGACTGGTTGGGCATACTCCCAGGCCCCCTCCAAGATCCTTGCGAGAGTGAAGATCTGATCCGTTGTTCCACGGCCAGGGCGGAATCCGCATTGTTCCTCTTCAATCCGAGGTTCGACTATCGGCCGAACCCTCCTTTCCAGTACCTTGGTAGACTTTACCAGGGAGGCTGAGAAGTGTGATACCCCTATAATTGGCACACACCCTCTGGTCCCCTTTTTTAAGGGGAACCACCACCCGGTCTGCCACTCCTTAGGCACTGTCCCAGACTTCCACGCAATGTTGAAGAGGCGTGTCAACCAAGACATCCCCTCCACACCCAGAGCTTTCAACATTTCTGGACGGATCTCATCAATCCCTGGGGCTTTGCCGCTGTGGAGTTGTTTTACTACCTCAGCGACTTCCACCAGGGAAATTGACGACAATCCCCCATCATCCTCCAGCTCTGCCTCTACCACAGAGGGCGTGCCAGCTGGATTTAGGAGTTCCTCAAAGTGCTCCTTCCACCGCTCTATTACCTCCCCAGTTGAGGTCAACAACGTCCCATCCTTTCTGTAAACAGCTTGGATGATTCCTCGCTTCCCCCTCCTGAGGTGGCGAACGGTTTTCCAGAAGCACCTTGGTGCCGACCGAAAGTCCTTCTCCATGTCTTCTCCGAACTTCTCCCACACCCGCTGCTTTGCCTCTGTCACGGCAGAGGCTGCAGCCCTTCGGGCCCGTCGGTACCTTGCAACTGCTTCCGGAGTCCTCCGGGATAACATATCTCGGAAGGACTCCTTCTTCAGTCGGACGGCTTCCCTGACCACCGGTGTCCACCAGGGTGTTCGTGGGTTACCGCCCCTTGAGGCACCTAAGACCCTAAGACCACAGCTTGCCGCCGCAGCTTCAGCAATGGAAACTTTGAACATTGTCCACTCAGGTTCAATGCCCCCAGCCTCCACAGGGATGCACGAAAAGCTCCGCCGGAGGTGTGAGTTGAAAGTCCGTCGGACAGGGGCCTCCTCCAGACGTTCCCAGTTTACCTGCACTACCCGTTTGGGCTTACCAGGTCTGTCCAGAGTCCTCCCCCATCCCCTGACCCAGCTCACCACCAGATGGTGATCAGTTGACAGCTCTGCCCCTCTCTTCACCCGAGTGTCCAAAACATACGGCCTCAGATCAGATGAAACGATTATAAAATCGATCATTGACCTTTGGCCTAGGGTGCTCTGGTACCACGTACACTTATGAGCATCCCTATGTTCGAACATGGTGTTTGTTATGGACAATCCATGACTAGCACAGAAGTCCAACAACAAACAACCACTCTGGTTCAGATCAGGGAGGCCGTTCCTCCCAATCACGCCTCTCAAGTATCTCCATCATTGCCCACGTGCGTTGAAGTCCCCCAGCAGAACTATGGAGTCCCCTACTGGAGCCCCATACAGGACTCCATTCAAGGTCTCCAAGAAGGCCAAATACTCCGAACTCCTGTTTGGTGCATATGCACAAACAACAGTCAGAGTTTTCCCCCCATCACCCGCAGGCGTAGGGAGGCGACCCTCTCGTCCACCGGGGTAAACTCCAACGCAGCGGCGCTCAGCCGGGGGGCTTGTGAGTATCCCCACACCCGCCCGGCGCCTCACACCCTGGGCAACTCCGGAGTAGGACAGAGTCCAACCCCTATCCAGGAGTACGGTTCCAGAACCGAGACTGTGCGTAGCAGTAAGCCCCACCAGATCTAACTGGTAGCGCTCCACCTCCCGCACAAGTTCCGGCTCCTTCCCCCACAGAGAGGTGACGTTCCACGTCCCCAGAGCCAGCCTCTGCCGCCCGGGTCTGGTCCGTCGAGGTCCCTGACCTTCGCCGCCACCCATGTGGCTGCGCACCCGACCCCAGCGGTTCCTCCCACAGGTGGTGGGCCCATGGGATGGAGATAGGGGGGCCACGTAGCTTCTTCGGGCTGTGCCCGACCGGGCTCCGTGGCAAACCCGGCCACCAGGCGCTCGCTGACGAGCCCTCCGTCCAGGCCTGGCTCCAGACGGGGGCCCCGGGCCTCCTCCGGGCAGGGTCACTCCCTCTCTTCCTCGATTTTGCATAGGGCTTTTGAACCATTCTTTGTCTGGCCCCTCACCTGAGACCACTTTGCCATGGGAGACCCTACCAGGAGCACACAGCTCCAGACAACACAGCCCTCAGGTTCATAGGGACACACAAACCTCTCCACCACGATAAGGTGATGGTTCCCGGAGAGGTTTCCTTTAATGTTAATTATAATATATTATTAACAAGTCATGAACGTTTATGACTTTTTTAGTAAGTGTCACTCGGTTTTGTTATGACAGGTTAGGGTTAGGGTTCAGGTGTCATGACAGTGCCATGTCACTCTTATGTAGATACCTTATGTTGACGCTTTTGTCCCATTTTTGTCACTTTTTTTGACGTTTTCAACACTACGTAACACTAACTTATTAACTTTTTTACAGTTATTTTTGGAATTTATGTTCAATAAACCTCATTTATAGGAAATTAAACCTAATGTTTGAGTTATAAAAGCAGAAATTAGGAATTATTTTGACTAAAATAAAAATAAATGTATGTTGATGGATAATCACAGACTGGAACATGTCAACTTTTACTCAATCCTATTTCCAAAATACTTCATTTTTTCTCCAAATGCTATAAAATTGAATAAGACACCCCAAAATTAATAAAAGTAGAGATTTGTACTTGCCAAAGAGCGTTGTGTGGAATCAATCATGTTATTTTGGGTAATTAAAAAGAATATATGCTATAGGAAAATGGGTCAATTTGACCAGAGGACAACATGAGGGTTAAGTAAAGTGTTACCAAAAATTGGGTAAAGGCTTTGTCTGGGTGGGAACGTCGATGCCATGCAACATGTCACTGCGTGCCGAGCAGCGTCCGTCTCCCCTCTCGCCTTGTGATCGCAGAGCGAGTTAACTAATTACTTTTGATACGTAGTAAGAATCAAGGTAATATCATTACTTTTTTAAGGAGTGATAAGTCAAAATGAACATATTCCACTTTCTGAGCAACTTGCCCACCACAGCTCACAATGCAGTCAGAGGCTGAGGGAGGGGCCCTCTGCTCTACATATTAACCTACTGTGAGTGTGCAGTTGTGGCACATGTGACACATTCGTTCCAATGCAGATGGCAGAAATGGAAGTTATGACATTAGTGGGGCAAATGAGATTGCCGGGGATAATAAATGTTGTAATAATTTGCAGTTTTTAATAACTATATACTGAGCCATCGCTTGCTCTTAGAGCTGAGGGAAATCTGGAATCATTATTCTTCATATGGGTTAGTGGTTGGCAGAGGCTGTAACAGCAATGAGTAGGAACATAGTGGTGTCAAAGGACAAGCAGATCTTAATATTTTGAACAAGTTTGCCATATGTGAGCCATCATGGTGTGTACAAGCCCGATAAAATGGTGGCATTAATGGGTGACTTTTATTACTAAACTCGCTCCTAATGGCAAAAATGCAATCCAAAATCAACTCTCAGTGCAGATTCTGGCTTCATTTGGAGTTGCTACGCTACAAGTTAATCCCAAAAATAAATATGTTCTTCAATAAAAGCTAATTGTCTGTGACAGTTATTTGCTTTTCTGCAAAGACATTTGAAACGGGAAACTGGAGGAAAAAAAAACATCCTGAGCTGTACTGGAAGTACAATCCCAGTTATTTAGTCCCTCCACATCTGCTTCACCTGCTGGACAGGAAGTAAAAAAGATTAATGTCCTTAACGGTCACCTTACGCATTAATATCAACATACTGTGCTTGATTTGACAAATCGGGAAATATTAATGGCCACTTGCTGTGCTGTTAGTCTTCATAACTGCAGGTGCAGTGGGGGACACAGGATTTCTTTTATCACCATCTATTACATGGAACAGGCATTTCTATAACAACCCAGTATGATGTTTCCTATGGGTGCTGTAAGTATTTTTGGGCTTATTTAACCCCACATTGCTCTAAAAAGCCTGGCTTTTTTTTATAGATTGGGATCCAAACACAACACAAAGCCATTGTCCCTGTTCATTTGAGGGGAATATAGGTAGAGCAGAGCAGCTCTGTCCTTCCTCTCAGGATGTGACACGCACAGGCTTTATGACCTAAATTGAATCATACTGCGCACCTTAAACACATTACAGGCTGGGCAAATATTTCCTCTATACTGGTGCTCTCGGAGCAATGGGCACATGCATTATATGAGGCTCAAGAGCCAGCTGGTGAGGACAAATCCACAAGGATTCCTATTTTCCCTCTTCTGACTCTCTGGCAGCCTCACTCCATTCATTCAATTTTTATATGTGCCTAGTAGCCGTGTTACTACCGGTTTCAAGGGAGAATTAATCAAAAACAGGTCTTATTAAGGTATATTAAGACCAGTTGAATTGGATATAATGTGCTCACTAAGGGCCCAGAAGGCTTGTATCTGAACCATAGCTGACACTTGTGGCTGTGTTATTCTGTAGTGGCACTGCACTGGTTCCAGGGGGGCTATTCACTTGAGCCAAGTGTTGCATTGTGGGTAAGCAGATTTTAAGTGGGTATGAGCACAGCAGGGGGTAAAGGAGGGTCTCATTGTCCAGGAATGTTTATCCCCCCCCCCACAGCCTTCAATCAAGACTCGATTATGCAGCACCATGGTTCCGAAACAACCTTTGCCTCCACTTGGAGGGTCTGTGGAGGAAATATTCATTCATACATATACACACGTACACCCAGGCATTATCCGTCTTATAAAAAGCCAGGTTGATTGCTCCCTCAAGGCGCTGCGAGGAGGTGGAAGTGGAGTCGCTACAACAGCCTGTTGTACCTCAGTCTCTCTGGTTGGGCTGGGCTCTCTGGAAAGGCTGAAGTTAGTGATGCTCCCAGAGTGTGCAATGCAGTCCTCATCCTCAGCCCAATACATTTTATTGGGCAGTGTGTGGGTTGTAGAAATGTGTTTAATCAACTCAGCCGTAGGGGACGTCTTGACCTAATGTCAATGGTTCTCAGTCCTGATGGTGTGTGTGTGTGTGTGCATGTGTGAATGGCTCCCAGCCTTTGCTGTGGAGTGTGACCTGCGGTGGAGCCTCTGGTTCACACTCCGCTCTCTGCTGTTGCTGTGTTTAAGTGATTAACTGTAGAAAGTGATGACTAATCTGTCGTTTAAGAGTCTGAAACAATAGCAGTCAAATGAGATATTACAGGCAATGTTGTACATAATGTGGACCTCTGGATCCAATCAAGGGGACCATTAATGGAAATCAATTCCAGAGTTTTAGATATTCACGTAAAAAAACTTTACTCACAGAGAAATTGGTCTGTAAAATGTTCCATAGAGTCAAGTTAACTGAACTGAAATCCCTAAAATTGTCATTTTTGTCCACCGCTTTGTTGCAGCATCTCATGGTTCCCAGATAATGTGTCCTAAGGACGTTGGTGATCTCCTGACTTCCTCAAGTGCCAGAGTGTAATTGTGGTTTTGAGTAAAATGTCTTGAACGCTACTGGAAGAATTCACATTCAATTTGTTACAGACAATCATGTTTCCCTAAGGATGAATTGTAATAATTTACCGTAATTCCTCAAATAAAAGCCGGGGCTTTTATTTACCTGAACCGCAGAAGGTACCGGCTTTTATTTGAAGCAGGCTTTTATTAGAGCCAGGCCTTTATTTCTAATTCCATCTGTTTGATAAGTATAATTGTTTTAAAGAAACTGTTTTAGATGAAAAGCCATAGCGTTCCAGTGGACATTCAATTTTTTAAGAAACATTTGCAAAAATATCACCATATGCAACAACAGCCAGAAGGGCGACAGAGCAATTTGGTTCAGAAATAATAACACCACCAGTTTGAACCCTGAAAATGTACATTTAAATGTATTTATTTCAAATATAGGTACTATGGTACTGCTGGTAGATTAGGATAAGAGCATACAGTATTTACACCAATATCTGATTAACGTTAAAGACGGTAGCTAACTAGCTTCGTTTTTAGCTCCAGGCTAACTCTTTTCGTCCCACCTCCAGCTAGCTAGCTGTGCTAGCTCCTGTCGGCTAATCTCGTCGGCTCATCCTTCTGTTTCTAATTTGAGGTCTTTATTTGTCTGTGTTGACCACGCCCCCGGCAACTATCAGAGGCTTTTAATTGACTACAGGTCTTTATTTGAGGAATTACGGTAAGTTATCTCCTGTCTTTTCATCTATTGCCATCATCAGGGTTGAACTGTTGTCTAGAGAGTCTAGAGAGTCACCTTTAATCCGACACTAACTACTACTACTAGCAAAACTTAGCATGCTGTCATGCTAAACTACGGCTGCATTAAGACCATTCAAAGTTCAGAATGGAGCCCATCCATTCATCCATACTTCTGGATATTTGACAGCGTTGCCACAACAGACCGAATGGCTTCGCTTGCATCTTTCTCCGCCTCCATTAATTAGCATTTAGCTCAAAGAAACACTGTCCCTAAGTGTAGCCTCATAGAGCTTCTCACGTAAAGCTGTAGTTTTAATCTTTTTCAGTACCGATAAAGTAAGCGTGGATTCATGCGTCCACCTTCTCATCAATCTTATGGCCGACCTATCTCAGAAAAACCAAAGCTTCCAATTCTCCTCAATCACAGTAGCATCCTTTGAATTATTAAGCTTTCCACTCAAGCACTTTGTACACTTTAAAACACTAGCTTGAATATTTATAGAACTACTGTAGTTTACCGATGAACAGGCCCCTAATTGATGCCTGCCTGCCTGCATTGTGTTTTGTGTGTGTATGTGGGTATGAGTCAGATACCATAAACCACATGGTGTGTGTGTGTGTGTGTGTGTGTGTGTGTGTGAAGCTGAACAGAACCCTCTGCTCTCATTTACTATCTCCTTGTGTGGTTTGGCAGCAGCTCTGTTGGTATGGGGGCGTGTAATGGGCATCCGTCTGGGCGTGAGGCAGGCCTGGCATGCCGCTCAACCCCCTGCAAAGCTGCATGAGGGTGGGATCAGACCCGGAGCCCACCAGGCTCCAGACTCCTAGTCTGTGCATGTGTGACTGTGAGTAAATGTGTGTGCTCCAACGTGTTCCACGCACTTGCGTGCGTGCGTGGTTAATAAAATCATAATCACATAGGTTTAAATGGCAACCACAGGTTTGCCATTCCTCTGCTTGCCCCTCATAACACGTTGACCTTTGTTCACCATTCATAACTCCATCACAGAGTATATCTGTGTGTGTTCCCTAATCATTTCTGCACCGAGTTAACACCAGACCATTTATTTGACATTTGTGGTCATTATAATTGTGAGGCGAGATCCAGCCATGCTGAAAGTAACACAATAGCATGCATACCACCATGGCTGGATGCCATACCTCCCTCCACTAACACAGCAGAGCAGAGCTGAGCTGGGCCCGCTTAGCAGATCACCCTTGGAAATTGATGTTGCCTCTGGAACTGTTGTTTGTAAGTGGCCAGTGGAAGATATTACTTCCTTAAGGGCTCCTGCACACTGCCTGCATTGCGTGAGCAATCAGTTTTTTTTATTTTGGCTCCCACGTTAAAAGGTTAGAGCTTGCACACTGCCTGCGCGACACTGAAATTGTCATCATAGGTGCATGTTCACTGTGAGAGACATAATCAAAAAAAAAAAAATCCAGAAATCACAATGTATGATTTTTTAACTATTGATTTCAAACCATAGTGTCTTAGTGTATTACCAACGGTAACCTTGGAAACGGTGGTCCCAGCTCTTTTCAGGTCATTGACCAGCTCCTCGCGTGTAGTTCTGGGCTGATTTCTCACCTTTCTTAGGATTGCATGGAGCCCCAGTCCGAGGGAGATTGACAGTCATGTTTAGCCTCTTCCATTTTCTAATGATTGCTGCAACAGTGGACCTTTTTTCACCAAGCTGCTTGGCAATTTCCCCGTAGCCCTTTCCAGCCTTGTGGAGGTGTACAATTTTGTCTCTAGTGTCTTTGGACAGCTCTTTGGTCTTGGTCATGTTAGTAGTTGGATTCTTACTGATTGTATGGGGTGGACAGGTGTCTTTATGCAGCTAACAAACAGGTGCTTATCTAATTTAGGATAATAAATGGAGTGGAGGTGGACATTTTGAAGGAAGACTAACAGTTCTTTGAGGGTCAGAATTGTAGCTGATAGACAGGTGTTCAAATACTTATTTGCAGATGTATCATACAAATAAATAGTTAAAAAATCATACATTGTGATTTCTGGATTATTTTTTAGATTATGTCTCTCACAGTGGACATGCGCCTATGATGACTATTTCAGACCCCTCCATGATTTCTAAGTGGGAGAACTCGCAAAATAGCAGGGTGTTCAAATACTTATTTTCCTCACTGTAAATGTAATTTAAATTTATTATTTTATTTTCAAATATTGCACCTGTCGATACAAAACAAAATATACTGTAGCAGCCTATTAAGCAATACTGCCAACGTTGTCTTTGCTGTTATCAAATCAATATGTTTAAGTTTAACATGAAGTATACTGCTGCTTGAGTGCAGTAAATTTCCACAAATCTCTCCCCATATGTAATTTTATCAATAGGAAACATACCTTATGCTTATGTGAAACATAACATATGTGTACAGACAAGGCTAGCAGCAGCGCCGCATTAGACTGGTGTGCAAAGAAAACGCCACGCAGCCGCCACGCAACTGACACACAATCGAAAAACAACGGTCACGCCACGCAGGCAATGTGCAGGAGGCCTAACACCTTTGGCCTGCATGGCAGATATTAAGTGGTAGACTTACCCCCATTACCCCATCTGTCATAGTGTACGGCCATTACACTCTCTCTTCCTGATCATCCTTGTTATGTGCTTTTGATTAGTTTAAATTCTTTCAAATGTAGATCAATTAGGTGTTTGAGTGATGCCCCTGTGTGACGGCTGAGTGTGTAAAACATGCTGATATTTATATTAATTTAAGTCACTGGCAGCACTGACATGCCCCCAGGAATGGGATTGCATCACTCCCTGGATGATGCTGGGAGTGGTTGGAGGAAATTCCAGAGGGATGGATAGATAGATAGATAGATAGATAGATAGATAGATAGATAGATAGATAGATAGATAGAGATAGATATTGATCCCAAAAAAATGGGAAATTATAGTGTTACAACAGCAAAATATCAGTCACACAGAACAGAATATAAATATAAATGAAATACTAGGATACAATATACATAAATACAATATGTATGAAATAATAATAGGATAAAATACAAGAACAAATATTTGAATATAAACAAGTTGGGACTACACATAATATGTGCAACTGCTTAACTAGTAATGATAAATATGTAGATAAACCTATTGTGCAAGTTGTACTTAGTGCAGTATTGTGATGTCTCAGAGTCTTTAAAGTGTATAAAAACACACAAAATACACGTACAAATCAGGAGCTGCTGCAACAGGCTGCCGCACAACACAGCGCCATTTTACCAGCTGGATGGGAGGGTTAAGGTAAGGGCGCAGTGTGACAACATGAAATCTCCCATGGTATACAGAAAGAACACACATTTCATAGTTGAAGAACTTGCTCTCTGTGCTTAAGTGCACTAATGTGAATTATATGAGATTTATTGAAAACATAAATAAACTCCCCAATAGATATGTGAAAGAACGTTCCTTCAGTGCAAGATGGCATCTATACTGAAAGCTGATTTTGTAAAAGCTTTTGTTTCCTCATTGAGCATAATGCAGTAGTCTTGGCATGTGTTACCAAATGTTTATACATCAATGTCATACAAATATATAATACTTTTTATATTCATTTCACATTCTGACAAGAATGTAATCACAGTGATATAATATTAAGAATTGTCTAGAAAAACTACTATTATTGCATTTTTTATTCTAACAATTAAAGTAATAATCAGTGTGTAGTTAACAGTGATACAGTCAGGGGTTATTTCTAGTTACTTCAGTCTGTCCAAATATCTGGTGCAATAACCAAGAGCCCTCTCTTCATGTAACTCTGTCCCATTTACTGAAAACAACAAACAAATAGTTCCATGAAGGGCTCCACATCTACAGCAATATACAGATGATTAGAGTTTCTTTTACAGACACTTGAAAATACATGCTTTCCTCGCCTAAATGTTTTACCAAAAAAAGGTGATACAGTTCCCATATACTTCGGCCCTCTGGGATGTGCCTGAGGTCATTGAGGCCTCTCAATTTTTTGTTCCAAGTGTCAGTGTGATTCTAGGCTTTACTGACACAGAAAGCTACAGAGGTTAGAATAGAGAATTTCTATTTCCGTCCAAGTAAAGCATCTGTAAAATGATTTGAAAACACTACTGTAAGCACATCAGATGGGCTACGCACAAAACTAGTACCACAGCCACATGTCTCAACTTAGAAGAAGAAAAACACTCAGAAAATGGATATTTTATGAAGTTATTTCAACAGATATGGCTGTGCGTTTTTCTTATTTCCTTTAAGAAAAAAGCCAAAAAAGTGCAAAATAAAAAACTTCTCAAATACAAAAACACATAAACACAGAAATAAGTAATTATAAATTGATGAAATGGTGAAATGCAATAACTAAGGCCAAGTTTGATGATCAAGTTTGGTATCAATCAACTGGTCTTCTTATTCGCTAAACAGTTAGGCCGGTTTCGTAACATCTAGTTTTAACTGGAAGGAATAGCTGTCAATCTTTACCACGTTGGTCCTCCCTGAACTCTGCGACATGATTGGTTTCTATTAGGGCCATCTCAGGTTACATTAGAGGGACTGGCCGATAACAAACTGCATTGGAATGCTTAGACGTCACAGAATCCGCCGGTGTGCTCAGTAACAGTGTAGCAGCCCCGGGGGAGAAGAGAGAAGTGATCAAAACCCACAAATGATAACCTGTTTAGCTTTATTTCCGTTAAAACTCAGCCAGAAACTACAGGATAGTGTGGGGACCAGCTTGTTTTGGATAAAATGGCTTGGATATTCTAATTCCTTGGATTATTGGCAATGTAGGAAAAAAAAGGTTTTTGGCGATCTTTCACCACTGTGAATAAAGACACGAGGAAAAATGTATGGATGCACACTCGACTTTAGAACCTAGCGGCGCAGTATCTTTCGGTATTTCTTTACTTCATAACAGGATTATAACTATGACTAAGTCATCTTGTGCTTTGCTTGAGGGCTTAATCGAATCATGAGACTCTGAGCTTTCAAATGGTCTGCTGCATGAGCGTGTTTATGTAGATTTAATCTTTGCAATTTATGAAAACGTATGAGTGGAGAAAACGTTTTCTCTTAGGTGGAGAAAACGGTCCCATCACTGGGACGGTGTCGGCCTTAATACCTATTTTTAATTTCTATTTCTATTATGTGTGCAGGTGAACATGGTCTGCAATCAGCTGCCGGGGAGACAGGTGTGGGCGTGGCTAATGAGAGCAGAGCCTGCCAGGTGAGTTTATTGACACAGCTGGAGCTTATTATTAAAAATTATTCTTCCACATCTTGGCAATCATAGGACATTAAACTAAGCACTGTCTGTAACTAACACAAATATAAGATTTTGGATTTTTTGAACTTTTGTTAGAAACCTGATAAAAATTGGACTGTGCCATCTCCAATGCATTTCCTGTCTGCTCAGAATCTATGCATATTGCATTTATGATATAAATCTGCCCATTCCACATTTAAATGAAAAAGTTAACCATATGGGACCTTTAAGCTTCCCTGTAAAAACAAACAAATAAATAAATAAAGGCATCCCATGTTGATTGAAAACACCAAAAAAGAAGATATTCAGAAAGACAGCCTCTGATTGGTCAACACACTCACCTGAGAAGATTCTGGGAGTCAAGATGGCTGGAGCCAGTAAACGGATTTATCGTTCCTGAATTATTGTGCAAAGTCTCAGAAAAGACAATTCCAGACTGGATTACAAAGCTTCTGGAAGGCCCAGGGGAAAACCTCTCTGGAAAGGGCCAGATTCTAATTATCATTCTAACTATCATGGTAAAGAACTAAGCTATTGTGAAATGATGTGGAACATTATGTAACTTGAATTATGGATTCATAATTATGGATTTATTGTACAAAGACACTGTAATACCATGATGTATTAAGAAGCTTCTGGATGGCCTGCAATCGCACGGAAGACCTCGTTGAAACGGCACATAGCTCTGCTTCTAAACAAAGAAAGTCTCTAATTTTTTTTTTTAACAGAATATACATTTCAGACATCTAGCTTCCTCAAAATACTGATCCAGAGAAACAATAATATGACCATGAATACATAAACTATATATAATGTATAAAATACACATTTACAAGGGGATGAATAAACAATTATATAAAATAAGGGACAAAACAAAATACATTACAAGTACAGTTTGCCAGATAAAACCAGTAAGTTACCGATGAATACAGTGTTACATTTCTCATGTTCAACTTTAAAAGAAAAGATGTACATTCATTGTGATATGATGACTGGTTTTACATAATATATAATGCATAATTTGTGTCCAAAAACTGCATTTGTTTTCAATATCTAAGAATATAGAGAGATATAGATTTGTAGGCTCTGCACTGTATTGATCTGGAAATATTGACTCACGGCAGTTTGTGAAATGGTCACGTTATTTTGATCTATTGATCCGTTAACAGGGAGACAACTTTCTCGTTTCTTTGTGGTGGTCATCATGAAATGAATGGCCGCCGGGACACAATCCGCGGTCTGTGGGAAACGTAACAGCGGGGAAATGGAAAGCCAAACATGGTAGACGGTGACAGCGGCCGGCAGGACATGAGTCTCTGGGGGACACAACAACAATAATGAAACGCCACACACCGGTGACAACAACGGGACGGACCACCACATGCGGGACGCTCTACAACAACGGGACGGTTTTGGTTAGGAAATGAACAACAGGTAACAGCAGGAGACGGGACATTTGGGGTTAGGAGAAGAAGAAAGCGGAAAGGAACTGCCACACGCAATTCCTCAGTCTCGTTCAAATTTGTGCTCACCACCGTGAAAAAATAGTGTCCCTGTGCACGAATCAATAGATTAAATTAATATTGTTTATTGATCCCCAGTGAAAATTACAATTGACATGTTAGAAATCATGTACAAATAGAGAGATGTCAGTGAGGGGGCTGCCAGTGCTGGAACAGGGGTACAGTGCCTTGCTCAAGCGCACCTGGCAGCACCCAGGTGAACTGGCATCTCTGCACACTACTGGGACTTGAATCAGCAACCCTCCAGTTCCCAACCCAACTCCCTACAGACTGAGCTACTGCCACCCAAATAATGTCACCATATCATGAACTGCCATGAGACTGGGCTGTAATGTACCTATCTGCACTGACCTGTCTGTCCCTGTCTTAACATCATCCTGTTTTTGTCTCTGTCCAGTTCTTACCCCCCCCCCCCCCCAACCCCCGTTCCCATGCATATGCTGTTCCTACTAGCAATTAGCTTGACTTATATTTGACAGACTATTCGCTGCCAAACCCATAAAGCATCCCCCAGGCACGTTGCTCCTCTCCCGGTGCCCTCCATCTTTACATCTTCACTCAAAACAAGGCCATGACAGAAACTCCATTTGCATTTCTGTTTGAAAGTAAGATGAGAATTGTGGCCTCTGACCATCAAAGGCACACGACCGCCACAGTGTTATTCCAATATTCCTTGTTTGCGTCCGCCGTGCTTTCCTTTCCTTCCTCTCCTCGCCTCTCCATGCATGGCACAGAACCACAGCCATGGCTAGTGAGACGTTCTGACACAATACTGGGAACTTTGCCAAGGCATGTGTAAGACAGGAAGAAATTCCAATGGGAGACCATTGTAATTACTCCAATAAATGTTTTCACTTGGATATATTTGAAACAAAGCGGGGCTTATTACAGCGCGCGTGGGTTTTATTGTGGGAGCTTGTAAGCGGATGATGTCTTCTGCACAGAGTCAAAGGGCACTGCTTTTCTGTGGCAATAAAACAATTTAACAGGAGCCCCTGCACCAACAAAACCTGTGTTCTGCTACTGTGGATGCAAAAAAATGAAACTGCTACTCTATTTCCTAATATGAGGATGTAATAAATGCACTCATGGATTTTGCTTTAATGTAAGCTCTTTTATAAGATACAAATAATAGCAGATACCACTGCAGAGGCACACTGGTTTTAACTAGGTAACATGGATGCTTATGACTTTCATTAAAAACGCTACTGATCCTGGCGAGATACTTTTATAGAAACTGCACAGTAATGATATTTAAATTGGATTATAGTGCTTCTGAAACTGTGTTTATACAGTAGAGTAGACAGCCATGCTCTTACATGCCCAGAACAACATTTCGTAAACTGTAATACCTCTGATTCGGAGATGCCAATACACACAACCCTGACTTTAATGGGCTGGGGCCGACAGTAAGGGCCCTGAAGGCTCCTGCCATAGATGTGGCTTTCCTGAAGGTGTCGGTGGGGGAGGGGGCAGATAGGGGGTCAGGCACATTCACCACTGGGTGTCGGCCGGCCCAAATTGCTGCCACATGACTGGATTGTGCACTTGTGATTAAGGAAACAGAGGGAAGGAGGTGTAGAAGAGGGTTTCTGGGGGCAGCCTCTAGCTCACCCAGTAAGAGTGTGCACCCCATGTAGACTGAGTCTTTTGCAGTGGCCAGGGTTTGAATCCAACCTGCGGCCCTTTGCTGCTTGTCATCCCCTTTTGTTCTCTCCCCTTTCCTGTCTATCCACCCTCAAATAAAGGGAAAAGCCCCAAAAATTATCTTTAAAAAAAAAGATAAAAAGAGAAGATGGTTTCTAAGTAATGTGGATGGGTAGGAACACAGGGTGATATGCTAAACACAGAGTAAAGATGTAAAGTGGTAAGGGTGGGGGAAAGCAATGTAAAATTGTATGTATTAGGATTTTTTTGGGACTAACTTTCTTTTAATCAATTCTTTTCCCTAGAATCCATAGTTTTGAATTCATTTTAAATTTTTATTCACCAATAATTCACCTAAATAATTTCTGTTCATACGGCTGCGCTGACGCCGACTACATCATATCAGTTTCCAGCAAAACAGAGCAAAAGCAGCTGTTTCTTTACAAATGAAAGACTGACTGTTGATACGTGATGTGCATTCTTCTTAGACAAACTATTAGTTTATAGAAATGTCCCATGATATATTGTCTCTAGAAGTGTATTTTTCAACTTTTGGTTTTGCTAAAGAAGGAAATAAAATACAAATTGAATCGGTACCCATGTATTGTGAAATAATCAAATCGGGACTAAAGCATATCATCCCAGACCTATAAAGTGGGGTGACTGGGTGTATAATATGGCATCAATGAGTGATATCAGAGGCCATTTGCATTGTGGTCGCCATGTGGTAAGCCTGCAAAGCATTCAGTCAAAGAGCTTCCACTGGCCTCTAATTTGCTGCGCCTATGTCCTGTGTTTGTTAATTAAGCCACAAGATAGCCGGTCAGACTCAACAGTCTGTTGCTCGGCTCCCTGGGAGGCGATATATTTAGCCGCCCCGTGTGGCCCTGCGGGGTGGTTGTTTTGAGGCGACAGAGCTGTCTGTTGCGGCCCGCTCGGTCGCAGCCTGTCACGCCTGTAAAAATGTTTGTGAAGTGAAGAAGCCAGAAAGCTGTGGTCTCGTGCCAAAAAAAGGGTCTTCGCTCACACTCAGTGCGTAATGACAGAGCAACACAAAGGTTGGACTCTGTTCTGTGGATGGCGGCCTACTGTGGAGTCTTTGCCTCTGAGCAGTAAAAAAACTTCTTTTTATTCTTTTATCGAGCGTTACAGCAGACAGTAACCATATGTGTGGGTGGGGGGGGGGGGACTTATTTGTGCAGTACCCATCTTCTGTTTCAATCTCATTAAACGTACCTAGACTACAATTAGCATGGAATCTTAATTTGCCTGGAAAGTTAATTAATCCATATAACTTTCAAGGCAGGCTCGTAAAGTCTTATGCTCGTATGGCTGTAATACGTTATTGGAGGCATTTGCAATGGAAATGCTTAGTTTTCCAGCCACCCAGGAGTATTTAGTAAGCAAAATGGCCTTTTCAACACCGCATCTTGTCCCCTTTTTAAATTCTTAACACCCACCACTTATTCCAATCAGGCAGTCAAAATGAGGCACACTGGAAATCGCTCCTGTTTTATCCATGTCGCTTTACACCCAGCTTTTATAACGTAACGTGGCAAGCATTACACAATGAGGGACTAATGATATATTTTCTCAGCTGGAACGTGGGAAGTGCACCGCGGACCTGAAACAGTGTAGAGTTCTCAGTAAATTAGTGTGTGCCGCTAAGTGAAAAGTGAACAGCTTGCCAGAGCTGTACTGGCTCGGGACCCATAGGGAACCCGCTATACCGCACAGTGGGAGGGAGAGCCACAGGAGATATTGAACCTATGGGGAAAGGAAGCCCTCTGTCAGCGAGAAGTCAGCGAGACTCTCTGAAAACCCAGACTTCACCCTCTGACAGCTCGGAAATATCCATTTTAATAAGGGGGAAAAGTGGATTTGGCCAGACATCTTTGTTCCTCCCATGGAAACTCATCTGTCCTGGTGTGAGGCGACGACACCCTCAGTGACTTCTAACTAAAGGGTTGAGCATCCAACACTTCTGCAGACCAGTAGGCCCCACCAAAGGTACCCCCAAATTGGTCCTATGGTATCTCTGAAAATGAATTCACATCAAATCCACTCTGAATGAGTCCTCCGACTACTGCAGGCTGTCTAAGTAAGTCAGCTGTTTTAGTGAAGTGTATTTGAATTTTTTTTCTCTCATATTTTTGTCTTTTCTTTTTTTTTGGGGGGGGAGGGGGTTGTTCTACAAGACAGTTGTATCAGAGTCTACTAGATTAATTTGGAAGTTGCTCTGGATAAACTCCAATACACTCCCATAACGACACATACGACCATTCTATTGGACGCTTCTACTAGTGGCGGTTAAATCATGTGACCGTACTCATGGGACCGTTCTATTTAACGTCGCAAGTGCAGGTTTAAACACGTCAGTTCAGTTTAGGCTGCTTCCCAAGTCTCTTATTTAATACTACTACTTGCTCCTAGCTTGAGCCAGAAGTTGTTCCAAAGCTCTTATTCCTTCCCCCGAGGAGCTAGGATCGAGGAGGGATCTCCGAGGAGCTATGAGCGAGGATACGCAAGAGCATTAGCCGGACTTTTCCCCGTAATTGAAAAACGGAACATTTGAAAAAAATAACTTAAAAAAAAGCGATGACAAAAAGCAAAAAAAACATTGGAAAACCCTTAGAGAGGTCGAAAAAAGGTACAAAAACATTGTTTAAAGGGTCACAAAGTCGGAAAAAAAAGCAACAGCGTGGACTTTAATCTCCCAAAACCAGCCTCCGTGAAGATGACGGAGCACATGGCATGTCATTTTAAATGTAATAAACAAATATACAACTGTGAAACACATTCTGTTTGGAGAATTTCTGTTATGGTCCGACCCTGTCATAACCCCTTCATCTTAAATTTTACTTTATTAGTCGCCATAAAATACTTTTTTATTTACTAATTTACACAAATTTACTAATTTAATTTAATCTGTTTAAATCTGCTAAACTGTACATTCACACAACTGTTAATACACAGGTATTTCTTTTATTTTTGTCCCCAAAGATTATTTTTTTCACTAATTTTAGGCCTTTATTTCCTCCGGACAGATGAAGACATGAAAAAGAAGAGAGGGGGAATGCCAAACTTCTATATATGTGCGCGCACTGTACCAACTGAGCCAACCTGGCCACAATACACAGGTATTTCTTAGTGTATTGAACCCAGGAATCCATTATAAACCACTGGGCCACCAGGACATCCCATAATTCCAATGTTACCAATGTGCAGCTGTGTAATGCATGTAGTTTTGAGGTTTTTTGGAAACAACATCCTACATCACACGTTTTCAGTGTGCTCCAGCAGATTGTATCAGTCAACATGCTCTGTAAACTCATTGCGGTCTTGCGTAACAGAGGCATTTCCCTGGATGCATCGTCTGGTCATTAGGACAAACACAGAAATAGATCTGGTAATCACGTGTACTTTTCCTTTAAGTACTTTCAATAGAGCAGTGTATTTCTTACAAATAACGATGGCTCCTTTGATGGCTACTCAATCTGTTTCTTCCAAAGATTCAATTAGGAACTACAGAAATGCTCACAAAGGCTTGAACTCTACATTGGTTAACTTAAATTTAAATGTTTAAGAGCCACATTACCTTTTTTTATGATTTTGATTATAATGGGGTCTTATTTAAAACACATGGGTGTAGTAATATTCAGCAGCTGCGTAGCTCTGCCTCTGGGGCATTCTTTGTTCAGCTAGGAGGAAGGGGGAAAAAAAAGGGAAAAGAAAAAACTTCCACATGCTAACATTTACACAGTGATTTCTTTTAATTGCACTCTACTTTTTAATTTGCCCTGGACTAATGCTTTTAAAAGTAGGACTGGAGGTATTTTATTGAGGTCATGCCTAGTGCCGGACCAAGTTTTCCTGATTGCCGAGGCCTTGTACCCTGGCTCTTTCCGACCTGACAACCTGCGTTGTTTTCATTCCCTATGTCAAACATGCCACACAGCATTTGGACATGAAAAGGCAAAGGGGGCATACTGACTGGGCGAGCTTCCTCCAGGTCCCCTCTTCAAAGGATTACGATAAATTAGCGTTCCATGTACTGGGTGAGCGGCAAAGTCAAAAGAGAATCAGGTTTAAAAGTGGTGTTGACCTGGAAACGCAGATGGCCTTAATAGATATATGTTGCTTTTTTTAAAAAAGGAAAGAGAAGAATGTTACCCCGATCCTAATCTAAGCAGCTAGAGGGCAGGTGTCATATTTAGTTAAACACTTCCAGTCGTAATAAAGCATTTGTCAGATTGGTGAAAAAAAAACACACACAGTTTTATAAGCTGTTTATAATTTTTGGCCTTTGTGACATCTCGGGTCCTCTTATACTGCATATCAGCAGCGACATTTCCCTCCTGATATTTATGAGCAGCCAGTTACTGTGACTCTATATGTCTTATGCCTTGACACTCTGCATTGCAGCAGCCACCGCCTGTGTGTGTGTGTGTGTGTGTGTGTGTGTGTGTGTGCGTGTGTGTGTGTGTGTGTGTGTGCGTGCGTGTGTGCGGAGAAGCTGGCAGAGGCCGATCAGCAGTAAAACAAGCCTGTGTCTGGACCGTGTGACAGCGCTGTCCTCCATTGATAACTACCTCCATAAAGACACAGCCAGAGAGCAAACAGCCAGGTCAATTGCAGAGAAATCAATTAAATCTTACTGTTTAGCTACGAGTTAGATCTGACCTCTAAATCTTAAGTTTTACTTTCCCCTATCTTACCCGCCATAAAATACTCCGTTTAATGATGGCAGTTTCCCAAAGACTAAAGACACTGCATCTTCCTGCACGACTGTGTGTTTTGTGAATGTAAAGATGAAACCAACGTGTCAGCTTTTTAGATTTTACATTTGTGTTTGAATCTATTAAAATATACATTCATACACAGGTGTTTCTTTTTTTCCCCCAAAGATAATTTTTTCTTGCATTTTAGGCCTTTATTTCCACAGGACAGATGAAGACATGAAAGGGACGAAAGGGGGAATGACAAACCTATCTGTGCGCCCACTGTACCAACTGAGCCAACCTGGCCACAATACACACTTAGTGTATTGAACCCAGGAATCCACAAGACCACTGGGCCACCAGGACATCCCATAATGCCAATTACCAATGTGCAGCTGCGTGTAGTTTTGAGTTTTTTTGGAAACAACCTCCTACATCACACGTTTTCAGTGTGCTCCAGCAGATTGTATCAGTCAACATGCTCTGTAAACTCTAAACTTTATTTTTTATTCATTTTTTTAAAAACATTTTTTCATCTGTTTTTTGTCTTTGTTGTGTTTAATAGCTTCAGAGGTGGCAGTCTGTAAAAACCTGCGATTAAAACCAACCTCACCCTGCCAAAAGGTAATTATCCTTGATATTTTCCTGTGATTAAATGTCCATTTCTATTGGCAGTCTCTACAACTTTGATCCAACCTTTACCAATTTTGTAATTGCTGTTCTGCCCAGTGCTGCTCTACGCTGATAGTTGGGTTTTTTGGGGATTTAAAGTTGTAGTGCGTAGTTTCTGCCCCCCCCATGAGAGATTCTAAGTAATGACAAAAACTCTCATCCTAATGTCCTTCACGCAGTTGCTAGTAGCCAAGGAGAACAAGGAGGATTAAAAAAAACATGATGGACTCTTCAGAATATCAAAAAAGTTAGGCACTGAAGCTTTAACAGAGTAAGAACCTGGTAAGCTGTTGATTCTCAACATGGCTGAACAGATGAATACAATAGCAAAACAAATGGCACTCAGTGCTGGCAGTAGGGCTGAAGTTATTTTATATTAGAAGTTGGTGTGTGTGGATGATCAGCAGGATGACTCCCTCCTGCAGGGCACACCGTCAGGATCTGTCTGGGCCGTGGATTCTGTGTTCCCACCAACTATTTGACAAATCTTTTTATTGTTTTTCATGACAAAGGCAACAATACAATAAAAGTGTAATGGCACTTAATGTAATATATAATAAGTATAATATAATGCAAAATGCAACCTCCTCCATCCCATCCACCCTCCCAACCCCACGCCCCTCCCTAAACTTAAAAAAGTAAAAACAAGATGTAGAAATACACACACACACACACACACACACACACACACACACACACACACCATCAATGCTGTAGGTACTAAAGTAGTAAAGAAAATAGGTTTTGTTTATTTTAAATGTGTTAAAAATGAAAGATAAAGGATAAATATGAACATGTACATTTCAGCACAAGCAAAAAAAAGAAATACTCATCAAATGTATCTTTGGAAATGATTGCAAATGATTCAAATAAGGATCCCAATATTCAAAAAGCACTAGGAAGAAGTAAAAAAAAAACCTTTTGGTCCTGCCTCCTTTTTCTACCTTTGTACTTGTATGCAAACAATTTAATTCTTAACTTATTTATATATGTATACTTACACATACATACATAGGTAATTACACATAAACACACATGCATACACACATACATGTTTCTTTTCTTTTCCAGCTATCACCTAAATGTGTCATCTGTCAGTGAAATCAATGGGATGCAAAAAGAAATTATATAAAAACTAGTACTAGAAAGAAAAAACAAGCAACCATGAGGTTATCATAAGGCTGATTTTTCTTTTCTTATTTTCCAGAACCAATATAAAGAATAGGCTACAGTATTACGTAAAGAGAGGATAGCAGATCTCATAGAAATGAAATGAGCCACACATGCGAGAAATAGAAGCCCTGTTACTGATATTGACCTCTAAGATGTTATCTTAGGCCGATTTAGGGGTCTGGGACTTGTGGATTGGTGTTTCTCACAAAGTGGCGATCTGGAAAATATCTAAAAAGATGAATGTGGGAGGTTGTATTTGTTACGGACAGATCTAAAAACAGTGCCAATATATAGGTCCTTAATTGTTCTGAGCCTTCAAACACTTCATCCATTAAGGATGTGGAGAGGAGGGGTTTTTGACTAAAGGTGAGAGGTTGGAGACCAAGATGTCTCCTAAACTGACCCCCTATCTGCAGAGATAGGGTTTCAGCATGTGCGTGCAGAAACCTGAGGAAGACATGAGGACAGAAAAGCTGAGTCAGGCCGATTTAGATTTCATCTCCTTATTGAACTCCATATTATGTTCCATACTGACCAAAGGAAAGGAAGCCTACACATTTAATGGAAAGCTACTTCTGTCCTGCCGTTAAGTACATTTCTATCCTCCTGTTTTTATGTGCATTTTCAAGTAGAAAGACCATAGACCATTTTGACCATAGATCTCAATATTGCAGCGATATTGTAGGGTTGACTATTGGTGCTTTCACAATGGCATCATTTTTGATAAATAATCAACAATGTAGATGTAATGACTAAGTGGATAACATGAAATAATACAATAGCTAGAACAGTCTGGTTAATTCAGAAAATTACATCACTCAGCCTTTAAAACCAGTAAAAGACAGTGTGTCATATTACAATGTTCACAATATCCAAAATCTAAGACGCTATCTAGCCTCATATATTGATATCGACGTAATATCAATACATCGCCCAACCCTAATTAGAAACACTAACACTTCCCAGGATACCAGCCGAACTTAGCCCCGCCCGCATTTGAGGTCGGGAAGTTTGGTCTGGACTTGATCCGTTGTGGAGCAACTATGCTCGAACCAGAGCTGTTCGGTAATCATATTGTCAGGGCGGGCTTTATACGATGATGGACAGATTATCAACAGTAATGTAATCAACCACATCACCGAAGAGCGCTTAAATTGAACTGGTTTCCAGTAAAGATGACTGCCGCTGGAGACCTGAGATGTGTAAATTCCTTCATCGTATCTGTTATAGAAGATATTGACAAGAGAGGAAGAGAGAACAGTGATCAAGGCATTTGTTGATCGGAGAGATTTTTTTGCCGTCCTTCACATGGGATTCGGCAAAAGTTCAACATATGTCACATACTCAGTTACTCAATGGAAGAATGGAAGAAAAGTTCATCCTCTGTCTCAGAGTTCTCTGAACTGTACACTTTTTAAAGGCGTATCACCATCTCGGCGGGAAAACTTAACGCATGGCGTAATGTCAGCAGTCAGATGGGATTACCAGGATTGGGAATAGCCCTAACGTACATTAACAAATTTGTTATTACCTAGCAACGGGAACTAGCTTCCTTGCCAGTTGCCACTCTCAACCTGCGCGGTGCTTTGCTCTCTGCGCTTTGCTCTGAGCCCTACCTAGCGGTGTGCAGAAAGCCAATTGCTCATCATGTGTAATTGCTCATCATGTGTAGGCGGAAAAAAATGGCAAATTAATGGTAGAATAAATCGAGACATGCATGACTTAAGTGTCCACTAAAACTCCACTGCGGTAGACAAAAACATTGGATCCACGTGGACCGATTTCATGTTCATTTGAGTAAATAGCGTAAGCTCTACATTCCGTATTTGTTGACGTCCTTCATCATGCCACCACCAGAATATAAGCAGATCTGGCTCGGAGTGGATGCTGTTTTTTTTTTCTGATGAATCGACTGCTCAGAATAAACAGGAATGCTTCATTAGGGGGGTAAATGGAAAAGTGAGTGTTTATGACCCCAATTACCACCTTTGCTTTAGTGCCTACTTTAATCATAGCCATATCCTTTTTTTCCCTCACTCAACACGACAAAGCCTCCCACTACAACACCACACACATGCACAAGTACACACAAAAATAAAACTGAGCTAGACCAAAGCAGTTCCCATGTTTCCTACTCCCATGTAACGTGGAAATAAAAACCCACTTTGACACACATTTATAGAATTTGTGTCTGAGCTATTGGCCTTTTTTTTTTGCTTTTTGGATTAAATATGATAAATGTTTATTTTCTGACTGTAAGTTATCGTTACCTCTGTTTCATCAACTACAATAGGACTTGTAAATGTTAGATGCAATATTTTTCCCAATCTGTAATCCTTCCTTTTTTAAGGCCTACTCTACACAGTCAAATAACCTGTGGCACAAAACCTTTTGCCATGATGATCATCATTATAGTTAATCACCATTCATTTCCAGTTTCACAAGAGCCCACAAGATCAAACATTGAGTATTTTGAGCATTTTCCTATGGCATGGTCTGGAACAACAGTTAGGAGTAATTGAAACAATATGCAGAATATCAACACTCAGTTACTGAACCATCAGCACAGTTTGCAGATATCGTGATAATGATGCAAGCTTGTTTTCCCTTTGTTGCTGCCACAATGGATGGCGTCGCAGTTTGCTCAGTTCATACCACACACCAGCGACACCATCTTGTGGACATAGCAGGTAAACTCACCCAAGTAGCAGCAAGTAGAAATCAAGCAGGGTCAACCCCAATACAGTGAACCCTATGATAAACAACAGGGTTTCCCTAAAATAAAAAAGAACCCCTCAGAAATAAATCAAAAAGTTACTGCAGTCTTCCCCAGTTGCTTGAAACCTCTACAATACGTTACCCAAAGTAGTTCCCCTCCATTATTGCCCACATTTGATTTGTGGTCGTTGACTAGGAGACAGTGATACATCTTCATTTCTATTTTTTTTTTGGTGTGTTTCTTATTTCACTGCTTCTTCCTTTTCATGTTGTGCACGCCAGCGATGAGGGCCTGACTGCTGTATGGCGAGATGCGACAGTTCAAACGCACTGTGGTTCATTAAAGACATCCTGTTGGCTTCGGGAGGGAAAAAGATCCCGAACCAGCCTACTGTTGCTCCCGTCTGCCCTCTAAACCCACACTGGCCCGACCACATCAGCGCCGAAGCTGGAAATCTCAGGACGGCCGTGGTCAACCATACACACAATACCATTTCCATTTGTAATTTCTTTCCTGCACAGTGTTCAATGGCTGGTACAGTAGTGTGGAGTGTCGCTCCAGGATGCTGGTAAGCTGCGCAGATGGCGTTATGTGATGTTTAATGTCACGTTTGTAGTGGCAGGACTGTCACAGCAGCCTCAAATACTGATGGATTAAACCCTAACTTTTACTGTACATCAGACAATGCCGAATTTTTTTTTTATTTAATGAGACAGATTGGGTTCAAAGTGGATATAATAAGAGGGAACAACCGCTGGCTGTAACTAATGGCATCAGGCAGAGGAAACGCACATTTCAGGCATTAGAGGGAGAGTTTTGGTTTCAATAAGTCATGTTGTAATGAGCTGAGGGAGTCACCACCTCTGTTGACTCATAGGAAGAAAGTTGATAGCCGAGGTTGGATCAGAAATTGCTGGGTTTTGGGAGGAAACGCAGAGAAAGAATCCTGAAGCATCAACAGCATCCACTGCCCTCATTGTGCACGGTTAACTTGACGTCTAATTAGGGAACAGTGGTCACAGAACAAACATCTGAAGATACAGTATATTCATTTCATAACTTTTTTGAAATATACTCTAACTCTCTACATGTGTTGTTCAGAAGTGATACTTTTTAAATTTTATTTCTGACACAAGTGCTAATGACATTGCATTCAAGTTTTTCAGTTGCCTTGAAACAATGATGTTGGTTTTGTGCCAACTGTCAGCCTCAGTTTCAGGATATTTAGATCAAATTAATCATAGAGGGAATTCTAGCTTCTTTTATACATACCTTCCACATATTTAGTAGACCATTACTAATTTTGACAGTTAACATAAACACTTAAACATCTTATATGTATAATATATATACACTGTATATATGTGTATAAAATAGGCTACCCTCTATAATTAATTTGATCTTAATATCCTGAAACTGAGGCTGAGAGTTGGCACTTTAAAACCAACATCATTGTTTCAAGGCAACTGAAAAACTTGAATGCAATGTCATTAGTAATAATGTGTGTGTGTGTGCATGCGTGCGTGCGTGTGTGTGTGTGTGTGTGTGTGTGTGTATTGTACATTTAAGGTCAGCGCAACTATCTGTAAACAACACACTGACATGTTATGGACATATGACGTTGATATGGAATACACTTACCTACAGGTACTTACACATCCAGCAGCTGTGAAGCAACATTAACATTCATTTCTCCATCCGACAAATATAAGTCGGATATTTGCTCTCCTTTTAGCTCTGTTTCGGTCTCCACCAACTCTTGAAGGAAAACCTGGTTCTTCAGCTGCTAAATGCTCTGCTATGTTGGCGAGCTAGGTGCTAACTTTGTCTGTTTACTGTCTGGTGGTGGGTAGGTAGTGTTCAGTCAGCTCATCAGAGCTTGTTGCTGGTAACTACACTAACTAGAGTGAAGGTACTCGCGGTCAAACCAAAACATCCTGAAACTCTCCATACAGCTGAGGTAAACCTGCAAAGTCAGGAAATGATTCTCTGTGGAACTGTTTGTAGCGACCCCTTTCACATTATGCAGTCCTTTGACCAATCGTTAACATATAAATATTGTTGGGGGCGCCTTTAATATTTGGTTGCAAATTATTTGACTGAAGTCTGTGAACCACAGACATTGGCAGAAAGCTGGTGTCTCCCATGCCCGGCCTGTAGTGCAGCAGTCTAGTTCAGGGGATTTTTTACATTCTGTCTTTTCTTCAGAAAGTGAAACACATGTTCAGTGGGTTGACTTGCTCAGCCAGTCGTGAGCATTCAACATTTTGGCCTAAAAACTCTTTGGTTGCCTTGTACTATTCCTACACCGTTTTATATGAACGTCAACACCTTCAAAGTCAGCACTGTAACCTTAGTTATTCTTTCAATTCAAATGCACTGTGCTCGTCTCATAAAAGCCAAATCAGTGAACATCTTAAAACCCATTTTTTTATTTAAATATTTCTTGCCTCTACTCCAATTTACTTTATGGATTACATACTTATTTGGGGCATATACATTTTTTATCTCATTTTTTCTCTTTTCTTAAGTGAAGATTGCTGGCCTAGGTAGAGACCTAAACTAATTTCTCTATCCAAACAGTTACAGACTGCACTGTAAATCCTCTTTAAAGTTGCTCTGTGTACCATCTTAACATCTGTGTTTTGACAACCTCACATCTTCAGCTGTTTAACAGAGCCCTAACAATACATCCCATGTAAATCCTGTGTGAGTAAATACTAGAAGCAGTATAGGCAGGGGCACAGTTAAACAACTTGAATGAGTTTATGTTCATGCATCTGAGTGTGTGTGAGGGGTTGCAAAACAGTAGCTGTGTACCCAAGGCTCTCATCCAAACAGCTGGTACCCATCTGTTTCTTCTTCTACTCCTGCGGCCTGCGGCTCAGGGAGCGAGGTGCACTGGCATGCGGTGTCTGGGTCTGGACCAATAGTGGCGAGGTATGCACTGCAGGAGTGTGCGTGCGTGTGTGTATGAATGTGGTTATGGCAAGCAAGGGCTCCTATGTGTACATGTAGTTCAGCACTTGTGTGTGTGTTCTGTGTGTTCTGCCTTGTGCGTGGATTATGCGTGTGTTTGTGTGGGCTTTTGGCCAGCGCTGAATCGTGCACGCCTGTGTGGTGTGAATATGTGTGTGCGAGCGTGTTTGGCTGTTTGTAATAATCCCATTATCCATCATTTAATACTTTAATATTGTTGACGTACAGTCAAACGTTACAGCATACACGTTCTCAAAGTGCTCTGCTTCCCTCTTATTGCCTGCACAAACTCTCCCATGATGCAGTGTGCTCCAAAAGTGACTCATTGCGTGAGGGATTGCATTCAGTCTTTCCATTTATTGCTTACGTAAATCATATAGAATGAACACAACGCTTCCCACAGCGTTCCAAATTTCAGTCATTACTTTATGGCTTCATTGGTGCGACGCTCTCTGAAAATATGTGCCTTCCATCACACAAACAGATTTAAAAAAACACCAGTCTTATGATGCTTTTAACAGAAAAAGGCTCATGGTGGCTAAGGTGGTATTTCCTGTTGGGTAAAGGAGTAGATGCCTGGAATGAATGAATGAATGTTAAGTGCTTGAGGGATAGGATGACGTCCATTGATGTGGCGACTCTGAGGCTTTGTCGATAAAACAAAGATTCTTCCATTGGCTGTAATAAGACTGTTCTCATGAGGAATTGGGTAAAAAATCCATGACCTTGAACTGAATCATACTTTTTAATAAAATATGAAGACATTTTGTATTGTAATTCCACTGGAGGGCAGTGTTGGTTTAGTAATAATGTGTGTGTGTGTGTGTGTGTGTGTGTGTGTGTGTGTGTGTGTGTGTGTGTGTACCATGTTTAACTACATTTGTGGGGACCAAAATTTGGAAATACAGTATACTTATGGGGTCCTGACAGCTTTGTGGGGACAAAATGCTGGTCCCCATAACGTTAAAGGGCTGTTTGAGGGTTAAGAATTCGTTTTAGGATCAGGGTTAGAATTAGGTTATGGTTAGGGTTAGGGTAAGGGTTAGGGTTAGGCATTTAGGTTTGATGGTTAAGGTGAGGGTAAGGGGCTAGGGAATGCATTATGTCAATGACTTGTCCCCATAAAGATAGTGAGACAAGACTGTGTGTGTGTGTGTGTGTGTGTGTGTGTGTGTGTGTGTGTGTGTGTGTGTGTGTGTGTGTGTGTGTGTGTGTGTGTGTGTGTGTGTGTGTGTGTGTGTGTGTGTGTGTGTGTGTGTGTGTGTGTGTGTGTGTGTGTGTGTGTGTGTGTGTGTGTGTGTGTGTGTGTGTGTGTGTGTGTGTGTGTGTGTGTGTGTGTGTGTGTTGGTTGACTGATGCTGTTGGGTGGCAGTTACTCAGTCTGTAGGGTTGGGAACCGAAGGGTCGTGGGTTCAAGTCTGCATACGGACCAAAGTATGGTGGTGAACTGGTAGCTAGAGAGATGCCGGTTCACCTCCTGGGCCCTGCCACGGTGCTCTTAAGCAAGGCAGTAAACCCCCAACTGCTCGGGGCGCCTTTCTGTGGGCAGCCCCCCCACTCTGACATCTCTGCATTTAGTGCATGTATAGGTACTGAGAATGTGTGTGTGTAATTCAGGCCTGTTTTATACAGTTTGTAATAACAACAGAACAGTGAAAACATTGTAGTCTATTTCCCCAGTCTAAAGCCGGATTAATAAAGTATACATTATTATTAACAATAAAGTTTTATACAGTTTGTGCACATCAACAGCAAAAACAGTAACAGCATCACTGTTCCCTGTAAGCCATAGACATTCTACCCTTATTAAGTTCCCTCCAGTCTACTCTACAGACTCTCCAGTCTAAGTCTACAAACCTTCCACATCTTCCACACCGAACATCAAAAAGTAGGTCCACGTGGTATTTGGCCTTTATTGGTGCATATACTGTATACACATCATCATTAATGACAATGAACAATTAATACAGAAACAGAGACAAATGTACAAATAACTGTTTAAGTAGTTACTGTAAGTAGATCAGTATTTCAGGCCGTTATTGGACTGGCAAAAGGAATTATACATTTCTTTAGATTTTTGAAGATGAAGGTTTTCTTTTCTTGTAGATGTACTGTAGCCAAATCTGGTGATGTGAACTGTATTGTACATTTTGTTCTTGAGTACACAATTGTTTTTCTTCCTGCATGTTGCTGTTAAATTCAGAAACTTTGTGAAAAGGATTATTTTATTTCAATATAGAAGCTTTGATGTATGTCAATTTGTATTATTAGAGAAAGAAAAAGGTCAAATCCATGAATACAAAAGTGGCAAGGAAAATAACAAACAAATAAACAAATATATTCCAATGAATGATTATATTCCCTGAATGATGTTAAAGATAATGGATTGTAAAAATACAACAAAGAACGTATGTGTATATATTATCTGAAGCGCTAAGTGAATGTTGGCATTGGCCTGTAAGTTGTGTGCTGGCTAACTTTTGTACACACAGACACAGAACAGTAAAACAAGTAAGACTTCATGCAGAGACACAAGCAGCAGAAGGCAAAACCTCATGAAAATAATTGGTTCTGTTGTTGTTTTGGCAAGAAGTAAAAGTTACAGACCAAATAAAGACTTTAAACTTGGCAGAATGAGTGAGCAGATCCGAAAGGTAGCTAGGAGACTCCAAACAGGGGAGTGAGACATGTTAATGGACCACAGAGACTCTGGGAGATTCCTAACTGGGAACATTACTGACGCTTGATTTATAACTTGTGTTAAAACGTTCAAAGATTTCCCAAATATCCCAAAAATTCTTTGGTGGAAACATATAAAGTCCAGCATTGTGTCATCCACAGCTCATTGTGTACCATTTTTAGCAGCTTTTAAAGTATTTTTACAACAGACTTCATGCAAAAATATACAAATATTAGGCCGTACATCCCGCAACACGCAGCGTAATTTTACCCCATTCATAGTTTGTGTTTTGTACTTACAGTGTACAGATAAAGATGTGAAGTATTTTTAACTACAGGATATCCATTTGTATGTGTGCAGGACCATCCTTGAGAGCATCTAGCATCAACATTTGTTGAAATGAGAGGCAACTGAGAGCTGTAGCAGAGATGGCAAAAGTACTCACTTTCCGTACTTAAGTAGAAGTACAGATATTTGTGTTAAAATAATACTCTGGTAAAAGTACTGATTTGACCTCTTTACTTAAGTAAATGTATCAAAGTAAAGGCTTGGAACTGTACTTAAAGTATAAAACTAAAAGTAGCCTTGAGAATGACAACAATTTTATATGCAAAGCTACCTGGATAACACAAATGTTACCAGAGTGGAAGCTGAGGAACTTCAGTGGCATGGAGAAAAGACTCTTTATATGCCATTGGCTACATTTTAAATGGATATCCGCCAATAGGCCTAAAACATCACATATATGATTATTGTGACATGTTGCCATCCATACTACTATGTGCTAACGTTACCACCAATGATTTCTGTCGAGTCGTCATGTAGTGGTGCGTCAAGAGCATTGTATATTCCCATCCCATTAAATTGAATTTGGTATTGATGATGGTTACTCCATTGAAATTATTTTAAACTAAAGTCACGAGCCAATTTTTGAAAATGTGAGGAAAATGTACTGATATTCGTGTATAAAAAGTCGGCACAAAAATAAATAGTAAAAAGTAAAAAACATCTGAAAATTCTTTTAATAATGTTTTCCAATGCCTGCAGTGTTGTGTTCTTTACTGTTTATAACACGGGACATCAAAGCGATTATCTTCTAACTGCCTTGGCCGTCACACACTGCTGTTTTTTTATCAGCTGTATTTACAGTAGAAACTTCATAATAAAATGCTTTTCAACTTACTGAACTCCAATGGCAACAGCACCCTGTGAAACAACAGTGTCAGTCCACGTAAACCTGTCCCAGCTCAAGCTTCTATAAGTACGTTGATATGCTTTACACTGTATATAGCCCTACTTTACAACATACAGAGACATGTAGGCTATAAAATTACAGTATGTTCCTGACAGTACAGGACCATTATCCCTACTATGTAATTTGCCTATCTTCATTTTGTTATCATCTATATCTATCCAGTGTAGGGGTGTATGGTCATTTTGAAATAAATGACAGAATATGTACCCAACTCACTTCAAATTCCCTTGTACCTATGTATATGTATCAGTATGCATTGTTTTAGTAAGCTACACATTGTGTATTTGTGCATGTACTGTACATTACAGTACATACTGTCTATGTTGCAGGATATATCTAAAGCATTACCAAATACTTGTATATAATTATATAGTGTGACATATATCACACTCAAAATAATAGAGAAACGGTCAAATAGTGGGATAATACAAGTAGATTATTGTAGTAGTTTATCTGCTGGGGTGCGCCTTGATGTACGTAGTACTCTTTCATATTTCATACACGTGAGTTTGTTAAAAAGGTTTCTCTATGTGGTCCGCTCCGTCTGCAGCTAACCAGACATGTAGCCTCGTAGTAAGATTGGTTCCATTTTGATTCCGCCAGTTGTAACTTCACACAATGTGTCAACTTGTCACATTTACATTCATACAATCACACAGCTAACAGCGGTAAGTGATGCATTTGAAAGGCCATGATGTAATCTACAACAACTGTTTCACCTCACCACTTTCTGCTTGTCTGGCAAGGTTAGCCTCTGTGTATGACAATGGGAAGTTCTCAGGTGCCTTTGACTTTGTAGTTTTTGAGATAAGAACTACAGCAGAAGGTTTTAAGCGAGCCTGAGGCTGAATCTCATTTCTCTATCTTACCCCTACCCCTTACCCCTTACCCCTTCCCCTAGTTTTGCGCGTTCACGTGAGAATAAGGGCTGACCCAATACTCATTTTGATCAAGGGGTAGGGTAGACGAAGGATGTACACCCTTTAAGCCTAGGGAGGACGCGAGCTGACTTGGTAGCTATATACATTGCGCAACAAGCAACAATGGCTGCCAGATCAACCAGAGAGACCCATAAGTATTTTCGGCTTAAATTATTGATTTAAAAATTACTACAGTCTTGTTTACACAGTCTACACAGTACTGTACATATATACTTGCAACCATGTTCTTAACGAAACTGGCCTGTGCGATGACAAAACCTGCCTTCAAAGGGGGGGTGTTTTTAAATCCACATGCAAATACACAACTGAGCCCAAGGGCTCACTCACATCCCTTGGGTCTCAGTGAACCCACCGTGGCTGTTCTGTGTCTGTGACTTGCATTTTGGTGCATGCTGTATAGCGTTCTGTCAGCAGATGCCGGCAAAGGGCCGTCGTGCTCGCCAGTAATTGAAACTTTTAAAAAATCGCTAGCTTGCTATTCTAACGCTGTGAGCAAGTCAAGGTTATCTTTTGAAGAAAGAAAATATCTTTTCATCTCTCAAATGTATTTGTTTATTGCCTTGATCCTCCTCTCATTATTATCATAATTAATTTGTTTTCCAGATCTGCACACTAGAATTATAACCTGTTTTTTATGCCCATAATGTAAAAAGCTGGTTCTGTGCATGGCCTCAAAGAACCTGTGCAGGTATAGTCACATGAAAGATTTTTCAAAATCTTCCATACATGAATGCAGTTTTAAATGATCTCGACAGCTGATTGTGAACACGCATATAGTGTATCCGTCTCCTGGCACCGTGTCTTTCAAGGCCACAGGACCCATGTCCTTTCCAGGTCACTGAATGTCTCGTACATGTACTGTACTGTAAGGGGATTGTGAGACATTTGTCACTGACAAGATCATTGAGTTCTCCCTGGACAGCAGAGGTGAGCCAACGCAGCAGAGAGCAGCAGGGGAGGAAGACGTATTTAGATCCATGGAGGAGGAGGGGGGGGCAAATGTAGGTGTCTTGTATGTTTATGTGCTGTATATTTTGTTTAATTTAGTTTTAATTAAAAGCCCTTCTAGGGACAGGCATTGGAAATTAGCAATAGCTGTAAATGCTGTGATGCTTTACATTGGAGAATGTGCATTGTCTAAGTATCGGTCCCTAGTCAAATAAACATGAAATGGAAAAAAAAAGTATAAAATAATTTCAAAACAGCAATGTCAAAATACTCCACAACAAGTAAAAGTGCTGGAATGTATGCTACACTACTTCAAATATCAAAAGTAACAAATACTATTGCAACAGAATACCTCATGTGACTGATTACTATTATACATGCCACTGTTAGGTTGTTGCTGATGCATCAATATGTAAGCATTTTATAGTTGGAGAAGTACTTAATATACAGTTAGCTAATCTATTGTAGTGGTTACCTACTGGTTTGGTGGAACTATAATTCATAGATATCTGAAAAGTGACAAGGAGCCCCAACTAGACGCTGCTTTTTGTTTGGTGGACCAAGCCAAAAAAGGTTTTCCAATGCATTTTACAAGCTTATCATAAATGTTTTTATGTATGTAAAACCTTAAGTGTAGAGTGAATTGTAGAAGAAGTACAGACTAGCATAAAATGGACAAGTAAAGTAAAAGTACCTCAACATTGTACTTCAGTACAGTACCTGAGTAAAAGTGCAAACTTTCCACAACTGGAAAATGGAGACCCTTGAACCAAACCCTTGTTTGTTTTCCTGGAATCAGGGATAATCGTTTGGCTGGAAACCTTCATACAAACGTTGGTTTGGCAATGCCATACAAATGCTATCTCAGTGTAAATAGAATGGCAATATCTGTGATGGTTGACAGTATAATGTATATATGGTCATATTTCCCACCCTCACTGCAAGGTTGTCTTCAGTTGAAATACTGCAGTAAGGTACAAATCCACTTTATAGTTTAACTTTGGGGTTTTAAGGGAGGAGTGGCTGATTTGCAGAGATGGAACAGTTTATCTCATTGATGTATTTTTGGGACAGAGCCGACATGTATTAAAAGCATTTGTAATATCTGCAATTAGGCTCTGTGTGGAAATGTCAAAACCCAGTTTCACTGAGCGGATATATTACCTGACCTGTGCACTGGGGTAGGATTATGTCTAGACTTCTCAGTGCTTTTTACCATCTGGCTGCACTAAGGGGCAATATACTGCAAGTGTGGAGAGGATGTCCAGTGGTTGCAACATTATAAGTGGCTAGATTCATAGTCCTTTGCTTCTGCAGTACAGAAATTAATCAATTATACACCTTTTATGCAAAGAACCTGCATATGATATCATATTTTATCAGTCAATGCTAATTCCATGTAGCTACCCACAGCATGATAACTACTCATTGCTGGATAGACTGCACACATTATTTATTCTTGATGCAGGGCCCACTGGCTGATATAAAGCAGTGGGTCCCAACCTTTTTGGGCCTTTAGCCTTTAAAATAAAGCAATGTATGCCATGTAACCCCCTGTCACAGGTAACAGCCTTAGAGTGGACTACTCTTAGCAAGTTCTGTACATTACGGGCATCTGGGTAGCTCACCTTGTAGAATGCGCACCTATATATAAAGATTTAGTCCTTGACGCAGTGGCCGCGGGCTCGACTCCGTCCCGCTGTCCTTTGCTCTATGTCACCCCCCCTCCCCTTTCATGTTTTCAGCTATCCTATACAAATAAAGGCCTAACATTAGGGGTTCATTATCTTGCCTAAGGACACTTTGAAATCTAGACTGCAGCGGGCCAGGAATATCGAAACCGTTGACTTTCCGATCATTAGACCCCTGCTTTACATCCCGAGCCAAAGGCACCCAAAGAACGGTTGTTCCAACTCTGGTTCTTTTTTAAAGGACTTGTAGAGGCCTGAAAATGTTCACGCATTTAAATTAAAAACACAAAATAATCGTGGGAATCAGTTGCATTGTTTTTTTAACCAAGGCAGCAGTTTTCAGATTACATGATATGCTTACATAATTGCAAAATGGTTCTCCAATGTTTTCTCAGTTATTATTTTTTTTTTAATTATAATATCAGATTAGTAAACAGAATGTGTCTTTGGAACATTGGATGAATGGTTGCTGATTATGGGCAATGTAGATATTGCATTAAAGGTCAGCCACCCACTCAGATCAGCTGGTACTGTAATGGAGTGGTATGGAAATTTGTAAGTGACCCCAAACCTTTGACCAGTAGTGTATGTATGTATGTATGTATGTATGTATGTATGTATGTATGTATGTATGTATGTATATGTAGCCTATGTTTGTATGAAGCTATATGTGTCATCTCTTAACACTTATATGAAATTAAACACCACACTCCCATTCCAGTACTTTGGAATAGCATAATCCAAACACCACGACAGCCTATAAACCTTCATTTTCTTAAAAGCTGCAGACACAACAATCCTCAGCCCGGGACAACCAGGCAACCTTAATCGATCAGTGAGTCATGCAGCTTTTCACCGCAGCGAGACACTGCTGGTGCCTATAGCCGCTGTTAATTGCTCTTGGTCGGTACAGAGCTTCACAGCAGCTCCGCGGTGTGGATGTGTTCCGGCAAGGACGCCTGCTTCGTTATATCTGCAATTACGAAGATTAGAAGCAGCATGTCGTGTACGTTAACGGAATGCATGCTTGATTAACGACCTTTTAAATTCCGAGGGGTCGCCAGGGATGGATGTTGGATGAGAAAGAGCGAGCAGAGACAGAGAAACATCACAGATGACTGCGGATTCTGCACAGCGGGTCGTCTCCCCAGCGTCCTCCGTCCCAGCCCTGCCTCCTGGAAAAGGAGTGGCTATCTCAACATTACCGGCACACACATGCAGTTTTGCTGTGACACACACCCACACACACACACACACACACACACACGGCTTAATTTGTTTTGGCTGGCGATAACCTGCAGTACGCTGCAGACTGAAGCACCGGCATTAATGTCCGTTGGACTGGCTTTTACGCATTGATCCAATACAGGAAGGTAAGTCAAGACACCTTCTCACTACCGATATGTGTGTGTGCGCGCACGCGCATGGGTTTGGGTGAACAGTTCAAGTAATACTGGGAGATTATAGAGACGGGGGAGTAGTCTAGTAGTGTTAACTTGCTTTACTGAGACAGCCCATTATTCATATGTTAATGTGCATTTGGGACCAGTTTGTTGCAGGTGGATCAGCCCAGTAGTGCAGGTTCCTGGAGTCCTGAAGGCTCCCAACAAAACTATGCATAATTGTACCAAATCTCTAATCATAACTGTGCAACTCCTACTACAATTCCTAAATACACAGACAGTTCCACAGTTTACTGTCAACAACATGACAACACAGACATAGGGACAGCTATCTTGTCACTTGTATGGCTAGGTAAGGGCCTACTAATAATGAGACTTAGACTCTGACATCACAAAATGTATGAGCCAATTAGTAGACTTGCTTTTAATGTAATCCTGCAGCAGCGGCCATTCATCCATGTGTCATTCCTGTGCTGTCTATAATGCAGTACGATAACAAGGCACACTAGGGGTGCACAATTCAGAAAATGTCACGATTTGATATCGATTTGATTTTTAGGCTCAAGATTAGTTTCAAAATCGATTTTCGATTCAAAAACAATTCTCAATTAACTAAACAATTCACAGTATGTAAATGTAGTTACTTTTCCCACGTGACAGTATACACGCCATTACAAATATATACTGTATAGAATTCTATGACTCAATTTTGAATCTGTAGAGCTTGAGTCGCAATATGAAAGTGAATGTGAAAGTGAAGGTTTTTGCACACCCCTAATACACACTGTGTCTGCAAACCTGGTTACTGTTTTGTAATGACATCATGACCCGATGCTAACTGCACTGCCAAAAACATTTACAAGTACAGCATGATAACTTCACCAAGGACTGAACTCTGAGCTTTGACATCGATAAGGTAGTGCTATCACCCACGGCAACAGCTATATCTTCCAGTGGGTTTGTTATTGTCTAACATTGGCAACTGAAATATTCCTCGACTCAAATGCTTTAATAACATGTATTTTCCAAATCATCGTTGCTGTTTCAGTTCAGTGGTTGTGTCATAAGGTGTAAACCTAAGAGAGCATTCCACTTCAGTTTATTTGGCACATACACAGTGTTTATGAGTGCTGAGGACTCATCCAACTTCTCACAGGGTTTCCCCGTAGCACCCAAGCCATTTTGGGCACCACGTAATCCAAATTAATGTGAAATCAATATGAGCGCCTTCTCACTTCTAATGATTGTAGTTGGTCCCCAGTGGACTTTTTTAGTTACGTCTTTAAGCTTTTTTAAATTTTATTACCTGCTCTCTCATACCCTACTTTTTAGAAACACATATGGTAATAATAACGGTCCATAATGGTGTGAAATTGCATTTTTTTGTTATTATTATTATTAAAAGGTTTAAGATTTTTTGATGGAGGACCCCTAAATTTATGCACTCAAGGCTTCCACATACAATATCTAGGGAAAACACTGTACTCTGTGCCGACAAGCTCGGGTTTATCAGTGTTAGGTCGTATTTTCACTAAGCCAGGAACGTGTGTGTGTGTGTGTGTGTGTGTGTGTGTGTGTGTGTGTGTGTGTGTGTGTGTGTGTGTGTGTGTGTGTGTGTGTGTGTGTGTGTGTGTGTGTGTGTGTGTGTGTGTGTGTGTGTGTGTGTGTGTGTGTGTGTGTGTGTGTGTGTGTGTGTGTGTGTGTGTGTGTGTGTGTGTGTGTACCCTCAGCTGTGTGAGGTCTGGTGTCCACACATATTTGTACACACATTGTAACATTTCATGGTTGAAGAAACTGTTAGCTATTATGTGGCACTTTCCTTCATATCAACCATTGTGGGTTTTAACTGCAAGTAGGACAATTGTCTTGAGGAGTTATTCCCATTAGCACTACACACAATCAGTGTTTCCTTTTAGGATGTTTTTTTACAGTGACCCCTCCGCACCCCACCGCCAAATGTTTAACCTCTATTCACACACAATGAGGCATATTTTCAGTTGTGATTGAACTGTATTTTTTGAGGAACTATAGGGCACTTAACATCTACAACAGGTCTACAAAAGGAATTTTACAAGAAGTTCTTCATAGGAAAACCAAAACCCAACTGACATCTATAGACTATTGGCTAATTTCTATTATATTACACTGACTCACTTACAGTTTGAATGTTTCCGCATGTTTGATATCAGGACAATGAGCTGACAGAACTGACAAGTTGAACGTTGTCCAATTAGAACAGACCCTCCGCGGTGATGTTTTTGGTGGAGCTGTTCGTATAATAGTCGACTCGGAAGAAAGTGAATGTTTTGACAATAAACTACGTCAACACAACAGTATATGGAGTTAAACTGGATGGGCCCAAATACCTCTGAACAGTTATACTTGTTAAATTGCAATGTGAGCGGCAACCAACGGGGTGGGGGGGTGCATTATGTCGGCAGGATAATTTAAAAGGCATGTGCGACTACATTGTGCGTCTGCCCTATTCCTCATACTGCGCCGGCCAAAATTTTCCCATGCTGGGTCGCCCCTACAAAATCAACATAGAGGAAACACTGCACAATGTACTGTGCAAAACATTGATGGGGAATATGATGTGCATGATGTCATATATATACACTCAGTTGTGATATTTCACACAGGTGATTTCTACTCTTCTATTTATACAGTATCTGATGCTGTTGCACATTACTGGTGAATATTTAACCCAAGTTCGAAGGTCAGAGACTGAGCAGATGGTCAAAATTATAGTGAATGATTGCCAGCAATGAAAGGAAGTGTTACGCAGTGTTGACTTAAAGGGAAACTCCACCAATGTTACACATAAAATATGTGTGCATACGTGGAAAGAAAAGTTGTATAAAGCCTTTTGTGACTCCAGGAGGAGCTGTACGAAATCTGATTTAAATTGCCTCAAGTCATGTTCAGATCTACGGGTGTGGAGTTAGTCAGGGTTGGTAATATGTCAAAAAAGTTAAAAAGCTAGCAAGATTTGAAAGTAGCGTCTTTTCGGGGCTCCGTCTAAATAGTTCTCAAGTTCTCAGTGAGCTGACCAGACCTCTGTAGCCTTATCCCTGCGCAAGGCTAGCAGCTCGAGGCAAACATTAGCCGCTACTAGCATAACACACCTGAATCTCCACCTGAACTGTTGGCGGTCTGGTTGCATTGTGGGCAATGTAGGTGCCATGTTTTGACATTAGGGAAAATAGATGGATTAAAACAATATCTCTCGTTCTGCAATATCAATTTAAAACACTGTTCATTGTAACTCTGGCAGTTTTATAGGAGTGCAATGCTATATCAGAGGAAATGTTTGACTTTACTCATCTCTCCTCCTTTGACCAAAGTTCATATAGGAAAAGCAAAACAAGCCATGGAGGTGCAATGTAACATCTGGAATTTTGCATGAGCGTGTGAAGGTCCATACAGTGCTGTTATCATGGTCTGGAGCTTGCTGCCAAACCTCCACACACCACCAATGATATGACACAGTACATTCTGTGTCTAGCCCCGTATTTTGCATTTTATGGCCCTCTAATGTTAAGTACTTTCAATTTATCTTGTCATACATTTCAATGGCAGTTAAGCATTGGAAGTGTGAGATCACAACACACAAGAGAACACCTGACACTTTACTGAAGTGGTTTAATGATTAGCCTGATACTTGCCTAGAGAATTTAATGTTTTGTAGTGTTCACTGCGTTTTTCCACTGCATGGTATCTACTCAACTCAGCTCAAGTTGACTCTACTCGCCTTATTTGGTTTTCCATTCCTAAAAAAAGTCCATGGTACCTGCTAACGGGTACTTTTATTCAGTTCCAACTCAGTTGAGGTTCCAAACGAGCTGAGGCGATACCAAAAGGTGACGGGAAAACCTGCAGACTCCTGATTGTTGGGAGAGAATTGTCACTATTCACTGCGTCATCATTGCTAATGACAGACGGGTGGGGTGGGGGGGTGTCATTATACATGATACATGATTCTGATGAATGACTGAAAATTAATATTGTGATTCATAATATCGGCCTGCCGATATATATCGGTCGGGCTCTACTAATTTGTCTTCTGGCTGTGGCATACATCAGTTTCCTGCTATGACGACCAAACACAGCTCGCCTCACGCTTGAGGCGGTACTAATCTGCAATGGAAAAAAGGAGGGTGGAGTCGACTCGAGCAGGTACCATTAATGGAAAAATGCCATTGGAGGCCTTGGACACATTATTATCAGTATTGGCAAACTACTGTACATGAAATGCTAACCAGAACAATACGCATGACAAATACTGCTCGACTCATCCTGCTTTTCTACCAACTCTGACTTTTAATCTCTCTGGTAGGAAGGTGATGACGAGCCGTAAAGACAGACGCAGGGAGCAAACCCCAGTGGAGGAAAGCTATGGAGAGAGCAGCAGCGTCCCCTGTCCTGGAGACACGCTACCCTGGAACCTGTCCAAACACCAGCGGGTCAAACGCTCCAAGTCAGCCTCAGGGGAAGTTCTGGATCCAGCAGAGAGGGCTGTCATTCGCATCGCAGGTAGGTTGACTATAACTGCGGTGTTACTCTCACATGTGTGATACGGTGCGTACAAATCACTTTTAAAGGCCTGGTTAGAAAAAGGCACAGCAAAATCCATCCTGTGTCCAAGCTGGACGTAGGGATTAAACACCGGCCAAGCTGATGATCTACTCTAGCTCACTGGGAAGCCTCAAACATGCTAGTCATTCGCCCCATAGTCTCGCGTTGCCAGACCTTCCTCTACAGTGCTCCGGAGAAAAGTTCTGCATTCCAGGGTGGGAGAAAAATGTGCTCTGGTTTATTGGCATGTCTTTAAACCAATCACAATTGTCATGGGCGGAGATAAGCACCGGACGGAGCCCAGGTGCCGCTACAAAATAGCCTCGGGAAGGAACTTGTTTTGGTGGAACATGTACGTTCAAAAGTAGTTTTAGTCGGAACAGAAAACTCCGATTGGACAGATAGTCTAGCTAGCTGTCTGGATTTACCCTGCAGAGATACAGAGAGGAGAAGTTAAGTGACCCCCCCTGGCATTTTTTTTCTCAGGATTGAACATTATGAAGAGGGACAGGGAAAGCACTCTGAGCTAGCTAGCCTGCTAACTGACATTTAGCAAGCTCATTAGTCGCAAACGGGACAGTGATATAATTTCGTTAAAAAAATACATTTGCAGCTCTTCTTCCTGTTTCCTAACTGTCTGCAAACCATCACTCCTTTATGGAGCAGTTTATATTCTGATAGACGGTTCTATAGAAGGGGAGGGTGCCAAACAGCTTGTAAACTACAAAATTCCTCCATTTTGGACTTTCCATCTCTCCATTTTCTCACAGCACTATTGGTCAGTGGCGAGATCTGCTGTGTGTGGTCACTTGTCCAACAGACTAGAGCCCGACCAATAATGGATTTTTAAGGCCGATACCATACGAATCTTTGGTTATTTAAATATCCGATATGCCGATATATCAGCAAATATACTGTATATATTTTTTAAAAATCCAGAAACGCGTAACAAAAGAGAAACAGATTTTCCTAACGTTATTTGTAGTTATTATGAGTTCTCACTAAAATAATATAATAATTAGTTTTATTGTCTGAACAGAGGAACATCAATATATATATATAAAATATATATATAAATTAGGATAAATACAATGTATAAAAATACAAACTTAAGATATGAAACTTAAAGTTCTTTGAACAAAAGCACATTAACAGAAAAAAAGAAATCTGTGTTTCCAACAGGGATGTTGTAGAGTGTCCTCTGGTGGACAAACTATGCAACATGCATATGCAATAACATGTATTGTGCATAACTCATAACATGGTTGACAGTCCGTTTTTTTTTAAAATATTCTTTTATCCGAATCATTTATTTGCCATTATAAATGATTTTGATGAATGAATATTTAAAAAAAAAAATCTGCCATTATGAATACCGATACCAATAGATCGGGAAATGCTTAATATCGGCCGCTGATATATCGGTCGGGCTCTACAACAGATTTGAGACTTTAAACCAAAAGAGGTCAGTGAAACTATGCTTTTAAACTCAGTGTTCATTTATTTTTCATAGGGAAAACATTCCACATAGTTGACATGTGAGCGAGTGCCTTTTGCGGAATAAAAGGGAAATTACATGCATGTTGATTTTAAATCTTGTTTCACTTATTCGTCAGTGGGTGTTGTTTAGTGGAAAGTTGACTGTTCACTCCTTTTGAAAAGGAACTTTGATGAGCGGAGATGAAAGATCATTATTCATAATGTTGACTTTTCTGAATTAATTACTCCAGGGCCATTGTCCTCTGTGGGAATGTCCTTGTTTGCTTTCTGGGTAGAGCTTGTTAGGCAACTTGACATCAAATGGTGGAGCTCAGTTTGAGATATTGACCACTAAATACCACAGGTCACATATTTTACCTGGTGTAATTGTGCTTTTGTTTATCTTGAAATTTGGGCTGCTCGATTTTATGGAATAAATCTTAATTGCACTTATTTTGGTCAATATTGAAATTTTTAAATGTAAGCAGATACTGTACCACAAACAGGGCCTCGCAGACTATTGGCTGAGTAAGCTCATCCTTCATTAAGGGGCAAATGTGTGTGTGTCATTCAGAACATAAGACAAAATAAGAGTATAAAAATAAGGGTTTACTTGCAAAATCTGCAATGTAATGTGTTTTTTTGCGATCAAACTTTGAATAACTTCCTTAAAAGGGACGTTGCCTGATGGTGGTTGAGAATAGCAATATGGTATGATGCTATTTTCTATTGTAACCCTACTAAGCATTTTAATCTGGTTTGACCTGTCCATTACAACTTTAAATAGGTCACTAAGGAACAGTTAACCCTCCTGTTGTCCTCGGGTCAAATTTGACCCATGTTAAAAAATGTCTGTATCTGAAATATGGGTTTCTTTTTAAACAAATTACCACAAAAAATGGATTGGATTCCATACAACGCAAATACAATTGATCACTTTCATTTGTGACCAAACCCATCTGTACGTTCCTCTGATCTTTACATATTAGTGAAAATAATTCATCATTTCTGCTTTTTTAACTCAAATATTAGGTACAATTCTATACAAATGAGGGTTATTGACCATAAATTCCAACAAGTAGTGTCTAACTAGTGGTTGTAAGGTGGTGCTATTGAAAACTAAAAAAAAAGTCAGAAAAAGAGACGGAAATGTCAAATTTCTGTCCGGTTTTTAACCCGAGAGGACAACACAAAGGCTAACCTTGTAAGTGACACTGCAAGCAAAAAGGAAACAAAATGGAACGTGTGTAAGATATTTGTTTCCCCTGCAGACTGCTTATGTGTTTTGCCACCTGAACAGGATATACATATCATACATTAAGGCAAGGACAGGGCAGTAGCAAGAGACAATAGTTTTCCAAGTGTGAGGTGTGGTTGTTTTTGCTCAAACTAAAGACTGGGATCCGGTCCAAATGACTGTAGAGACGCTGGAAACACATTATTTATTTACACTATGGGTTAGCAGTGCCATTGAAGTGCCTGAGGCCAAGTGTTAGATACATATACACAGCACATCGCAGTGAAGACCTCATGTAATACTGACTGCAACAATCAATCAAAGACATTTTATTAGAAATGCCAAGTCATTATCAGTTCCACTTCTATAACATGATGTGTGTTATAAATAATGGGTTTTTGCCTGTATTATTGTTATTATTATTATTTCTATGAAATCCATGTTCCCATGCACAAAACACAAACCAAACTTTGCAACAAGTCCAGTCCTATGCCAAACACAATCAGTACAATTTGTGTGCTAATTGTCCTGATGGTGGCGCTACAACAGCCATTTAAAATTCTAAACTTAAAATTCATAACAAATCAACTGTACACGCTACACCGTCGCAACTTACGCCAAACTTACTCCATTTTACTGCATACAGTAGTATAAACTAAATACTGCAATTTACTGTATTCCAAATGAAATGTCACCAAATCTGAAGATCACTGTAGATTTGGTTGAAAAATTTTAGAATTTGATCTAAAAAAAAAGAAAAGTGCCCTCATCTACGCATTTAAGTCAATGCAAAATAGAGCATCTTTAAACATCAGAAACTGCCAAGGCCTCAAAGGTCATACACTTTTCTAAGCAGTGGACAACCGCCCTGCATATTTTTAATGTGTGTCTGCATTAACACACCTGATTCTGCGATAACTCTTGTTGTGAATTGATACTATAAATAAATTGAATTGAATTGAATTGAATTCTGATTAACAATCGGTCCAGTTCCAGTTTAGGAAAGTCATGGTATTGAGTCAGCCCAGGCTCAATAAAATATAGCCCAAATAGGTAGAGGTCTTCACCTGGTTAATGTTATTGTTGGATAATATGTTATAATGTTGGATAATGTTTGCCTTTGGATCCAAAGATTGAGAGTTGAAAGCACAATGGTCACAATGTTACATCTTATACAAAATTACCCATTCTGCTTTGGACACCTTCCCTGTGAGTTCAAAACGCTCGGCCCCAACCATCGCTGCAGAGCAGCTATAATTTAATATATACAGTCCGTGTAATAAGGCAGGTCAACCCAACATCTGCACTGAAATAATGAAGAGATGATGATGATCAAGCCTGCATCTCACTGAACCAACTGCTGCTACTATTACTCTCATTGTTACAACTCAAAACATTGCAAAGTGCAGACTTTGGGCCCAGTAGGACTGGCCAATATATCAATATAAATCAAATTTGTGATATGAGACTACATGTGGATTTAGATTTTGGATTTTGTAATATGACATTGTGTTGTCTTTACCTGGCTGCTTTGCAGTACAGTGATGTCATTTTCTGAACTTACCGGCTAGTTCACATTGTTCTTTATGTAAAGAATCTTACTGTGTAAATATTTAGTGAAAACACCAATTGTCAACACTATATATCGTCCCAATATCGTTATTGAGGTATTTGGTAAAAAATATCCTGATATTTGATTTTCTCCATATTGCCCAGCTCTACCTTGGAATTTGAAACACATGTCAGGTCGGAACGGGCCGATTGCTTGGTTCCAAGTATTTTTTTTTTCTTCTCACAAATGTGTTGTGTAAATTCTCACAAACAACATGTGAGTTATAAAACACTTGGTTCCCAGATGTCAGGTGACACGCATTTGGAAGCGTTCTCGAGAACCATTCAACGGTAAATGGTGAATATCGCCATTCCACCTTACCGGACAAAGCCCTTTATAATCGTTCACCCATTCACAAACACTGATGAACTGCCATAGTCACCCCTCTCTGTCACTTCTGACTAAGGACCAGCAGCGAGCCTATGGTTCCATGGATGCCGCTGGGCCACTACATGGCTCACCCGTAGACAAGAGAGGTGACTGTGGCAGGCCGCAAGAGAGAAAGACCTTACACTCATTGGACAATACTGATGTTTCTGTTCTACAGAAAGTTGCCAGATTTGTCGCTAGTCACGTTTTTTGGGAAAAAAAAAAAATTGCCAAGGGGTGTGAAAAGTCACTAAATCTAGCATCAATCTCTGGCAACACTGCCCCGCCCCCACTGCTGTACAAACGCTCTTACAACAGCGTGCTGTGTGTGACGTCTTTTGCGCCTGCAAGATCGTTTGAAACACACACACACACACACACACACACACACACACACACACACACACACACACACACACACACACACACACACACACACACACACACACAGGTTCCTTGATTTCTAGTTTTTATACTTCTCTACTTTCATATTTTTAATTATGTTTAACTGTGTGCTTTTATTACCTGCTTTTCTATTACCTATTTTATTATATTTCAAGTTTTCTCGAAAGGCATTTATTTCCCTTTCACACATGACATGTGGAATGACAATACATATCCTTATCCTTCTCATTAACACAAACAGCCTGGTAAACATGTTTATTTGTATGACATTGTAGTGCAGAAATGAGGTGTACAGTACTCCCACTTAATGTTGAAATTCACAATGTTCCATTTTTAGCACAATGAGTCTTTGATGGAAGGCTGTGCTCCTGTTGGCTAAGAGGAAGTTTGGATAACTTTGGCACCTACAATAGGCCTGCGTCCACATCCTGTACTGCTCTTCCTCTATCCATCAGAAGGCCAGGTCAGGCTGTGTCAGCACCCATGGGCGAGGCTGAGCTTTTGTTGTGGGCTCTGCTGACTGACTAACTGGCTGCTACAGAATCCCTGACTGTATATATGTAGATGAGCATGTGCTCGAGGGCTATTGGAAGGCTCTGCTTCTTTGTTCTAGCTGCCATTTTTAGAAATGCAAGAAATACATTACATCAGCAGTGACCTAATGCACTGATAGATAACCTACTCCACCTATCATCCCCTCTAAAGTTCATTAACCAACGCGTTATATCTCAATTGTTAAATCTACCCAAAATCTAAAAAGAGCAGTTTGTGGTTTTACGAGGAGTTATCTGCTGGGCTTGGCTGGGCATAGTGTCTTCCTGGAGTCTTGTTGTCACAGGGAGGTTGCCATGCAACCAGCGGAGACTCAAGGACGACACTGCGCATGGCCAAGAAATGGTCCCCCATGAATCTTGTCATCAGTTCTACTTCTAGTTCTAAAAAAAGCAAATAAGTGGTGGTAGTGCATGACTACTCATACCTTTGCAGATGTGTAAACACTTGCATGTATCTTTGTAATTACCTAGAAAAACATCTTAAACATGTTTCTAATCACCTATGGGAGAAGGTCTTGAAAAATGAGATCAAAAGCTTGTTAAGCCCAGGTGTTAAAAGGGCTTCAACTGAATACATACAAACTAATAATTGAAACAGACAAACAGGCAGTTACAGATGCATAAGAACTAACGGTTCATCAGCAGCAACATGTGCGAAAAGGTGAATTTCCTGCTTTTTCTCTTGACACAGTGTAATACAAAACACTCTGATTTCTATATAAGTAATAAATCCCATAGAATATATGTTTTTCTGCTGTATCTCAGTGCTATTTGCTGCCGAAGTCATACGGCCTCCCAGTGTACACTAATTCACAAAGCAGTGGACAATTCAGTTGAAAGTTCTCCAGTCAGTCAGCTGCCAGACTGGTCCCAGGGAGGATTTACTGTCCAGAGGGTGGCTGTTGGGTCAGTACAGGAGTACACAGAAAGGTCAGAGGTCATCTCTGATGTATAGTTTAGAGCATGCATGAGAACTGTACTTGGTGACTGGCACCATGCTCTGCAACATAACTCAATATGAGTTACTCCACCCTGTTACCTTGTGGTTGACTGGTGATATAACTAGTCAACCTCATGCCGTCACTTGAGGAGTGTAGTACATGCACTGTGGGGCTGTTCACCCATTTTACAAAAATGTTTCCCCACGTAACTCTAGTAATCTAGTTTACTTTGTATTTATCTTGATTTTGGTGGCTTCTGCCGCCACCAAAATACAACGGAGGTGGATGGAATTTTACCGAAACACAACAAATAAAGCTGAAAGTCTCCACGTGGCTCGATACCACTAGAAGCCAACAACATGTAGGACTTGTAGGGCTGACCCCTGGAAGTCGAAGATTTGAATTATCAGTCAGACATCCTAAGATTCTGCAGGGATAACTCACGAGGGGGCCTGGGAGGCATGATTCCCGCATGCTTCATAGCGGGAAAAACATTGCGCCTCCCCAAAACCTCGGTGAGTAATCCTGCTAGCTGTGGTAACACTGTTATTAGTGATAGACCAATTTCATCGGCCAACTGATATATCGGGCCGACATTTGCGATATACATGTATCGCATCGGCCGATACGGGCGGCTGCATTCGCCGATAGTTTTTTCCCGTCACTATTACCAGGCAGGCGTCAACAGGCAGCTCTGTGTTGCTGGAGACAATGCAGTTCACATGCAGACAATGCACTGCCCCTCCTCCACTAGCTCCACGGCGGTCTTAAATTACAAATCAAGCACTTTCTTTCATTGGCTACTTTTCAGGTGTATTGTTTTCTTAAATAATTTAAATGTGTTGACAAAGGACATTTTGTGGTGACCTAATTATATCTGTCTTATAATATGTCAGCAAGGAATGCATCATCAAGGCTGTGTTGTAGATGTTGATGAAAGCCTTTTACCCTTGCACAGTTAACCATATGCAGTGCACCCATCCATATGATGCACATTGCACACATCATTTGGGTGATATGAATGTAAGACGATTGAAGAAGTAACACTGATCTGTGTTTTTGTTTATTACTTTTTAAAGAAATGGCAGAGCAGATTCTGAAAACAAATCCAGTGTGGCAGGGTTTACATTTTTATGATGTTAACTGAGGGAGCAAAAGCAGTATCGGCTTCAAATATTGGCTCAAGAAAAATCTAAAAAAAATATGTATCGGCGCTAAAAAAAAATCCATATCGGTCAATCCCTACTGTTGACTGTGTTAGCACGGCTAGCCACGCCTGCTAGCTCATCTTAGACTTAACTACTATCAGTGTGGACTGGATGTGAAGGCATCATGCACACGTCATACAGTCAACACTGTTTGTTTTTGAAAGGAACTCTGGGAGATGAGGTCCCAGAGGCGCATGCGCAAATACATCTTACCGCCAAAGTTGCTGAGAAACAACCTCACGCAATACGGACTACAACTTTAAATTCATGCATCCATCTATCCATATTCAGCCACAGCAGGGCACCCCAAACTTTAAATCATAGCCACATATAATTTAGATGATTGCGTAAATCAAATAGGCAGCTGTTCTATTACACAGTGTAGTGATTGTGAAAGTCCTTCAGGCCCTTGTCTTGTATGTCTTGAGTCTTATTTTCCTTCAGCCCCAACCGATAGTGACATCACTTGAAGTATTATATTAGAATTGTGTTGTGCTATTTTTAAAAGAAAGTTTGTCTGTAGTTCTAATTAGAGTTGGACAGTATATCGATTTTATATCATAATCGAGATATAAGACTAGATAGCGTCTTAGATTTTGGATATCGTAATATGGTAATATGGCATAAGTGTTGTCTTTTCCTGGTTTTAAAGCCTGCATTACACTAAATTCATGTCATTTTCTGAACTTACTAGACTGTTGTAACTGTTTTATTTGCCTTTACCCACTTAGTCATTATATCCACATTACTGATGATTTTTTTTTAGAAATGTCATTGTGTCAATATTTTGAGAAAGCACCATTAGTCAACACTACAGTATTGTATCGATATCGAGGTATTTGGTCAAAAATATAGTGATATTTGATTTTTCCTATATTGCCCAGCCCTAGTTCTAATGGACTTATAGTTTGCATAACACTTAATGTATCACAATGCTAATGTATGCCTTTTGGGTTAATTATGTTATTAATTTAAGCAGATCAAGGTTGTTGGCACGGATTTTAAAAGCTAAGTATTGGCTCCTCTTGCAGTCCTGGTGTGTGTGTTCCAGTGTGTTCCAAGCTGTACTTAAACTCCTAGCATCACTCCTCAATTATTTAATATGAGCAAGCTATGATCTGATACTGAGATGCCACCACACAGAGACTCTCTCACACACTTTGGCCTAAGCAGGAGAGATTTACTGTGATCAGTAAAGATGAACCGAGCCTTAAGTATCTCAGCAGTTACTGTGTAGCTAGTAGATCTGTTTATTACAGGCTGTATGGGGAGCTACGTGAGTCACCCGCTGTCTGTACTGACAGTTACTCTATAGACACATACCAAGACGCTTCCCCTCAGGCGGCTTTCATATTTCATATCACTTTTAATGGAAGCATTAGAGCTGAAAACACTTATCATTTAATGCTTTACTGTTGGTTTTGTTGATGAAAGCCTCTTTGTATTTCTAATCATAACCTGCAGTTTATCTACAACCGCTTTTTAAATGTCATTTTATCATAGATCAAGCTCTATGCTTAGACGTGAACTCTGCTATTAATCCTCCTTCAGACAGCAGCAAGCCATTTGCCCACTAGGTGGCCCTTTGAATTAAAGAGGCCGTTATCCTGAAAGTGTGCATCCCAGAGAGTCTTTTCAGCTTCTGGAAAAAATGTTTCTCATTTCCCACACCCGTCTCAACTGCATAGTGTGTTCCTTGTCCCCCTTTGTGTTGCAGTGCTCTGCCTTATTTCAGCAGACAAAAGATTGTATGCCCATTTGAAGGAGTCTAGGACAGATTTATTTCTTCCTTTTTTACACATTTGACCTTTATGCCTTTCCCCAAGACATGCTGCATCAGCGAAAGGAATGCTGAACTTCACCATCAGATAGAAATTCTGAAAATGAGCGAAATGGACGGATCCAGGCAAGAGAGAGGATAACATACAAGAACTTGTCACAACTCTGCATGAGGGTGTTTCAGTTAGACACTGTTGTAGATATCCAGAAGAGGGAGCCAGGCCTGTTTCTATGCTTGTCTCTCTGTTATTTCTATTTTTTGTACTGTTATTACAACAGCATTGCAACATTATTGCACTGTGCTAGAACAGTATCCAGGCAGCAGCAGCAGCCGATTGACAGTGAACTGCTTCAAGTCTCCAGACTGGTGATGACCAGTTTGATACACTGACTGACTGACTGAAAAAAGAAGGAGGAGAGGAGATGTCTTCAAATGGGTTCTTTCATTGCTCAAATACGGAACACAAGCCCCAGTCATAGGGTTTCTGGACTTTATGCACAACTAATGCATTTGCAATGGTATTAATCATAGTCTAATGTCTGCTTTTGACAATAGCATAGATTCAGTTTAAAAAAAAAAAATCTATCTAAGTTACTACACACATTGTAGTGTGTGTGTGTACACATGGTTTTGTTTGTTTCCCCCATGGTGTTTTTTTCCATCAGTAGTGAGCTGTGCTTCAGTAATCGCCTTGACACTTGAGTATAAAAGATGTGCTGGCGTCTCATTCTCAGAACACAGTGGTGTAAAAAAAATGTTAATGATGTATTTTTCTTGTCCTGCGAGCCGGCCCCACTAGAATATCAAACAGAAGGAAACTCACCTGGGGGAAAAAAAACAGAGGGACAGACCGTTTACTGCAATAAATGGTCTGAATGTTGCAAAATGGACCTGTTTACACATTTGACAGCAGTATATTATCCAGAAAATATGAGTATAGGAACCCTTGCTTAAGTTGACTTAAAAGAGAAATAAAAAAATAATCTTTTGGGAAATTGATCTTATTGCCTTTCTTAAAAAATGAGGACAAATCCAACCTTTAAAGACACCAATTTTCTTTGTGAATAAATAATGTATCATAAATAAATAAATGTTCTTCCTTAAAATACAGGGGGCATAAGTATACATACCCCTATGTTAAATTCCCATAGAGGCAGGCAGATTTTTATTTTTAAAGGCCAGTTATTTCATGGATCCAGGATACTATGCATCCTGATGAAGTTCCCTTGGCCTTTGGAATTAAAATAGCCCCCCGGTAGCTGGTTTGATTTGCATTGAGAGATGATTTTATGGAAAGTATCCCATGCCAATCTCTAGGTATGGTGAAGGCTAGTTCACAAAGTAGTGCTAGAAAAGGGCAGGCTAAATATTCTAGATACTGTATATAGTGCACACTTAAACTGATAAATATATTTTAAGCTGGCCTGTTTCTTGTTTTTTTTTTTTTTGCTGACACTGTCCACAGCCGCTTCTGTGTCGGTACTTCTGCCTGCAGCGGTGTTGGGCTGGGGTGGGGGGGTTAAAGGGCGAATGACTACCCAGGGTCCTGATGTGAGGAGGGCCCAAAAAGATGCTTGAATGAATAGCTACGCCCCTGCCTGTCTGCTATTCCAAACTGGCAGCATGCCAACTGTCATCTACTGATCCATTGACTATTGTTAGGTGACTCATACAACCCCACTTCAAAAAAGCAGAACTATCCCTTTAATTTCACAGCTTTGGTTGTTGTGTTCCATTTATCCCCTGGGACCAGTCACAGGCAAAGTATCAAATGAGGTGCAAATGCACACACGCATACTGCTGGATGTATACATGAAGCAAGAGTGCACACACACACACACGTTAAAAGGGTTTAGACATTGGAACACACACCAGCATAGTCCAATCTTGTAATGTGGAAAGAATACTTGCCAGAGTCCCACGCCCCTGCTTGCACCTGTTGAGTATTGTTGAAAGAGATCTAGGAAACAAACCGTCAGATAACACACACACACACACACACACACACACACACACACACACACACATATAGATGTTTCCACATACTCATTCAGTTCAGCCTTTTAAAGTCACAGCTTAATTAAATAAACAGATGTCCTGAAGCCAGATTTAGCCATTTAGGAGTAGACACCAAGCTAGAATGACCCAGTAGGTACGCTGTGAGAAATGTAAGCATCTTTTAAGTGTCGCCAGTATGTGTTTCGAGGAAGATGACATACAGTAATGAGGTCCAGTGGCAGTGAGTGTTAATAGTGGGTGAGGTGCTAAACCTTTAGTTTTAAATATCGTCACTTAGCTTCAACACGTATTAGCAAGCAGTTTAGTACTTGAGAGTATGGCCTGATGCGAAAGGAACACACACACACACACATAAGTCACTGCAGGCTACATCAACCTAGACATTCCACTTAATCATGTTCAGGTTACAGTATATGACAGAATCAGAGTGCATTACTTTGGTCTGCTCCTGGCTTCTCTTTATAGTTCTGAGCAGTTTTATCTGTCAGAAGCAAGATTCCACATGGTGACGTCATCCTTCTGCCGTGCCTCTCTCTATTTCAAGGGATACATAAGCATTTAGATGTTAAATGCTGCGTCAGGAGCAGGTTATGTTGACCACATATTAATCCATCTATGTGCCCTGGGCTTTTAAAGGATGCTGATTGGTGCAGCCACCCACTCCTTCTTAATATGCAGACTAGAGCCCGACCGATAAAGGATTTTAAGGCCGATACCGGTATGAATACCAATACTGAAAAAATCCAGAAATGTCTTACAAAACATTAACAGATTTCCCTAACATTAGTTATTTGTGGTTATTCATGAGTTCTCACTAAAATATGTTAATTTGTTTTATTGTCACAACAGAATATATAACTGATAAATAAAATAAAAATATAAACTTAAGATATGAAACTTAAAGTCCTTTGAACAAAAAAACACAACAGGTTGCCAACAGGAACGTAGTTGAGCGCCCTCTGGTGGACAAACTATGCAACACCAACACTCACAACATGGTTGACACTCCATTTTATTTTTTAAATATTTTTTATTTTAAATTGGCCATTATAAATGCCGATACTGATAGATTGGGAAATGCCTAATATTGCCCACATATATATATATATCTTTTCAGAAGCCCCAGTTTTTCATATTGGGCTGGCTATGTGTTTTTATAAGAATATTGTGAACAAATAGGGATGCACAATTGCACGTTTGTTCAATTGCATACATATTGTCATATGCCCTGAAATTGTTGGGTTTTTGTAAATAACATCACAGAGTACGGTCTACACCTGCTCTTTTATGAAAAGCGCTGTAAGATAACTGTTGTTGTGATTTGCTGCTATATAAGTAAAATTGAATTGAATTGACATATTTCTTTGTCCACATGTTGTATTGGACACTAAATGCGTTTTCTTTTAGCTCTTATGATTGATTGGAATTTTGTCAGAATTGTTGAGAAAACATGCTGGAGTGTCTAACTTCATGCAAAAAGTCCTGTTTGAGTGATTGTAAAGACACACACACACTCTCAGCAGCAACAACAGAGAGATCTCTTTCTCAGGAAAGAGTCCTGGCTGATGTCTCTCTCTCCTGCAGGGATTTTCACTTCAGAGCAGCAGCAGCAACAACAGAGAGATTGGAGTGGACTTATCGCATTTCCTCTCAGGAAAGAGTCCTGGCTGATGTCAGTTCGGCCTTGGCCAAAGAAATGTCTGATGGTCAGGCTGAGCTGCAAACTTTGGGTATTTTCCTTTTTTATGAGGCCTAAAAACCCCTCAACAAGACATTGCTTTTAGGTTCCATCACAGAGCAGCACTATTGTGCTGTTAGTTGACATGATCCTGTCTCTGTGTCCTTGTATCAGTTTTCATACCACATCTGGCTTTGATATTGATGAAAGCACCTTGCAAATCTATCATGATAGATCAAAGATAAATGATTTGGGATTAAAGTATAAAGGATTTTTAAGGCTGATACGAATATTTGGTTATTTAAAAATCCGACGTATATCGGCCAATATATATTTAAAATAAAATCCGGAAACGCGTTAGAAAACATAAACAGATTTCCTTCACATTAGTTATTTGTGAGTTCTCACTAAAATAATATAATAATTTGTTTTATTGTCACAACAGAACAGAGGAACATCAAAATATATTAAATTTCTGATAAATAAAATGTATGAAAATACAAACTTACGATTAAAGTTCTTTGAACAAAAACACATTAACAAAAAAAAGAATCAGTGTTGCCAACAAGGACGTTGTAGAGCGTCCTCTGGTGGACAAACTAAAAACTAAAACACTAAAACTCATAACATGGGGGGCTGGCCGTTCTTATTTTTTAAATGTTTAATTTTTTTAAATCAAATTAATTTATTTGTCATTATGATTGATTCTGTTGAATGGATATTTAAAAAAAGCCATTATAAATGCTGATACCAATAGATCGGGAAATGCCTAATATTGGCCGATAATATCGGCCCGCTGATGTCGGTCGGGCTCTAGTGACAATCAAGCAGCTTTATTTAGTTAAGAATTGGCTTCTGTTGCTGACTGGATGTTGTTTTCTTTACCCATAATTTATTTTGGTCTGGACTGTCATCAGCTTGGCTGGTCAGGGCATCTGCTGAATATTCAGTAGCTACCCCGACAGTTGATGTCCCCGCTGGGTGTCAAGGGCATATCTGCACTTTGAATATATTCATGGTGTAGCAGGCATCAACTTTCTCTTTGGCTGGCCCAAGCGTGCCAGATAGGAACTGAATGTGGTGTGTCACTGCGACACAAACCGGGTGGACATCTTCTCTGTTATGAGGTTATTTCCTTTAGCAACTGGCTGCTTCCTTTTCTAATTTGATCAAATGAAGGCATTATAGAGCAATAAGTTGCATGGCGGTAGCATCTTTGAAATAATAAGGAATGACCTAATTTTATTTTAGGGCACTAATTAAGGTTCTGCTGTTACTTTAGTGATATGATTTTGACAGAAACAATGTGTTTAATGTTTAATGTGATACCTTGACCCCCTCTGTCCTTAGACCTTTGCTTTGGATAAGGAAGAAAACAACCTGTTGCCACATTGTCATAATGGCTTCAACATTGACCTTTTCAGTTTTTTAGAAATAAAGGTCTGGCTCCACACTGTGGATGCAGCGACGGTGGCTCTGCTAAATGATCTCGGGAAGGAACTTGTTTCGGTGGAACATTTGAACATAAAAATATGTAAAAACATCATTTGCTCTTACCAGTTTATCGCCTGTCTGTATTTTGTCCACAGCAAATCCCCACCAATGGGTCCCAAAATGCCCCAGTTAGAGAGTAAATGCCATAAACATATTCTTTGTAAATCTTTCCAATCATTTCCTGAAAGAACCATCAAGGCCTGCCTTGTTCCACAATCCAACGCAGTTTGAGAACGGCCACACACAGAGAGAGGAAGGCCAGGGACATGCCAGATGTCAGGCAATCATCCTGGAGATGTGCTTCTGTTGATCCAGACATAGGAAAAAAACAAAAGCAACTTAACGGACACTTGTCAAATAACCTTAAAATTTATACAGAATGTTTCAACTCATCCTAAAATTGACAAAAAGCCACATTTTGATTGATGCTGTATAGCTCTACAGGAAGGGAGAAATTACCTGTGTCTGCATTCCAAGCCATTTATAGGCAGCACAGGATAAAAGCACAGAAGCCCTCAAGTAACGTCATAAAAAAAAGTCGCTTTAGCATGTAGGAAATCCCCGCTGTTTGCCTTCACAAGGTAAGAGCACAGAGGCCAACTCATTCTGGATTTTAGTAACTTTAACATGTATGAACATCCTGCTGTCTACCATTGGAAATCTATCAGACACAAGATTGCTGGCATTAATAATAGATCACTGCGTTGCAGGCAACATTTCACTTCCAGGATTAAAAAAATACCATTTATCAGCCATGAAATATACTTTAAATGGATTCAAACGGATGAGCATAGCATCAATCATAGATCTTATGAGTACGTGTTTCTGATATAAGAAACACATAGTTTTCATGAGTATTTTAGTCCGTTAAACACAAGGCAATTGAATTGAAGTAACATTGGTCTGACATTGAGAGAGGTGTATGTGTGCTTCGGTGGGTTTTCTACCATCTGCGTGCCGTCCATCCCAGTGTAGTTGCAGTGTAAGCACAGAGCCGTGTGCTGCTGCTCTGCTCTCCTTGCCGCTGTGAGCGCGTGGTGCCTGCTGCTCCAGTCTGTGTATCTTTAAGAGGAGGGGCCTGACATTTATATTAGTATTTCTGAGCCGGGCTATGGACAGGAGGAGGGTATGTGAGGGGGGGGGGGGAGAGAATGAAGTTGGGAGCTTTGGAGGGCTCGCACACAGCTGAGAAAGAGAAAGCAAACAGAGGACAGCACACGCTGCCCCGCACACATCTAAAACGCACAGAGACAGACCTAAGAAGAGGAAGACGCAGAGAGGAGGAGGACGAGTAGGAGTAGGAGGAGGAGAAGAAGAAGACCAGCATGGCCATGTACGAACCCGCCTTCCTGCCTCCCAACGCAGAGGAGCAGGACTTCATCCAGGCTTATGAAAACGTCAGAGAGAAGTACAAAGGTGGGAGCTTTGACTCACATTACAGGGATGACAGCGACTGCATGTGATGATGGACGAGGGGTCTTTGATGAGGACTTTGTCCTTTTGTCGGTTTGTGGTGTTTTTGGACTCTGTATAAGTGCAAACGTGTGTGTGTGTGTGTGTGTGTGTGTGTGTATGCTTTTGTAAACAGAGCAGCGGGCATGCACGCTGCATCTCTCGACTGTTTTTTTTTCGATCGGAGCACTCGGCTGCCCTGGCTGTCACTCTGCCCCGGCTGTCACTCTGCCCCGGCTGTCACTCTGCCCCGGCTGCCTCTTTGCCCCGGCTGCCTCTTTGCCCCGGCTGATTCTCTCTAGTTTGGGCTGTGAGAGTCCAGTGGATTTACAGCAGTGCTTGGCTTTGATATGTGACCGTAGCAGCAGACCTCGCTCCGCTGACCTCTGACCCCAATGACACCTCCAGAAGAGAGTTTGAGTCTGATTGTTATCACGTATCCAGTCCCCAACAGGGGATGTTAACAGGTGCTGCTGAGCAACAGTCAAGTTCATTAACACAGCACAGCGAGTTTGGGCTTTTCTTCTCAAATATACATCTCATTTGATCCCTTTATCCCGTTTATCTGCTCAAGCGTGCAGCTCAGCATGCCTTTCACTGGCTTGTCTCACACACTTGACTTTTTTTGGAAATCTTCATGTGGCGCGGGAATGAATCAGAGTAAGATGGCGATGTGGAGGGATGAAGTCCGAGCTCCAACAGGTGAAAGCAAATCCAAAGCAGAGCCAATCTATCCCAACACATCTCTGTGCCCACTTTCACTTTCCACTTTGCCAGCAGCATCCTTCATAACAGTCTTGTACCTTTTCTTTCGCTTGGGGTTTTTCCTCCTGCGTTTCATCTTTTCTGTTCCAACAGATCATCAGGAAGAGGGAGAGCTCCTCTATAAATATTGCCCCAGTTTTCTTTTTTCCTCTCTCACATGTGAGAATCTGGCAACTTGGCTTGTGCTGAATCATTGCTGCTTTTTTTCTGTGTATCAGCGTGTAAGTGGGGGTCTATTTGTGTGGACATCTCAAATCTCATAAAAATCTGGCCCTGCATTTAACATATGCAAACCATTAGTACATCCATTTTAGACAACAGTTTAATTACTGTAAACAAACAGCGCCATTGCCAAACAGGCAGCCTCTACTGGCCTCTGCATCGGGTGTTTATGGAATTTCAATAGAAAATTCACAGGACAAAGGGCAGACTTCTTTGCGACACAAAACAAGAAGAATGTGCTGTTATCATGTGTAAATAGCGCTAAAAGTTCCAAGGTTTTTGGCAATCATTCTGCTGAAATAGTGAAGGACTGATAGGAAACAGACTCTCTAACAGCAGGGCAGTTAGCAGCCGGGTTCATGTGAAGGTGGTCTTGAAGTGGAGAACCACCACCAGAGGAACACAGACTTTCGTGACCGTAGTCTTGTAAATGTATAATTATATATTGATTTTACGTCAGAATGCATTTGCAGGAAGTCTGTGTGTGTGTGTGTGTCTGTCTATGTCTGTTTGTGTCTGTGTGTGTCTGGGTATGTCTGTGTGTCTGTGTGTGTGTCTGTCTGTGTCTGTGTCTGTGTGTGTGTGTGTGTGTGATCTGTGTTTGTAGAACTGTTGTGTACCAGGAGCTAATGGGAAGCAGGAGCCGGCTCTGTGGCAGGTGTTTATGTTCTAAACGTTCTTCTGTGTTCCTTCCCCGACAGCGCCTGTGCTTCACTGAGGCCCCTGCTCTCCTTATTAAGGCACACTGACACAGCCAACCGGAGAGCTTGTCACATTGTCTTTCTCATTTTCAGAAATACATTTCTCAAATGTATTTGTGTTAACATTTTGTCTAATACCACACAATCTCTCTAAATCAGCTACATGTCTGTAGACCATGGGACACTGTAGGAAGGCTATGCGGGGAGGGTTGCATCACAATTGCTGCTTCTGTGTGGTTATAGATATATTTTGTGTGTGTGTGTGGATAAACTGATGCTTCCTAATGAAAAGTATTTGGTTTGGTACCATTTTCAAGGCGCTCGTCTTTATCTCATAGCAGAAAATAACCACACTGTCCTAAATACATGTCCTTGTCCATATTCTCCACATACTGCCCTGGTTATATCTTGGGGGGAAAAAAGCTAGGCCGAGGTCGGACAGTTTATCCCCCCCCCGCCCCAAATGATTTGTCGAACGAATATCTATATATATATATATATGCACAGTATATGTCCTACATACTGGCTCATATTCACAGACTAATATGGCTTCAGAGCCGTTCGACAGGCTACATCTACAAACTGATATGGAAAACATATACTGGACGTTAGAAAGCAGTTCAATGATATCTTCAAATGCTGCCATGCAAATAAATGATTTGCCTTTGTAATCAGTGATGCCTTCTAGATACTGCACACTGCCTCCAGGTGTCCTATCATGGCGCTGGCAGCCTGTTCTAACTTGTAGAAAAAGTGACTGTCCCATCATTGGCATAAGAGGATGTTACTACGTGTCCACCATTCCTCTGTGCTGTCATTGTGTGTTTGTATCCCTTCAGATTTATTGAAATAATTCATTTTACAAGTATGTTTTGCTGAAATTCTTTAGGAATGGTAGTGCAGTGGCTTTTGGTCGGTCCACCACTGGTGATTGGATCAGGGATCTTCAACAGAGTCAATGAAGGCTGCCTCCAAATTATTGTCAGTTTTGGTGTTGTATTAAGTTTTTTCAAAACATTAAAAACATGAATCTAACATATTATTAGCAAAATATATATCCCCATTGATGATAGGCTTACAGGCCCATAGGTAAGGTAGTCTCTAAGAGAGCCATCCACAGATTCAGTTTAAGGGTTTTAGTTTAAGGACTCACTGTGCCATATGTATTAAAACACAATTTATAAATTCATGCCAACAAATATTAGGCTTTTGTAATAGCTTAGTAATAAATGCAAAAAAAATTATGTATAAAGGCTTTAGGCCACCCAACACGGTACTGTAGGGAGTCCCTGCTCTATCTCTCTCTCAGTTAAGGGTTCCTTGGCTTAAAAAACAAAGACCCCTGGTCAAGATATCTGAAAAACTGTTGGATGGAATTCCATAAACCTGATGATCCCGGGACTTTTCCCCTAGTGTCACCCTGAGGTTGAGATCTTGTGTTGATGTCTCCACAACTATTGGATAGGGCTGTTTGATTTAGGGGGGATCACAATTATTTAGATCTATATTGAAATGGTTTGTTGATTATTTAACATGATTTATTATTGAGTTTTGGAAAGATTTATTCAACATGAAAAAAACGGTGAAACTGTTAACAGTGAAAACACTTTGAACTGTGAAATAACCTTAATACTTAACTTACCTTAAGACAACATAAGAGTTTACTTACAAAATGTTACGTGCAATCTTTTTATTAATTATTACATTGCTTTTGTGAATGTTAGGAGCCAAAATTGTAATCACGATCAAAATTTGTTTTTGGATGGATTGCAGTTTACATGCATTCTCGCTCCATTATCAGGTCAAAATCTTAATTTGTCCAACACACCCTTATTCATTAATAACCAAACACTTCCAAAACTAATGATTTGCATTTAGCTCAAAGTGCTGCTATGCCAAAGTAACCTACAGTATTACTTAACCTGCTAGTGTAGCATAGCTAGCCTAGCGCACTGAAGTCTTGCTCAACTCTGAATGCTTTAAAAATGCTTGTGGTAGGAAAGTCTCATCTGAGGGCAGACATTGTAAAAGACAGCTAAAGGCTAAAAGCACAACAATCTCATTTGTTGATCATACTAGAAGTCTAATGGTTAAAGGTTAAAGTGGTAATTAGGTCCTAATTAGTTCCTAAGTGTGCTATGCCCTGCTACGCTGTGCAGTGCCCTGCTATGCCAGGCAGTGCCCTGCTACGCCGTGAAGTGCCCTGCTACGTCCGGCTATGCCCTGCTACGCCCTGCTACATCCAGCTATGCCCTGCTATGCCGTGCAGTGCCCTGCTATGCCCTGCTATGTCCAGCTATGCCCTGCTACACCCTGAAGTGCCCTGCTACGTCCAGCTATGCCCGGCTACACCATGCTATGCCCTGTTACGCCCTGCTATGTCCACCTATGCCCTGAAGTGCCCTGCTACGTCCAGCTATGCCCGGCTACACCATGCTATGCCCTGTTACGCCCTGCTATGTCCACCTATGCCCTGAAGTGCCCTGCTATGTCCTGCCGTGCCCTGCTACAACATGCACTACTACTACTACAACAACTGCTATTTCTATTCATAGTCCAATTATCTTTATTGTGACTATTATTGCCACTTTCCATCCCACCCCCAACCGATACCTTCAGACACCGCCTACCAAGAGCCTGGGTCTGTCCGAGGTTTCTCCCTAAAAGGGAGTTTTTCTCACCCCTGTTGCACTAAATGCTTGTTCTTGCGGGAATTACTGGAATTGTTGGGTCTTTGTAAATTATAGTGTGGTCTAAAAAAGATCAAAAAGATCTGTAAAGTGTCTTGACATAACTCTTGTTATAATTTGTTACGATAAATAAAATTGAATTGAATATATTTTTAAAACAATTTAAAATTAAGGATGACAAAAGAGTAAAAAAACTAGAACATTAAGATGTTGATTTTCATATCAGAAATATTTTCCAAATTGAATAAAAAACAATTATAGTCAATCAGTGAGTCAGTCTGCTCTTTCTAAAGTTACTTACTGCTGTCTCATGCCTGCTCTGAACTGTAGCCGGCTGGATGGTGAAGGCTTGGCTGTCTTCCCACTGTCCTCCTAATGCAATTTGTACTAGCAGCTGATGGCAATTTCTCTGGGCGGCCCGTTCGGGGTATTGCCCTGTTCATGTTGGGTGGACTGCTGAGGGTGCACAGACACGGCTGGAATCCATATTTCGACCCACAGTGTGTCCTGCAAGCAAGGCCCTGTCCTATGCCTCGCCGGTCTTAAAATACCCCCTAAATATAGCCGTGCCATGTTCAGCTAGCCAATTAAACTGTTATTTTTGGCAAGCTTGATTGTCTGCTCAGGGGTAATTTAAATTCCAGTTTCTTCCTGGCTGAAAACAATCTAACTTTTGTGAATTATTAAGCTAAGACTAGCTTTGATGCATGTAGAAGAAAGTGCAGTGTCTGACACAAATATAAACCATGAATTCCATTATCCATTATGGAAATCATGGTTTCCATTATCCATTATTTTTGCCACATTAGTGATAATGGTTTTGAAGGCTTCTGTCATCACCATACCTTATAACCTAAGTGTGTGTGTGTGTGTGTGTGTGTGTGTGTGTGTGTGTGTGTGTGTGCACAGGCTTAGGCTTGCTTTAGTTATGTATATTTTAGAACCGGCTGTTGCATGCTGGTGAGTGTGTGTTTGAGTCGTCTGCAGGGTCCCATCACACACTTGATGCCAGTGAGGTCTTTTTAAACTTTTCATATCCGCTGCTATGAAAAATTATATCAATTAGTCAAGTTATGTTTTGTTCCTGAGCGGCAATAGATATCTCCGAACTGTGGATCTTTTGCTTTGTCGTCTTTTCCCTTGTGTTTTGGAGTCTTTCTGCCACCTGCCAAAGGTTGTGAAATGTTAATAAAGAGGTTTTCAGAGAGAAAACTTGGACAGCGCCCTTGAGAAAAGCACTTACCCTGCAACAACTAGAGGTGAATGCACTCATGTTGTTGTGTGAGGCCAAGATTTTGCACTTTTGCTCACAAAAACTGATGGTATGGTTCAAATAAATAGATTTCTGTTTTTTGTTTCAGTGTGATGTCAAACACACAGGGGCCATCCTCTCTCGCTCCTACCACTTTGGCAGATTTCCTGTCATTATATGGCACATGACAATAAGAATAATAATAATGATAATAATAATAATAATAATAATAAGAATAATAATAATAATAATAATAAGAATAATACTTATAATAGAAGGCCATTAACAACAAGGAGAGTGGGAGATGGTAGAACTTATAGTACATCTAACCTGTCTCGTGGCTGCATTGCATTTGAGTCTGTTCCCTCCACCTAAGGAGGAGAGAGTTACCTCTGCCTACTACTATGTTGGATTTGCATCTCCACTATCTCTCACATATTGTTTTATTGAATAACTGTCCCAACAGTCTTCACACAGTAACCTGTACGAGTACTAGTCATTCATTTCATCCAGATGGGATTATGTAGTAGTAATTCCATGACAATTACCATCCTGTTGTCTTTGCAAAGCTCATTGAGATGACATACTGTGATTTGAGGCTAGAGCTAGCTACAGAAACATGAACTTGAATTAGCCCCAGCCGTGACCCAGCTAATGGTTAGCAGAAGGCTAAAGTACCGCCTCTCACGTCTCCTAGTTTGTCTCCTACAGCAGTAGGCGGTGCTGTGGCTTTGGCTTCTAGTCCTCGTAGCAGACAAATGCTGTCATTCGGACGGTGGAGGCTGTGTGAGAGGAAACGTAAACAGGTGGGCCGGATTTTCATGCTAGGCTAAATGCTAACCCCAGCGGACCAGCTCTCCCCACTGTTTTTACAGCAAATATTCGCTCCCTGGACAGTAAAATTGACTTTATTTCCTCCCAATTTTGTTCATCTATGTTCAGTACTCTACTGTATAGAGATGGATAGTAATAAAGTCTCTTTTGTAATAGGTTAGCCTTGAATTGGATGCAGCCCAGAGCCTTTAGTTATGGTTCGCAGAACTGTCACGAAAATGATGTGCATGCACATCTGCATTTGAAGAACAGCCAAAAGGAAATCTGTTTCTGACTGAAATGACCTGTGATTGGCCAAAGTCTCCCGTTCCAGGCCTTAAAGCCTAACAGCAGAGCTAAAGAAGAGATCCAGAAGTCTAGTTTTCTCCCAGACCACTTAAAGTACTATGCCGAAAGATTACAATGGAATGGTTGCCCAACGACGGCAAAAATAAACCAATGCCTACCACAACTTTAATACACATGACACCACTTCAGGAAATGTGAATAAATATGATGACCGTTTGGCCCATACTCCTGCCAGTTAAGTCAGTTAAACTTTAGCAGTTTATTTTCCTTCTCCCGCTGCAGTAAGCTGTTCTTTGTAGGAACTCACTCTGGCCACTACTACTACAAACACAATGAATGAATTCATATTGAGGTCAGCTATACACGGACGTTAGCGCCAGGTGAAACGCTCATGGAAAGAAGGCCGTTGGTACAAACTCTGTGGATTTGACGTTGCATTGCAGCCGAATGGTGCCCTTTTTAGAGCTGCAACCATGCAAACCAAACAGGAAAATCTCTGTCATGGAACGTTTCTGTTATTGTATTTCTGTTAAATAGACCCAACTGAAATGAAGAGCCATTAGGCCCATGCAGGGAGTGTCTCTGTGTGGGTCAGAAAGTGCTTAGCTTTGACCTTGTAAGCAATGTGGCTGCTTTGCTGTGAGAGTTTTCAGATTTGTGCAGCCAAAAAAGCAGTGGGTTGTTCCTGTTTTGTTGTTTTTTTAGTGTTTTTTTGTTTTCACGCGTGTCAGCATCCTGCTGCCTGGGATAGATCAGCGCTGACACACAGCTCAGGTCGAAGGTTACTGTGGGGCAGGGTTTGATAAGCTGGGATTCCTTCACAGCCTTTTATGGGAGAGATAGAGAGAGAAGCTCCACAGGGATGCTCCCACAATCTCAAGTCGGCCTTCCTGTCAAACACTCAATCATTTTACAGAACACAAGCTGCAGTTTGTTTATGCTCGGCTCTCTGGTGTTTTGTGACTGTTGGTGTGCAGAGATGGCAAAAGTACTCACTTTCCGTACTTAAGTAGAAGTACAGATACTAAAAAATACTCTGGTAAAAGTGGAAGTACTGATAACTCCAGAAACTCCAGGTTATTAAGATTTTGACTCATTAGCAAGATATGAATTCAGTTGTGATTCTGTAAGAATTCACAGATCCAGTTTCTATTTTTAATCTTCCCCTTAACATTTAAATGAGTCTATGTGTATGTGTGTGTGCTCAAATATGGCTTCTGGAAAGAAAATAAAGGGTTAAATATGAATGACTAAACAGACATTAATGAAGAAGTTCCCCACCACATTGGCCAGGAGTCATTCTTGATGCTTTGTGTCTTAAACATCTCTCTCAGATAAGGTCGAGGATGATGGGAATGTCTGGCTGCTTATCTTCCGCATCTCTGTTTTCTTCATTTTCAATCATGTCGCCCTCCATACTACTATGTGCTAACGTTAGCGCCATCAAGCCGCAATGATTTGCTGTGAATTAATGCAGAATGCCGAATCTGTTTAGTTGTCTTAGTTGTGCGTCAAATAAAATGCACAGTAGATATATTCCGATCCATTTAGATTGAATATGGTATTGATGACGTAAACTATAATAACGATAATTCCAGTGAAATGATGTGGAAGTTGAGGACTAGATTAGGACTGGATTAAAGCTGATTCTGGTTTCCAACTTTGCCCCAGGTGTGTCTGTTAAAACACGGACGGATACAACTTCTCTCTAGCTAAGTTTCCAAGAACTATAGACCAATAACTGGCTTAATTGAACTGACTACATAAGTTATACGACTTACAGTTCTCAAAGAGGCACACACGCAATCTCAGCTGATTATCCTCCGGACAGCTAGTCTATTTTTCTTTTCTCTCGCTTTTTTCTCCGTGTGGCGCGCGCACCCGATCGCGCTGTGAGGCGGGTGTCCGTGCTATTCTCCGACATGACAACCTCTTGTACAAACTAAAGTAACGAGACAATTTTGTAAAATGTAAGGAGTAGAAAGTACCAATATTTGTGTTAAAATGTAAGAAGTAGAAGTAAAAAGTCGCAACAAAAATAAATAGGAAAGTAGTAAAAATATCAGAAAAATCTACTTGAGTACAGTAACAAAGTATTTTTACTTCATTACTTCCCATCTCTGTTGGTGTGTGAGTAAAGGATTGTGTTTGAGAGAGAGAGAGAGAGAGAGAGAGAGAGAGAGAGAGAGAGTGTGAGTGAGTGAGTGAGTGAGAGAGAGAGAGAGTTGGATGCTATGGTGCACACTAAGTGATAAATACTGAGATACAGTGGCTCGGGAAAGTTTACACAACCATCCTTAAGTTGATTAAAAAGATACAAAAAAACTTTTGGAAATTGATCTTAATTTAAAAATAATTAGGAAAATCCAACCTTTTAAGGACACCAGTTTTCTTTGTGAATGAATAATGTATTGTAAATAAATACATGTTCTTCCTTAAAATACAGGGGGCATAAGTATACACACCCCTATGCTAAATTCCCATAGAAGCAGGCAGATTTTTATTTTTAAAGGCCAGTTATTTCATGGATCCAGGATACTATATTATTCCCTGGGCCTTTACTTTGGAACTTTATCAGGATGCATAGTATCCTGGATCCATGAAATAACTGGTCTTCAAAAAATAAAAATCTGCCTGCCTCTATGGGAAATTAAGATAGGGGTGTGTATAATAAAATGCATATTAAAAGGTTGGAATTTCCCACATTTGTTTGAAATAAGGCATTAAAATCAATTTCCAAAAGATGTTTTTTGTTCCTCTTTTTAATCAACTTTCGCCGAGGTGTGTAAACTTTCTCAAGCCACTGTATATTAAACCCTATTCACTGTATTTAGCAATGACACGACAGATTTTTATTCAATATGAGTTGATGACTCCTAAGAGGAAATGTGAATGTTTTGAGGAATTGGGGACTTTCTTTCTGCTGATTTGGAAGTGAATAATCAATTATAGTGTAAACGTAGTCATGTTTCCGTTGTCACGCTTTTTTAAGATTAACATTCCACACACATCAAGTTAAAGGTGCCGTAGGTAGGATTGCGAAGATCCAGGAGTACTTCTCAGTCCCTCACCCCCTTTACGCTGAAGCCCAAAACAGTCTATTTTTTTACATTACCTGCTTCATGTAGTTCTAGGGTCCATTTTAGCGAATATGACAGGAAGTTAGTTTTATAAGGCTTACCTACTGCACATTTTAATTGCTGAGATCTGAGAACTAAGCAAAGAACGCTAAAACAAAGAAGTCTGATGGGAACATGAGCAGATTCTAAACAAGCTGAAAACTTAACTGGAGGTACAAATGAAGGCAAATAATCCAATTGAACTGTCTTTGGTAGACATTCGTCACACCCATAAATCTACATCCAGGCTCAACTTCAACCTACTGTTCTTGCTTTATTTGGGCATACAGAGTTTTCTTGCACAGTAAATGTTTATTACCAACGTTTTGGGTCTGTTCATTTGCAGGTCTACTTTTCAAATAAAGTAGTTCAGTAAGTCGGGCATGTTTGCAACCTGTCAGATCATCTGAGCACTTTTGTTCCTTGGAATAGGAAAAAAAAAGAATGTCAAGCATGACAGCTGTAGGTCGAAGTTATGCACTAATTACTCATTTTGGGAGCTCAAAGATTTCAATGTGCTGTCGACCTTTCTTTTTCTCTTTTCTGGGCTGTTTTTAGTCCTGCACCTGTACCCAGCTAGGGTGCATTGTGCACACTACCCTCCCTCTGTGCTTTTGTTTCTTGCTTCGTACAATAGCAAATGGGCAAAACTAAAATATAAATAAGATTTTACATTATGGATTTAAATCCAACCTCTGTTCTCATCCGCATTTTCCTAATATCCTACTCGAGACTTCATGTCATTTAACTTCAACTTTTGGACTGTCATCATCATCATATTTGGAAGTACTGATGTACTATGTACTAAACATTAGTGTTGTAGTGGAAATTTGTGTTTCATTACCTTCACAAGCCAATATGTTGCTAATGTATATGGGTACATATTGGTATACGAACCCATTCAAACTCCCCTTCAAAGTCATGCTCCTGTTTGTAGTATTACATAGTAGGACATTTGTGTCTCACCGTGTAATGCTCTGCAGCAGTGCTGTAGGTGATGATCCTATTTAATCTGACATCTTGTTTGCTTTGGAACTGCAAAAAAACTCCAAACTGCTTTACTGGCATTATTGAATGGCAGCTGTCCGTTCATTAAACGTTTATGCGTACCAACTCACCAAACCTTTCAGTTTGCAGCCTGCCAGGGTTGGACTTGTGCCTTGAGCCTTATAATGCTGCACTTTTAACACAAACCAGGAGCTCTGAGTCTCTCACTGCGTTTTACAAGGGCTGAAACACATGGCTCTGTGGCTTGAGAGGGGGAAAGAAAGAGTGGAAAACGCGTTTGTGTGGAAAATACTGAGGTCCTTTACACCTGGGTTGTGTCTGACACAATGACTATATGTGTCTCCCACTGCTTTGTACTTCAGGGTAGGGCTCTGGCGCTTTATTAAGTCCAGTATTAGACTGGAATCCTAGCTTTAAGGCTCCAATGAACTTTGAAAAAGTTAATGTGGAAATTCAAAACATCCCGACTTATCCTGCTACAGCACACACCATATGCTGCAACACACTACTGGAAATGAAAAGGTCTTTTAAAAAAGCTGAGGAGTCACTAACCCCAAAAACTTGGTGAACATTCCCTCCCCCTCATTTCCCAACCCTCTCCTCTCAAATGATCTTTAAAACTGGACTGAAGTGCCTGCACATGTGTGCAAGCATGTTGGAGAAACAAAGGCAGATAATACAGATAACAGAGGCATGTATATCAATTCAACCTTTTTTTGCCCATAGTTGGATGAGAAGAGCGATGCAACTCTCATGTTTGCACAATATATCAACTAGAGCCGGCTGATGGTTAGCTTAGCTTAGCATAAAGACAGAAATCAGGATAACCGCTAGCCTACTTACAAGTATTGTGTGTATATATATATATATATATATATATATATATATATATATATATATATATATATATATATATATATATATATATATAATATATAATTTATATAATAAATAATATTAATATATATTAATAGTATTTATTTCAGTTTGGACAAAGCCAGTCTAGCTGATTCCCCCGTTCCTCCAGTTGTTATGCTAAGCTAAGCTAATGACCTGCTGAATTTAGTTTCCCATTTACCCCACAGACGCACAAGTGCTATCAATCTTCTTATCTAATTCTCGGCAAGAGAGTGAACAACCCCCAATTTCCACCAACTGTGGAACAGATGCAGATCCTCTCTGGAACAGCAGCGGAGACAAGAGGTTTTGATCAAAGTCAATGCGTGTGTTTTCACCGACTGCTGAATGTCTGCGTCCCAACTCCATCCCAGCTCCGGCGATCCCCAGCCCTCCGGAGCAGATACGCAGAGCTTCTATTTTTGCTGGACGCCGGAGAGCTCCGCATCAATTCAGCACAAGGCAGAAAGTGCGGGACAGGAAGTTGAGCACAAAAACAAAAACATCCGGTTAATTTTCAAAATAAAATACACCGTGCTCACGGCAAATTATATTTCCCTGCACTCCACCTTAAAAACACAGCACAGAGTTGTTCCCCCTCTACTCCCCCTCTACTCTGTGGAACATATACTGTGATATACTATGGTTCTAATATACATACATTTGCGAGATCTCGTGGGTCCTCAATACTTCAGCTGTCAGTCATGGCTGCAACCGTTCCCCAACAAATCCGGACCTGGCGGGTGTTGACGGACGGCGGAGCACGGAGCTGTTTCACAGTTTCACAGTTAGTGGAAATCCAGTGTTAGTGTATTTCCTTAAATTCCCTAATTATATTACTTTGTAGTCCTTGCTATGGTTAACATAGAAAGAGTTATTCTTTACAATCTTTCTGACATGTAGTTGATGGGGAGTTCGTACAAGTCTTGTCCAAGTCGAAATTTTTTTTTCTAAATTTAAGTACTGGAATGTCCTAAACCTACCACTGCAGGTGCTATTTTCACTGCACAGTGACAGGTGTTTTTCCTAACACTGCTCTGTAGAATTGATTATCAATAGAGTTTGAAAAACATGTCTGATCTTAAACAAAAGCTATTTTGCCAACATTTTCTTTATTCAAATTGACCTCAAACTTCCATTCCATGTCCTTATTTTGGAAATGGTGACGCATAGTAGAGCGTGCCAGTTAGGGAAGGCCCTAAAACCCTAAAGGGAACAGAATTCTTAGGAAAGCTGACAGTGGACAAGCCTGGTCTGACATATTCTTACAGTAATTAAAGAGTCATCTGTTCCACTAAGGCTTGAATTAGTATACATCTCTGTGTCCAATGTGAAGGAGCACTCTGTTGAGGGGAAGTTTTTGATAGCTGGATTTCATTCCCATTGAATCCTGGAAGCCAGAGGAGGTGGAAACATCTCTGCTTTATGGCCAACGGTACAAAAATAGATGATTAAAACATTCCTTTGCCCGCGGTCTGACGCGTGGTAATGTGTATTACCAGGTAATGATGTATTCCAGTGTCGGCCTATTTCTTAGTCAGCCCTGTCATTTCCTGACACTGACAGCCAATGAGTTTATTGCTGGTCAGTGGCATTCAGGGCAACTGGAGCCGACCGGTGTGACAGTCACCACCAGACAGGCCAGGAATGTCACGGCAGGTCACCCCACACAGCTGACAGCAGGGGGAATGTGCCCCACGTGCGCACACACGCAAAAACACACATCAAGTTTCTCACTTCTCTTTCCACACACACACACACACACACACACACACACACACACACACACACACACACACACACACACACACATATATCCTCTGCGTCTACAAACATGCCACAAGGAATAACTTGTTGCATTCTACTCTGTTAGCAGATCACTTCATCTTTTTTGGTCGGAGATACCAAAGACGGAAGATTAAAGCTTGTTAGCAGCTCCAAATACCTTCCGCGGACATATTGTCTTAGGCTTGGACAGAAGATGCAGTTAGTTATAAACTACCCTAGATGGTGTGGCTGGCTTCACAGTTTTACCAAAAAGGGGTTGGCAAACTGGTGTTGCATAAAAGGCATGATTTGTGTGGGAGATAAAGCTTCTGAGATGTTAGACTGCTGTAAAACTAAACGGGGGCCTCTCGAGCGTTTCGTGTGTCCGTTGACCGGCGGGTCTGTGAGGGGTGTGCCCGTTCTCCCTGCGACCATATGTGAAATGACAAGCCTGGAAATGAAAAAACAAGCAAAACTGCCTGTTGTATGTTTTTCTTATCTCAACGTTCAAATCACTGCTAATTCTGGCCTTCCTGTAATACTACAGCTGCACTTTGACACAGTCAAACTCTGTTGTGCCTGCAAATAAAGCGTGGCCATGCTCCAGTTGCTCCCCCGCAACCTTTCATCTGGTCATGGTTGTGTGTTGGAAAGTGCATTTACCTTTCTCCCACTATGTTGTTAGAGCTATTATCACAGTTAAGGCAGTACACATGCAGTTGATGTGTTGCAGAACCGTGGAAGCTTACATAAGGGGCGGTGGTGGTGCTGGTTGGTGGTGGGGGGTGGAATGCCATGACCTTTGGTATACATCATTCATCTTTGGACTTTACATTTATTCCATAAATTCACAGCTAAAGGCCAGGAGTGATGGTCATGGATATGATATGACAGTACATGCACTCACTCAGTTGACCAAAGGTGACAATGATTTCCAATCGTACAGTATGTCAGGGACATCAGGGTTTCTAATAACCAATACTTTACTGAGTGGTTTACAGGGGACAAAAAAAAGCAAGAAACGCACAACACATACACTGAAATGTTCTAATTTGAACAGATGACTACAGACCAAATATAGCTTTACTAACATTATCCCGCACATATGATGTCAAGGCTTTTTGGCAAAATATAGTAGGTCATTTGCGGTGGAATTTTCACTTGACAAATTCCAGACATGGCAGATTCACAGAGGGATTAAGATAACAGACAATATATGAATTATTTCAAATTACTAAAGATAAGGAAAAAGGAAAATGGCTTAAGACACAGAAAGGGCTGCTGAATCAGTCAGTAACCTAACTGTGTGGTTTGAGTTACAGTAAGAGGCTGTCTGCCCGTGTTGGAATAGAGACTGATTGGTGTCAATTGTGGTAAAGCTGAAAGGTCTCTGGAACAATCTATGTATCTATGTATCTGTCAGACACATAGGATCGGTCCCAGCATCCAGGGCCAGTAGCCAGCGCGGCGCCTCCACCAGAAACTCCCCGTCATGCATAGCAGAGACAGAAAAAGATGATGAGGCACTCCGAGCTTGTGGGAGAGAAGGAAGACAGGAAGTAGGGAGACAGAGTGCTGAATTGAAACTTAGACAAATAAGAGATGTGCAGCAGAAATTTAGAGGAAGTCAAAGCCGAGTTTGAAAGAAGCGTTTATCACTTAGCACTGATCAGGTATGTGGCTGATTTCACGCTCAGCAGCAGTTTGTGAGTCGAGTGTAAGGTGAGATGGGAGGCCTGTTCTCACGGTGGGCCTCTTGACTCCTGCTGAGGGGCGTTTTATGGAGATGGCTTCCAAAACTGCCTCTGCCAATTGAATGACAATGCCTTGACACTACAAATCGACCGATACTGGTTTTTAAAGGCTGATACTGATCATTAGTAGTTAATGAAACCAGTAGCCGATTTTTGAACTGATGCGCATTTACAGTGAAAATAAAAATCTTCAAAATTAAGTTTTAAACAAACTAAACATCAAATTATTTAAACAATTTGAAACGTTCAACATAATACTAAAAGACAGACAGTGTTGTAGGTCGGGACATCAAGTCAGACTCAGTGGTGAGTGAAACCGAAGCCAAGGGACAGACGCAGAGCTGTAGCCAAGTAAAAGTAGCACACTTTTTATTAATTAACTTTATTGCCTTGCTTATTGCTTGATAACTTGTTTATCAAGGCAAAGAAAGGTCAGATAATCTGCAAACTGCCAAGAAAACGGCCCGATAAGGAATTTGTCTATCCTTACTTGACACACAATACAAACACTACTCATAATATGGCAGGATGTGGCAGTCCAATGTCGAAATGTCCTTGGGCAAGACACTGAACCCAGAGTTGCCCGAGTATTTATCTGATGAGCAGATGGCACTTTGTACGGCAGACTCGGCCACAGTGTATGAATGTGTGTGAATGGTTCCTGTACTATGTAAAAGCGCTTTGAGTAGTCGTTAAGACTAGAAAAGCGCTATATAAAAAACAGTCAATTCACATAGTGTTAAAAAAACATTTAGCCTACAGAATGTATATACTAGAGCTGAAACAATTAGTCAATCATTGCATAGACCTCAGTGACTAGAAATAATGTTGATGAAGATCCAGGACTTAGCCAAAAAAGTTGAACATCAACAACTTCTCAGTCCCTCTCCCCCCTTTCCACTAAAGCCCAAAACGGTTTCCTAAGCCCCTCCCCCCACAGGGGAGAATGAATGTGTGTGCATGAGCACTGATTGACACCCCCTGGTCAATACAATACCAAAAAGTAGCCAAGGTGACAAAATTGCTTTGCCTAAAGATATTTCATTCACTGTCACGTATGAGAAGCTGGAGCTAATGAATGTCCATAATTAACTATTCAACCAATGGAATAATTGTTGCAAATTGCATTTCTTTGAGTTCTGAAGAATTGGTCGGACGGAACAAGACATTTGGGGACATGTCTATTAAGCTATTTACTGACATTCTATAGACCAAACGATAAGTTGATTTATCGATCCTGAAGATAAGCTTTAGTATATATATTAGAAGTGTGACGAGATCCCGTCCCCATGAGATCTCGCAAGATTAATCGTGATGAGATTATACAGGAGAGAGGCCAGTCATTTGAGTTTCTGGCAAAACCAAAAAAAGTGCTCGGTTTTCATTTTGTGACTTACGATTGAATAAAGGACTGTTTTTCCAGTATTATTTCATCATTGTATTTTTCTGTAAAATAGTGTTAAAATCTCGTCTCGATCTCGTGAATCCAATCTCGGGTCTTGTCTCGTAAGCGTGGTGTCTTGTCACACCCCTAGTATAATCCCTTGGGTTAAACTCCCATTAAACACACTGCTATTACTCTGCCAATGCATCTACCAATATTGCTTTTATTTCAAAGTTGAAAGATTTAAATGATTAAATATTTAATAAAAAGATATTGATGTAAGAATAACATCAACCCAACAAAAATGTTTAAAAGTTCTTATTTATCATTTGACTCACTTTCACTTTTAGCAAAGGAGTCCTTCAGACAGAGACAACATAACAGACATGTTAGAAAAATGAGGCTTAGAACGGTTTTGATTCAGTTTCTTTGTTAAACCATTTGCATCCAAACTGCTGTTTTAGTATTTCAGCTTTAGGATTTCTGTCTTTCATGTGTTAATCATGAGAGCTGAGTGACCTCGCAAAGAGCACAGGATGTATCCCTGAGGGCAGAGTGCACAATGTGGAGGAGACGCCGGGCCTGACCTGGGCCTGACCTAGGAAGAAAAACTACTGATTGCATGAACCGACTGACTACTCCTTTAAAAATAAACTGTTGTGAACAATCTTCACTCATTTTGGCCCAATCCCAAAGTCCAGACTCACAGACTTTGGTGGGCAGTCTCGCAAAATTTGTAAGGGCTTAGGGTTGTCCCGATGTCAAATTTCAAACGGCGTGAGTTTTTGAGTACACACTTACCGAGCCATTCCCGTGAGTCTGCGTCAATGCAATTACCCACAGTTCAAAGCGTACATTGGGAAATCTGGAAATTACAAAGGTAAACAGCACGACACATGACCACGGAGCTGACCTTTCAAGATTCAAGATTTCTTTATTGTCATATTGTCGGACACTGTAATTACAAATTAAGTTCACAGCTTAAAAAAAAATACAGCACAGAAACAATTAAAAATACTGTCAAGATATTAGTTATATGAATGAAAATTTAAAAAGAAAATGCTTATATGGGTGTGCAGAGCATGTATAGTGATAAATATAAATATAACAAGTCTAAAAAAAAACTGAAAAATATAAATATCTAGATACTAGATACATACAGTTGGGAAAAAGTATAAATTTCCACCTTTTGTCCAGCTTGTAAAACAAGAAGTTTGAAAAAATTTGGAATCAGCCAGCCGTCTCCTGGGCCTTGGTCGTGTGGAAAGCAACAAACAAAAAAAATTCCCAAACCGGCAAGTGGAAGCACCATTATTGTTACTAAACGTCGCCAAGGTAATATGTGATCTGGTGAAGTGCTGTCCCAATCCCCTTTATATCTGTCGGAGCCCATGTGGCCTCACACACTCCCTCACTTACCTGATCAATTAAGTCTGTGATAGTCTGCCTCTTAGCTAATTGTGACATCTCCCCGCTACAACCTTAAACCAAGCACCAGTGGTGTGCGCCACCAGTAAGAACTGAGTGGTTTAAAGGGTGATGAGAGACCGCAGCACCAGTGTCATGCTTTTCCCTTCAGCTGTTGGGGGGGGGGGTCCATGGACTTTCCCACCAATGGAAGGCATTCCTTCCAACTTTATGTGAGCATCCAGCTAAAAGCTGCATAGAGGTTTCTGCCTCTCCCTTTAGAAGTGTGTTCCATATATGAAGTATGCATACCACCAAGTGGACTTTCAATAATGGATGTCTTTTCCTTTGTGTTCAACTAACATCTATTACTGCTCCTGAGAGAACAAAGAAGACGTTATGAAGCATTTATTTATGATCTTTTTTCACTGTACTCCACTCGTCTTGCTTCTCCCTATGCTGGTTGAACTTATTTGGGCTTTACAGGGTGAGCACATCCCCTAGTGGATCATTGTCCTCATAACAACAAACCGGACAATCAAAAATAAAAGCACACAAATGGACTTTTGATGAAAACCATGAGCTGATTTTCAGGACAAAATAGGTAGCTTATGTTTCATGGCAGGCACCTTTTAAGGTCCGTTTTATTGTCATTATTCTTACATCATCTTTTATTCAAAGTGTGGATTAGCCTCCCCTGTTCCTCAGTAGCTGAGTCTAAATACAAGGGAAATGACAGCATCTCTCCAGTGATGCTGTTGGTCCAGTGCCAGGCAACTGATTCTGTGTGTGTGTGTGTGTGTGTGTGTGTGTGTGTGTGTGTGTGTGTGTGTGTGTGTGTGTGTGAGAGAGAAAGCCAATGAGTCAGAGCGTGGGTGGGGGACCTTTTGGGATCTCAGCTTTGCTCCTTGTCCACTGCAGAAATCTCTAAATCACACCCTTGTTTCTCCTTTCTGCAAATAGAATGTAATTTGGAGCAGAACCTTCCAGTGTTTGTCTCTCTGTTGCTAATATATACAAATCTCAGAACGGGAGTCTTTTTATAGGGAGCGACCTCACACAACTTGAAAGCCCCCATGGGACCTGGTCTTAGGTCTTCTTTCAGGGTGGAGCATGGGAGGAAACATGCAGGGGTCATTTGCTCCGTGTGTCGTTTCCCCTTTGCCTTCATTCCCAGAATTCCTCACCAGTCTCGCGTGTATCCGTGTGGTAGGAAAGTCAGCTCCCTGTCGAGGTTTTAAGCAGCTGCGCGTTTTCCTGCCAACATGGACACATTGTTGTTTAGCTTTGTATACACGTACAACACATGGAACTGTTAAAACCCGACAGAAAAATGATCATTTATTAAACTCTATGATGTAATGTAACCTTGGCTTGTCTAAAATATATATGTATATATATATATATATATATATATATATATATATATATATATATATATATATATATATATATTTTTTCCCTTCACTTTACATTACATCCCTGATTGTGATCTGCTGTATTCAGTTCAATGGCCTGATTATTCTATCGCAGGCTAACTCTCGTTGCGGACGGCTGGTCCCCTGCTGACTGCTGCCCAGGGCCCTAAGCCGGTGCATTGGGTCGGAGATTTGAGTGGCTGGGTGACCTCAGACAGATGGAATGTGTTGTCTGGATGTCCACGGCAGGGCTACCAGTGGGATGTCGACAGAGCAGAGAAAGGGGCTATGAAACACTCGTAGGTAATGAAGAGCATTAAAATGAAGTAGTTTTGTGCAGAATAATAATGCCTCACGGCAGAAGAAACAGACAAAATGGAATCATTGCAAATGTTGCAAACCCTGTTAAGCTAGTTTGTACCCTTTCATACAGTTTCTCATGTTTTTGAGAATAAACACAGGCATTTGTGTACACTGATTGGCTATGGATTTTCAACATTAATGGGGGCTCACCTGCTGGAGCAGGCGCCCATTTGTAGAGGTTTGCTCGAGGCTGTAGGTTTAACTCTGACCTGTGGCCCTTTGCTGCATGTCGTCACCCCCCCCCCCCCTTCCCCCCCTCCCTCCCTCCCTTTCAAGTCTCAGCTGCCCTATACAAATAAAGGCCTAAAAAATGCCCCAAACATTATCTTACACACACGACTGCATGATAACAGGGTGTTGTATAGCTTTAGCTATAGCTTTTAGGTTGGTTTGGTTTGGTTTTCACTCTTTGGTGTATATATATATATATATATATATATATATATATATATATATATATATATATATATATATATATATATATATAAAAAATCCAAAAATCACAATGTATTATTTTTTAACTATTTATTTGTATGATACAGCTGCAAATAAGTATTTGAACACCTGTCTATCAGCTAGAATTCTGACCCTTAAAGAACAGTTAGTCGGCTTTCAAAATGTCCACCTCCACCTCATTTATTATCCTAAATTAGATGCACCTGTTTGAGGTCGTTAGCTGCATAAAGACACCTGTCCACCCCATTCAATCAGTAAGAATCCAACTACTAACATGGCCAAGACCCAAGAGCTGGCTCAAGACACTAGAGACCAAATTGTACACCTCCACAAGGCTGGAAAGGGCTATGGGGAAATTGCCAAGCAGCTTGGTGAAAAAAGGTCCACTGTTGGAGCAATCATTAGAAAATGGAAGAAGCTAAACATGACTGTCAATCTCCCTCGGACTGGGGCTCCATGCAAGATCTCACCTCGTGGGGTCTCAATGATCCTAAGAAAGGTGAGAAATCAGCCCAGAACTACACAAGAGGAGCTGGTCAATGACCTGAAAAGAGCTGGGACCACCGTTTCCAAGGTTACTGTTGGTAATACACTAAAACGTCATGGTTTGAAATCATGCATGGCACGGAAAGTTCCCCTGCTTAAACCAGCACATGTCAATGCCCGACTTAAGTTTGCCAATGACCATTTGGATGATCCAGAGGAGTCATGGGAGAAAGTCATGTGGTCAGATGAGACCAAAATATAACTTTTTTATCATAATTCCACTAACCGTGTTTGGAGGAAGAAGAATGATGAGTACCATCCCAAGAACACCATCCCTACTGTGAAGCATGGGGGTGGTAGCATCACGCTTTGGGGGTGTTTTTCTGCACATGGGACAGGGCGACTGCACTGTATTAAGGAGAGGATGACCGGGGCCATGTATTGCAAGATTTTGGGGAACAACCTCCTTCCCTCAGTTAGAGCATTGAAGATGGGTCGAGGCTGGGTCTTCCAACATGACAATGAACCGAAGTACACAGCCAGGATAACCAAGGAGTGGCTCTTTAAGAAGCATATCAAGGTTCTGGCGTGGCCTAGCCAGTCTCTAGACCTAAACCCAATAGAGAATCTTTGGAGGGAACTCAAACTGTTTCTCAGCGAAAGGTTAGGGCAAAAATATCAGAGTAAACCAATCAGAGGCAAAGTAGGGCGGGTCATGCCTTCGCCCATCCCTCCAGACCATTCATTCTTGCATCAACCCTAACAAAGATCCACCGCTTTTAAAAACGTCGCTCCGTAGTTCTACTAGTGGTCCAAAACCTTACAGAGTACCTTCGAGTGTGCAACTTTGGTTACATGATGACAGAGTGTTGTATAGCTGCTTTTAGTTTATTTTTCACTCTTTGGTAAATGTAGCGCATACTTTCAAATAACTCCACACACACACTTAGCTCTGTGTCTCTGACGCTTCTGAAAAAGGTAATAAAGTGAAAGACAGGCAGCGTTCTAGTAATCTAGCTGACATTCACCACAGTGATGGACTTATCACAAAAGTAGCAAAAGACAGCTTTGACTGTAAGTAAGAGGTTGAGAGAAGATTACCAAAGCAGGGCTCCACAAATAAACCTCAGCAATTTACAGGCTGCCTGGCTACTAATAAACTGTTGTGTGGATTGGCAGGTTCCTCCTATAAGTCTGCATTGGACTTGCAAACCGCATAGAAGCAAATAACTCTGGCTCAGCCTGGGCTAGCATGACAAAAGCCCTGCTCCTCATAACTCTCATTCCTCACAAGACCCATTTATGAAACACCGCTACTGGCTGAACGACCCATCCCTGTCACAGTTACAGTAGTGTTTGACATTGTAAACTGTGTTTGTTGCAGTATGTACCCATATGAGCATCTGCAGGCCAATGGTGTGTTTAACATCTCTGTAAAACATTCCAAAAGGATGACAGAGGACAGTGTCTGCACATTCCAAATGTCAAGCACATGAAAAATATGTTACATACAAAAGCATATTAAGGCTGGGACAATATACTTTTTGCAGTTTGATTCTTTCATGATGCATAGGTGCCCATTTGATTTGTGTTGCGATTTTCGTTTATTGCAATTCTAGAAGTATTGGGATTTGATAGTATTGGGATTTTCTTATTCGTTGAATAATAGACTTCTTTTAAGAAGAATGCACATCCCATGTCGGTCAGTCTGACATTTATTACATTTGTAAAAGAAGGAGTATATAACATGGATTTTCTGCATTCAGTTTGTTTTGCTGGAAACCGATATGATGTATTCGCTGTCTGCAGTGCTGTATAAAGAGAAAATATTTAGGTGATTAAAAAAAAAAAAATTTGATTCTAGGGTAAATAATCACAAAAAAATGATACAATTTTATTCCCCCCACCCCTAAGCCATATGTCAACATTTTAGAAAGCAGGTATTCCTTTTGGTAATGACAATATTTCTCAGGATCGTCTTCAAGCGTTTTACACAATATGTAATCCAATAAATACAGACAGACTGGAGAAATGTGACCAAAAGATGAAACCAGATCTCCTCTTGGCTCTGGATCAGACACAGATTACTCACAGATTTTTTTTATTGCATTCAGCAATTAAGTCCCACTATTAGATTTCCAGTCTTTCCTCTAAGCAAGGAATTTACTCCTGCAATTAGAGGCATTTTCTGTGATTTAATATCCAGCTGCCGGCAACGTATTAATGTGTACGGTATTGGCAAATCTGCTACGGCACAGCAGAGTAAGTTAATTACTAAACAAATTAACATGAGTCATGTCTGCAAATAAAACGCACAGACATATTGCTCATTTCCTGATTTGATAAGAGAGTCATTTCCCCTTTTTCAGGTAATTTAGTGTTCGACTGAGATAAGTATTCTGACTGAAGCACACACTGTAAGCTCAGCAGCTTTTAAAACCCTGTTATCATCATCAGAAATACCATCTATTAGTATATAATTCATCTTTTGTAACTAGATTTTGGTGCATGCCCTTACATTCTAGTCTTTAAAATGAGTGCTATGTAGTTTTGGCCATTTCGTTGCGGTTTTCTGGCTTTTTGTTCGCAGGTTTCTCCATAGAGCCCCCCCTCCCCTACAACTTTGGAATAGATATTTGGCAGCTCCTATGTTTACTTGTGTCTGACTAAGAGCCCGACCGATACGAATATTTGGTTATTAAAAATATCCGATATGCCAATATGTCGGCAAATATATATAAATATTTAAAAAAAATAGTGAGGACTCATAACATTAGTTATGAGTCCTCACTATAATAGTATCATAATAATTTGTTTTATCATACAGAACAGAGGAACAATATAAATATATTAAAGTTCTGATAAATAAAATGTATGAAAATACAAACTTAAGATATGAAACTTAAAGTCCTTTGAACAAAAACACATTAACAAAATAAAATCAGTGTTGCCAACGGGGACGTAGTAGGTCCTCTGGTGGACTGGTTGACAATATTCGTTTATCAGAATCATTTGTCACTATAAATGATTCTGATGAATGAATATTCCAAAAAAAAATATATATATATATATATCGGCGTGCCGATATATCAATTGAGCTCTAGTCTGACTCCCTGCCGTTTTACTCTGACAATGCTTTCCTAGCTTTCTGCTTGTGTTTGGCCGGCTTAGCCACGACGCTACGACGTACTGTCTGTTGTTAATAATGACATACTGTATACTGGATAAATGTCCTTGGTTGCATTGGCTGGCCGTCCTTAATGGAACACGTCCCAGAGACAAGAGTCAGGTCCGGAGGGCTGCTGATGTCAGCCAAAGCAAGCAGACAACACTTAAACACACAGACGGCTCCTTCTGTGCACACGTGTGTGTGTGTGCCCGTGTGCGTGTGCGCGCATGTGCGCAGGGGTGTGTGCATGCATGTGTGTATTCTGTCAGATAATTATTGTCTGTTGCATAACAATTCCTCAAGAAGTACTCAAAGAGGCTGCCACAAGCTGTGCACACACACACACACAACTGAATTCTCCTTGACTGTGCAGAACAGCTAGACTTCAATTTTCCCTGCTGCCAAAAATGTGTCAGTCATTTCCTGTAGACGTCCTTTATTATGTACAAGGGGCCGTGTAAGAGCTGCATTAAATAATAGCTCTGCAACAAGGCCGCCTGCTGTTCAGGCTGAGGGGGAGGCTCAATGATTAATAAAGGATGGAATTGTTGCCCTTTATTTTGTTAGATTTGGTACATTCAACTCCATTTCCTGTGGCCCGTGCTACTGTGTAGCAGTGTTTCCCGGGTGATGACAGGGCCTGATCACAGTGCCAGCTGCACAGTACAAATAAAAAGCAGTTTATTGACTAAGGATAGTTTGGGATTTGTTCACACTAAGCCCAGGTTTTTTGTTGACAGAGCCAAGTTTGGCTCTCATTGGAGTTTCAGTCTCATATCAAAAGATTTTCAGCAGATTTTCAGGTAATAATGAATGCTTTCTGGGCATCCCCATTAGGGGTACTGGAATTACAGTAGATTTGCATTTTGGCCAACAAGCTATGGATAGAAATTATTTTTATCTGAGGAGATTTTTTGTGTTTTGACATTCCAATTTTTTTTTTTATTGAGCATAATATATTGGCAGAGTACTCCAAGAAAAACCAGCAAGTATGAGGAACATTGTTGTGAATATATTCTCTATGATCAAGCACAAGGAGCCTTAGGGGTACCTACAGTTGAGGAAGCACTATATTTTTTTAATACATTTTAAGCATACCTACAGATATGAAAATATACAACCAGTTATGATTCCCCTTCCTTTGGCTCTTTGCAGTGTTTGCAGAGTCTATTAGCTCGTCATTGAACGAGCATGTCTGAAATGCTTGTGAAGGTTACGTTTATATTAAAGCTGCTGCGCCACAGTTTTTTTTTAATCTTTTCTCATTTTTCTTCAAATCCAGCGGCTATAGGCTCCTTGGGAATATATTCACAACAATGTTCTTCAAAAAAAACGGGTGGGTTTGGTACAAAATGAAAAGTACAGATCAGTTTGGAATAATCTGTGGAATAACTGATACATATTGACCCATAAAATAGAATTTAGCATTACAAATGCTCACATATTTCATTAAACATTTAATACAAACAATATTTGATTCGAATGGCTTTGTAGTTAATTCGCTTTTTAATACAATCTTACTGTGATGTTACCGAAGCTTTTACTTTTAACCTTATTCCTCTGTGGATTGTCTGCTTTGCTGTGCTTTTGCTAATATATTCTGTTAAAGAGACGGAGCGTGACGCATCTTACTCTGAACGCCAATCCCCCCCGCCCCAGAAGGGAAAAACAATCTGCGGCACAATATGCAACCAAAGGCGGAAACGCTAAGAAAATGCCTGTAGCTAGCTAAAAACATGTACATGCACACTGTGTCAAGATTAGGGCAAAAATGTTCAAAAATGTCTACTACTAATACTAGTACTAATACAGTACTAATGTACTGATACCAACACAGTGACTTCGATGCCGGTTTCTGAACAGAACTTTTTTGCACCAATTTTCTAAAATCCATGTAACAAAATTAAATTACAATATTACACATTACGGCACAAATCTTTTCATGTATTTGTCAGATCCTACTACGGGAGTCTCTGTGCATAACATAGAGTGTGTCCTGCTCTACGATGTTTAACATTAGACAGCCAATCACCAGCATTATTAGATCTTAGCTGTGTGTTTCTTGGCTCACTGACGCTGAAGAGACTTACTCCTTAGGTATTGGAATTGGTATTGAATGACATATGGCATATTTTGATACTCGATACTATGGAGGCAATTCAGTCGGTGCCTAAATGGTATTGAATTTGATACCCGGCCCTAGTCAGGATCTTAGTTTTCCCATTCTTCCTGCTGATGCATCATGTCTTATTTCCTGTATCTACTTTTGTCTTCTTAAAAGCTCTTTTTGTTTTTGTTTGACAGCTTATAAACACTTAATTCTGGGTTCTTTACTGTGTTGTTAGTGCATTCCACCACACAGCAGCTTTTAGGCATTTTATGTTGTTAGCTAGCAGATGGAAGTGACAAGGACGCACCTTCACGCCAATACAAAGTCAATGGTGAGCGATAAGTCTTGCATTGCCAGGTCTGGCTAGTTCACACAGCATTCTGGAATGGGAGACAGACAGAGCCACGGTGCCGCTGCAAAAATGCCTCTGGAAGGAATTTGTTTTGGTGGAACATGTGTACGTTGAAAAGTTGTTTTAGTTGTAGAACAGAAAACTCAGATTGGACAGAAAGTCTAGCTAGCTGTCTGGATTTACCTTACAGAGATCTGAGGAGCAGTTAACCATAGTCCTCAGAAATCTACCGGAGTTTAGAACATCAACGCAAAGATAGCCCAAGGTAACGGACATCCGGCTGAAAAGAGTGACATTGAGTGGAATTTCTGGCAGCACCGGAGGAATCCCGGAAGTGGAAGGTCTTGGATATAGACTATTGTACTCATCGTACAATAGTACGATAGGGGTTTGCCTTAATAAGCCTTGGTGCTAACAGTTATGTGGTTAGACCCTCACAGCTGGTAAATGTGTAATCAGAGCTAAACTATAGTCTGGTAAGGGATTGTAGAGAGAGTTGTTGTATCTCCCCATATGTCATTGGTCGGTCTGGATTATTCTGGGAATTACTACAGGGATCTGGGTAACACACATGAAGTCTTTTGCTCAACATATTAGCTAAACCTGCTTTCACACTTTGCTTCCCATGTATCTTTATCCTCTACAGAGTCCTCATCCTCAAAAAGAGAGTAGAGTGATCTGTAGTTAATCTACTCTTTATCCTGATTGGCTGGTTTGTGGTAAAGCAGGTAGCTGTTTGTCTTAGTGACTGGCTGGCTTTGAGTTGCAGTGACCGACTGGAAACCAGTTTTATGTGAAAGAGTAGGTGGAGGAAGATGAGGGAGGAGCTTTGCACTGTGCTGATTCCTGCACACACAAAATGTTTGTATGCGTGAGAATGGGGGTGGGTGAGTGTGTGTGTGTGCGCACATGGTTTATCACAGGAACCAAAACAGAGCAGAGTCCCGGTCAGCAGAGGAGAAAAGTGACCAAAGAGAGACAGAAATGACTTTGCAGTACTAACATTTGAGACCCAGGAATCTACTTAGACAAGTCAACACTTCAGCCACAACTGGAAAGAAGGCAAAGCTATTGAAGCGTCAACATCAACATTTATTATCGTCATTCTTCACGAGACAGACAGTAACTATGGACAAACCCAGGTCTATCCAAAATGAGATCAACTCTCTGAAAGGTAATTTCCATGTTCTGATTTTATTTCTTATTTGGTTACTTGACTGTGAAATTGAAATTACATTTTCAGGCCGAACAGTGAAGAATAAAAGGGACATTTTATTGTGTCTCTATAGGAAAGCAGACAGGGAGGATTGTCCGACACAGGCATTGTTTGAAAAGCAGCGGAAGCTCAAAATATCCCCCAGCCAGCACAGATACTTTCACATCTTTCACAATTACATAGAATTGTAGGTGGATAGCGGCTAAAGATACAAGTAGAGAATGAGCTCCTGTTGCCTGTGTAAGACTGGTGTGTTTAATTTCCATCTACTACATTTGTGCTGCTGACACAGAAATGTGTCACTGTCTCCAAGCCTGTATAAATACTGAAGGAGTATAGCAGGCTGGCATTTAACACTCAGACCTCACATTTGCCATGCAAAACCCACTATGCAAATTTGTCTTTTTTTCATCTAACATTAGTGGTGGAATTTTGCTTAATGAATGGGCAGCTCTGCTCTTACTCATCTCTATGTGTGTGTGTGTTTTTGTGTGTGTGTGTGTGTGTGTGTGTGTGTGTGTGTGTGTGTGCGAGAAAGGAAAGCTGTATCACATATAACAGTGAAGATGGTCGCCAACTTTTTTTATTCATTGCTCTGCACGTTCCTATAGTTACGTCATTTCAACATGTGATCCGTCAGGTTGTACCAATCCCAACTAGTTACAGTATGCGCACGTTTTTCTCTTCTCTGAAAAAAGGAATGCTAAGAAGCAGATTGCAACTGTAAACTATGAATGGCCTTGGCCTTTGTTACACTAATGCTGCTATGTGACGATGATGACCTAAAAGATAAGACAGAGTTGATAATAAAGACAATGCTAGTTGAGTGTTTAACCTGTATGAGCTGTTAGGCCTATTGCTTAGTAACATACTTTGAATTTGAATACTTTTGAATTTTTCCCATTTGCAATTTGAGTCAGTGCAGAACAATGTTTCAAAGCGCTATACAGGCTTCACATTACTGTAACAGTTCCCAACCCAGTAGTGCTTTCCACAGTTTATAGGGGCGTAAAAGAAACACAATGGACTGGGACACATATTGTAGGGAATATTAAAAATAAAAAATAGGACCTCAATGGTCTAGCTGGAAAATGACATGAGCGAATCAAAAACGTATGGAGGAGCAAGGTCAAAAGGATTATGACCTAAGCCCAAAATTGCTGCAGTAAATGAAATACCAAATTTAAATCCCAGAATAGATGATGCAATGCGATGATATCGTGATGCCACTCCCCAGCTCGGAAAGCTTGGGTGGGTTGGTGTTGGTGGCTGTCAGGGTGAAATAATGGAGGTGGTCATATTGATTTCCTGTTGATAAATGAATGTTGAGTTAACAAACAGCCCCCCCACCCAGATGTCACCCATACACTTTTCCAGGAAGTGTGCTCAAAATGGATTTTGAATATTGAATCACAGAATTAATTAATGGCCCGGCATGTGAAGAAGCCAGACGGTATTTATGATGAAGACGTCCAAAGCGTTTGCATTAAGCAAGCTTCTCAGGTCTCATTAGTGTAACCGGAATAAATCTGTGTAATGCAATTCCAGCGGTGTCAATGTCTGACACTTTTCTTCTAGACGGTGTGTGTCAGTCTTCACACATTCATGCTAATAGAAAGTATTTATTGGATCTCACCACGGTGCAGAAGTTGGATAAGGACCTCGGGGGACTAATGTTGACAGCAACACAGTGTTTTCATGCTCATACATCAGAAAAGCCTCGTCATCTGCAGTGCAAAAGGAGGGTATGATTCCAGGAAGCTGTCAGATGTACAGTGTGTGTAATTAATGTGATCTCTCCAGTGGTCTCTCTCTCTCTCTCTCTCTGTCTCAGCCTGTCTGTGTCTCATCCTCGGATCGATTTCAGTCTTGGTTGCATTTCCTGAGGGGAGATCTGCAGCCGTATTAAATCCCTGAGGCTTTTTCTTTTACTTCATGACAGGCAGCTACTCTATGCTTTACGATTGGACTTTAAGCATCCTGCTGTCACTCTGCACCCGCAATATGGCACATGTAGATAGCTGGCTTCAGGAGAGAAAAACATGCAGTCTTTCTGTATTCATTTCCATTCTGTCTGTTTTGTCCTGTGCGTGCCTAGTGCCAAATTTTGCTGACCAATTAATTGTCTCAGAAATAGTTGCAGTTAACAATTTGGCTCTGTGCGTCCAATAAAAAAAAAAAAAATATCTATTACTTTTTCAAAAAAATTAAAGTTGGCATTGAATCAGATGAGACAATTTTGGTTATAGCTCTGTTGTTGTGAATCAGATAATGTAATAACAAAAATGCACAGCTTATATGGGAAACCACACCTCTTTTCTATCATTAAAAAAAAATGAAAGGAGGTTATTTAATCAGCGGGTTTGTTGGGCAGATTTTGGGTCAAAAACACGGGCAAGCCCAGGATGTTTGGAGTTGCTATGGCAACAAGTGACAGCTGCTCTATCATAACTTGAGCTCATCATTCCAACCAATATTGCCTTATATAATTACAATTTAGCATATCTAAGCAAAAATTACCATCAACAGTCATACCCTTTTGGACTTAGGCAATTAATTGCAGTTAAACAAAGAAACCGCGATTATGTAAAATAAGTGACAATTAGACATTTATGTAATAATTCTTAGTGGCCTATGCGTGCCGTGGAGTTATTGTATTACAAGTTTCTGAATTGGTCTGATCTGGCAAGCATAGGCGGTGAATTGAATTCCATAACTCATTATGTACTGTCTAAATTTGAAGGTGTACTATGTGCTTTAGGACTCCATTACCATGAATGTGTTAAATGAGCGAGTTATTTATTATTATTTTTTTTAAACAAACTCCTTACATAGTTTTTCTGTCAATGTGGCCAAAACTGTGATTATTTTTTTTCTTGTTTTTTTCATTCTGAGATTTTCTTTTAGTTTAGGAATTTGTTGGTGCGACACTCTTCTTTGTTCACAAATCCACTGTCATTGCATTTTTAACAGGGGGTGTGGGTTTGTTTTGTTCACCCGAAACTAGTGAACTGTATGGAGCTAGAACAGTGACATAACCTGTGGTAATGAAAATAAAATTTGGCATTGAAACAAGAAATATTGGCACTGAAAAATGTTGAGCTGATAACACAAACATCAAAAAGTAATCTCACAATCCTAACTTTGACATTTGTTTGCATTAGGATTTTTTTTCAATGTCAGTCTACATTTTCTATGTCTTTTACACTGTCAATATTTTTAAAAAGACTTTCGTGGTATACAGGTAATTTACATAGGCTACTGGCTAGCATATCTGCAATGTCTTCCTCAAGTTCACCTGGAACCTTTAAATCTCAAGTAAGTCTGTTTATCTCTGCCATTTTTTCACATAGAAACAAGCTGATTTAGTTTTAACTTTTAATGTAAGCCTAAGCTGTGCTGTTTTGGCAGAGGTTAAAATTCAGATGTCAGTGAACGCTTTCTGCCTGTTACAGCTCCTAAAACTGGGAAAACACAGTTAAGGCAGTTTGTCAGTGGACGCGTTGTGCCTGTTAGTGAGTGTGTGATTTGCCTGTAGATTTGAAAATGTAGAATGGCAAACCATCAATGATAATGCAAACAAATGTCAAAGTGAAATAATATAATAGGATTGTGAGATTATTACTGTTTGATGTCAGTGCCAATATTTCTTGTTTCAATGCCAAATTTTCTTTTTAATACCACAGGTTACTGTCACTGTTCTAGTTCCATAGAACTGCCCCATGAACGTCTCTTTTGGTTCTCTATTTTTTTTTCCAAACCCCCTTAGCCAATTGTGAACAAAGCCAACAAAAGGGCGGAACAAAAGTCACAGTTACAAATCTGTCTGCTGCTTAAGCACCACGGACAGCATCATGGATTTATCACTACACAGTTAGAGTAGACTGTTGTAAATGAACCTTAATTCATTCAAAAGACCGACAGAGACTCCCTCCATTTTAGTTGAAGACACGGTGAAGTGCGGAACAGGGTGAGGCCCTTAACATGCCGGAAATGCTCTCTGGGTTGTGATGTGTTTGTATTGCAATACAGCGTTTTTGGAAAGAAAATTGTATATCAAGCCAGACTCTGTTTGAACATTTGTATTCCAGCCTGCCAAAAGACAGCAATGTAAACTGACATGATATTCATTCTAAAATGAAGTCATTATTAAAGTCATTATTATCTATGCTCCGGCCTCAAGTGACTGACTAAAAATCATGATCACTATTGTTAAAGACAATATTATCTTTACCATGTCCGCATCAAGCTTGTTCTTTGAAAATATCTGAGTATAATCAATCACATACACTGCAAAAACACATATATGCACAGTCAGCATGCTTTGTACCATACACACACTAATCAGAGAGTGAGGGAATTCCTTAGCCTGTTTGTAGGTATTCGGGGAGTTCCTGTCTCCTTTCCCCTGTTTCTTTGCCAAAGAATTTCAGCCCCTGTCCTGCGTGAGACTTTATGACCATTTCCCACATGTGGAGCACGCTTAAGTTTCCATTGTTACCTTCTGTCATACTTTACGGCACCTCTGTTTCCTGGCCAGAACAATCCGTGGCAAAGGTGGTATTCTGTACCGTTTGTCATGTCTGATGGGAGGTTATGGAAAACAGAGAGTAGGTGCCATGGTTGGGACCATTTGCTTTTGTCCCGATTCAGTTCTTTCACAATACACGGGTGCCAATTAGATTTGTATTGGGATTCTACAATCCATCTACAACAGATGCCAACCATGTGTGACGTCACCCATTGGTTTGTGGAGATCTGCTGTGAGTTTATAATGAGAGGTTATGATTTTAGATGAGAGGGAGGAGTGAGGGAGGAGCTGCTCACGCTCTATGTTACGTTACACACTTTCACTGGCAATCACATCATAACCACGCCCTAAAACACACCCTGCTGATTTTAAAATCAATGAGACCGTAATTAAAAAAGTTATCATTCTGTGTTTCAGAAGACTTAAAACTAGCGATGAAGAATATAAACTCATGAAAATGTTTACTGAAGTTACTCATAGACTTCTACAGAAACCGACCTTCTTCTGTGCCCCCACGTGGCCCCACTGCTAGATAGAAAGCTGACATGGGTTGGGGTCTTGTTGGGATTATTTTCCCTTTTTTTTGCCTCTTTGTGTTTGTTTCTTAGTTTTCTCCCCGGTCTTGTGTTGTAGATCCTGTCTCGTGTTACAGTAGTCTCGTGTTTAACCTCTGTGTTCGCTTTGTCTAGTGCCAGATCCTTATGTAGTGTCGTGATATCTTTCCCGTGAGTTTCCCTGTGCTGCTTCCGTGTTTTGTATTGCCTATCCCCCCGGTCCTGTTTTGGACCGGGGATTCTGTTTTCGGTGGTTCCTGGATTCTGTCCGCGCCTGTTGTTCCCGGTGTTTTCTATGAACTGTGTTAAAATAAACTGCTGTGCACCTGCTCCTGCCTGCCGTCTCATCGCTGCATTTGGATCCTATCCTCACCTCCCTGTAACAGAAAGCAGGTTTAAGGCACTTCCGCATTTGCAGCACTTCGCTGAACCGGATGCTTTGTCTATTAATATTTACAGTCAATGATCTTCAATCCAATCTAAAGTTGAATAATACACTACTAGTTACAATATGTCATGATACATTTCTAAAAACTAATTGTTTTCTAAGAGTAATGCACATCACGTATCAGTCAGTCTGACATTTAATTAATTTGTAAAGTGACATAACATGGATTTTCTGCATTTTTGGATATGATGTAGTTGCTGTCAGCGCAACCATGTTTTTTTTTAGGTGAATCACTGGTAAATAATAAATAAATGTGGCGACCTCTACATTTCCTGGTATAGTGAGTGCCCCAAATAGGCCAGATGTGTGGCCCTTTGCTGCGGCCCTCATCCCTTCATCCCCTCACTCTCTCCCCCCTTTCCTCTCTATCTGCACTGATGAAAAAATTCTAAAATAAAAAAATGTATTCTGTGAAAAAAAATCTTATAAATTGTTGCAAAAAAGAATGCCAATACATACATTAATTGATTTTATTTATTTATTTTTTTTTTGAAAATAAATTAATTAATTGGGAAGTTTCCCAGCATTCCTCTGGTTGAGGAAACCTCTGAGGGATGACTTGTCACATCATCCTGTTTTTTTTTCCCCAGAGAATATGTATTCCATTGTTTTAAGGAACCAACCAAACGCACAAGGTGATGTCAGCAGCCTTTTTAGGATGCGATTATCCACATAATCACAGTTGCTGGGTCAGCATTTAGGTCTGGCTGATCACTCTTTGAAGTATGTGTCTGTGCTGCCATCATGGTGCATTCATGTGAGCGATGAGCAGTGCCAGTAACAAACAAGCCGGTCACATTATCACCAGCTTCCTGATTACAGAGAACCACTGTTGGCATTCAGGGCAGTTTGAGGTCTGTGTTTGCTGTCAGACATGAGGAGGCGCCACAGCATGGGATAATGATGAAGGCATGCTCATTTGACAACAGAGTGAGAAGCATTACGTCATCCAGAATGTGTGTACCTCACACTGGCTTTTTCATCAGTGTGTGTGTACATGGGTGTGAGGGTCTGATGTGTATCTGTGTGCGTGGCAATGTGTGACAAATATATAATATTTGATTATCTAACCCTGCACTGGTATATTCCATCTAGTCATGACTGGGGTCTTGTTCTGATTCTTGCCTCATGAGACAAACGTAAGACATTTTAGATCCCATAGGCTAGGATTGCAACTTGCAACAGTTGTGATGTCTTCAAATGCTTACTGTGTTTGATTAACAGCCAAGAAGGGCCAACTAAGGGCCCGTCTTGCACCCGGTAATCTTCAAGCACTTCTTGGTGTATTGCTATTTTGCAGCAGCAGAAAGTGCCATTGACCAACAAAAACCTGTTCTAAAGACAATAGCGCAGCATGTCATTGCTATTCTAACATTAGCATTAGTGAAATGCGCCTAAGCTTGTGCACAGTGCCAGAACACTATACTTGTTACACACATACAGGGAAGAGCAGCAGCACACACACATGCAAAAGATTAAAAAATAAAATTATCATTGTAATAGCTATGCGCCAAAGTACAAACGTGCCTGGCTTTTAAAGGGAATGGGAGATGACACTCTGATTGGTTTATTGCATGTTACGCCCAAAACGCACCAATGAATTAATGAATACACTAAGTGCAACCCTTTTGAACCATGCGCCCGGCACATGGACACTTTTCTCCGCCATCAAACTATCAATAGTGGATTTGGACACACCCTCAACACACCTGCACCATGTGCTTAATGCCAGGCGCTTAGATCATCAAAATAGGACCCTTAGAGTCTGAGAGTGTATTAGTCTGCAGTCCTGTGGACTTAGGCAAATGTAATGCATGCTAACATGCTAACCATGACAATGCTAACATCTTGATATAAAGAACTTATGCTGTTTATTGTGTTCACCATCTTAATGTTAGCATGTCAACATTACCTCATTAGCACTATTCACAAAGCACAGCTAAGGCTGTTGGGAGTGTCATTAGTTTTGAAGGTATTTCATCATAAACCAAAGTATTGTACAAATCAAAAAGTAAAGGGTCCACTAAAGTTTCACCCAATTCATCCTGAAAGGGACCTGACTGTCTGTACAGCATTTTATGGTAATACATCCAAAAATGCATCCAAAAGAGAAACATGACATTGACTTGACATCTTTAGTCTGGACCAAAGTGGAATTTAGGCAACATTTAGGAGATTCTTCCTCCCTTTCAACTTCTGCCATTAGCAGAATTTCAAACACACTTGTGTGTCCCAAGTAGTTCCACAGTTAGTTTTGGATGAAAAGGCTGTGCTCTTTGAGGGAGCTCTTAAAATATCTGAGCAGCAACAAGGATTGTGTACCTAAGTGGCCATGCGGTGCACCTGTAGGAATATGAGTTGGACATTTACTAGTCACCTGGTAGTGGACTGTAGTTGTTACCAGTCAGCTCACAAATGTCTTTGTAAATTTATAGTAATTGCATGTTTCTGTATAAATGCAATGAAAACGAATTGACGGTACTGTAAATGACTCAATTCAATTGTATTCATAGTATTAAATCATATCAAGAGTTATCTGGAGACACTTTACAGATAGAGTAGGTCTAGACCACACTCTATAATTTATAACGACCCAACAATTCTAGTAATTCCCCCAAGAGCAAGCATAGTGCAACAGTTTATATAGCCAGTATCTTTAGTGCTCTGTGAATTACATAATTTCCAAATACTGTTGTGAAATCTGCAGTTCAGCGTACTCTCTTTAGCAAGCACTTGTTTCTTGTAACTGCTGCTATATTGGATCCATGTCTCATGTCTTGGATCTGATAGATCTGAAGAAACAGAGAGCACAAAGACAGGAAGGAAAAGTTGCAAGATGATTTTGAAAACTCAGGAAGTTGTAGCTGCTTTGATGGAGAGTGTTGAAATGACTTAAAACATGTTGCCTGCCCTGTCTCTAATGTGCTCCTGTGTAGTCATACACATTTGCAGTGGTGGAATAAGTACTCTTACAGTACTTAGGTAGAAGTAGCAATACCACAGTGCAGAAATCTTGTTACAATTAAAAGTACAAAAGTAAAAATATGTAAAGTATTTTCACATTTGTTACTTTACGTATGTTTTGATGGCAATATTTTTGTACTTTACTTTATAAGAAATGTAGTGAATACAAAGTACAAAATTCCCTTCTAAACTGTAGTAGAGTAGAAGTATAAAGAAGAATACAATGGAAATACTAAAGTAAAGTACAAGTACCTCAAAACTACTTGAGTCCCATAACTGTACTGAGTAAATGCACTTAGTACCTTTGGACTACTCCTTATCTGTGTTTGTTTGTTCAGTATTTCAGTAGCCTGGTTGAAATCAAAGTTATCAAACTTGGCTGCAGTTCTAAAGGAAGAAATCATGTTTCTCTGGAAACACACATATAGTCTTTGATCAGAGACAGCCAGCTGCCCAAAATGCCAAAAAAGGCAACACAATTTTTGACAAAAGCTGCATGTCAGAGGAATGGAATGAGACCGAGGTTAATTAAAGCTTGGATGAAAATAAGATAGGAATTTGGGAGGACAGCTTAGGATTTGACTCTGAACTTGAAGGAATGATCGGCAGCAAAGTGGAAAGATAAGTCAAATATACAGGTCTGGTGTGTGCTTACTGTATCTCTCAATCTGCAGCCATGTTGGTGCTTGGTTTTCCCATGCTTGGCAGGTGACTAAACGTCATAAACAGTTAATGGAATTGACCAGCAGATCCCGTTGTTCTGGACGGAGACCAGTGAAGGATATAAGAAGCATTTTTCCGGTGATGGCTGAGCGTTACTGCGCAGCCTCCAACTGAGCTTGACAATGTAGATGTGATGTGATAAACCTGTCTGAAAGTTGTAAGTCTTCTGGTAGCTGTGCCAAGAGAAATCTCAATCATGCCCAATCAGCAGAGATAAAGAGCGTAGGTATATGTTAGCAATAATTAGCCTGTGTCTATGTTATCTCCTAACTAAAATGCTAGTTAACATGAGTAATTAAACCTAAACACCTAATGGAACTCCAAACTGTCTGCGAGCTTACCCTGAGACAGTAAGTGTTGTTATGACACAATCATTAGCCTATTTTTACAAAAACGTCTGCTACTGAGCCATAACGTAAGATACAAGGTAATGCCGCTTTTTATACACTGTCGTGTTTCTTTAGAAATAAACAACGTACAAATAAAGTCTTTAAATGCATCAGATGTAAAGTTATTTGCTGTCAAAGTGGCGCCAAAATGAATGGAAGTGAATGGAATGCTAACAGTTGTGATGGCTTGGTAGCATCTAAATGGCTCCATAGGAGCTCTGCTTAGAGAGGAGAGGCTTACCCCCGTGCTAAACAGCAGCTTCGTAAACTGTTCCTTCAGAGAGGAAGTGTCTCGCTCACCAATCACTGTTTATTTAGTTTAATGTCTTTTTTAAAAACAATGCATGACCTGATGACTCAGCGTCTGATTGGCTACATTTCTGGCCCCAATGCAAAGTTTAATGCCCTTGTGAATAATGATCTTCTTCCTGCAAGTTAGGATCATATACACAGATGAAATTGATTATGTACTGTATATCAGAACCAGCAAAAAACAACTCTGCAATGTTGTGGATAGATTGCAATAACTCATTGAATTTACGTATTTGCATTCATATATTTTCTTCTTACATTTTCTTTGTATTAAATGATTGGAAATTGCCCTACTGCGAAGGGAAAGAAAATGTGAATGTTGCTTTAAAGGCCACAGGAGTGTGATTATTATCAAACTGTGGAGGTCAGTTGTCTTGGGTGTGGTCTGGTCTGTGTGGTCTATGTTAAAAGATAGGGCAGGACAATGGATTGTGTGTCTCTTGTTACGGTTGACTTGTGGAATTGCCCCCCCCTCCTGTTTTTTCCTGGTAGTCCACCACATGGGAATTACAGTAAATTCCTGTCCTGTTTATTTTGTGTTAGGCCTTCTCTAGCGTGTTCCAGCTGTTCTACAATGGGACTCCTCAACTTCTTACCGACCAGAAGAGCTGTATAAATATTCACATTTCAATCGTAATTATGATTTGAACGAAAACAATGTATTCGAGAAAAAAAAAAAAAAAAAACTGAAGCGAGTTTGCCCACTACATTTTGGAAATTAACTCCTATTTTGTCTTGTATTCAAATAAATATCACACTTTCAGAAGGTGTCACTGTTGTTAAGTTTGATGAATGCAACATCTTTACAAAAGTCAATTTGTAATCAATATTTTCAATATTGACCAAAAATACCTGTGATTAGGATTTTTTCAACAATCAAGCAGGCGGCAGCCCTACTAAAAAGTACACTGTACATTCTGATGTATCTTAACAACTATCCACATTGTTAGTCTCACATCAGCGCCGCTTGTCACCAGCTCTATGTATCTGGTTTCACACCCTTGTCCACACTCCCTTAAGCATTTTCTACACAATTCCTTCATTCCTGTGACATAAATATCCCCACATGCCCTGCTAGGAAATGCATCATGGGTAGTTTCCCCTCTCTGTTGTTAAGCTATTTTTGGTGAGACCCAGGGGAAAGACCTTACAGTATAGTCAGGCTGATCCACAGCTGGGATTTGACTTAGTGTCCCCCTTATTAAAAACATGACCAGACAGAAACCAAGTTTTCAGGTTTGCAGTGCATCAGTTAAATGGGCTTTAGTAAAGCTTTATTTATAAAAAAAATATACATATATAGTTAGTTGACAGGACAGCTAAGTGAGAAAGGGGGGAGACATGCAGGAAATTGTCACAGGTTGGATTCAAACCCTGGACCTCTGTGCCGAGGCATAAACTTCTGAGTATACGTACGCCCGCTCTAAGTATTGAGCCAAATTGGAGCTGTGGTTGGTGGAATTGTACTTCAACTCAACTGAATGGATACAAAAATACACAAGATACAGACACAATGATACTGATACAATGAAAAAACAAACATGTAAGTAAATCTGTATATACTGTACATGATTAACTTTTAAAGGAAAATAATTAGCTGTTGGCTAATCTTGCATGCTGTAGGTGTGCTGCCTTGTTTTCTCAAGGAACAGGAGTCAACACTCAACAAATGGACTTTTTTATGGCTTTCAGAGCAGGATTAGTGGGCAGACCCCACTCAGAGAAGACTTACATAACAAAGAAAGGCTTTATCATCTTTCATGTCCAATTAAAGTGCCATTTAAGTAACTGCTATTTTGATACAGAAGGAACATTATCAAACCAAACAAAACATTCATTCATCATCTATACTAAAGTGCCTATCATGAACATAAAGCTCTGGTAGCCTCTGTGCACTGAAGCCTGGTCCTTGGGCTTCAGTCTCCAGGTTGGGTTAATGTGTGTGGCGCTGTGCTGCAGTGTAAGAATATGTGTTAATCATAAACTCTGTGCACATAACACAATCAGTTGAACACATGCTTTTACACGACAGCACCATATACTGCTAAAGCTGTTCTTTACACTACATGCAGTATATTATTTATTGTGCATGTTGGACTTTTATTGGTTGTAATGCACCTGTCGCCACAAGCTTTAACCCTGCAAGCCTTATCTCTGACACTTTCACTTACTGAAGCTACATCCACACTAATACGTTTTGGTTTAAACTAGTTCTGTCATAACGATTCAAATATTTAATCGCATTAATGTCATAGTTAATTCACAATTAATTACACATTTTCATGTATTCTAAATGTCCCTTGATTTCTTTTCACACATTATTTTTTTTCTCATTTTAATGCCCTTATCACCATGGAAAAGTGGATCGGATCGCTTTGTGCAAATGTTTTTTATTGAAAACAACAGCGGCAAATAGCCTAGTGTTCAATTTCACACTAACATTCTCACTTGGAGTAAATAACCTCTCACTCAATGTAGCACTGTCTATCAATAAAAGGGTGGAAATAACACTTTGACGGGTGGGAGGGTGGGGGGCAGCTGTGTGCTTGGCCATCAAGAGATATTTCAGACTGGACGTGCTGTGATGATAGCTCAGTTCACAACGGCAAAACACACATATTTGCTTCACACATATTTGCTTCAGTTGATATAGACAGAGGTTACTTCCTCTACTGGAGCTAAAACTCTTGTGTGGATGGAGATGTTTTTTGTTTCAAAACACCGCTTAAAAATAAATACGTAGAAGTGTAGATGTAGCCTGACACACACAACCTCTCTTTAGGCACAGTGTAATACACTGTGTATTACACCATGCCTAGTCTCGCATTGCCAGACCTTCTTCCCCAGCGCTGCGGAAGAGGGTCTGGCTAATTTACACAGCGCTCTGTGATGGGAGCAAAAATTTGCTCTGGTTTATTTAAACCAATCACAATCTTCATGGGTGGGGCTAAGCGCCGGACAGAGCCTCGGTGCCTCTGCTAAATAGCCTCGGGAAAGAACTTGTATTGGTGGAAGATGTGTACGTTCAAAAGTTGTTTTAGTCGTGCAACAGAAAACTCAGATTGGACAGATACTCTAGCTATCTTTCTGGATTTACCCTGCAGAGATCCCGGAAGTGGAACGTCATGGATATAGACTACACTATACCTATCAGGTATGGCCATGTCTCTGAGACAGTGTGTATCATTGGTCCAGTGCATTTAATCACTGCAGCCCCCCTGTGCCTGTGTAATGTGTAATCCCGTTGCTGTTCTGAGCGGAAAAGACATGTGTCTCCGTCACACAGTATTTGTTGAGTGCAAGAGAGCTAAACACGTAATCCTGATACATTAGATGGTTTGTTTTTTTTGTCCTACACAAACCTGCGTGGAAACCTTGTGTTTAGGCTCACGCTAAACTGCGAGGCTAAACATAATTGTGACTGTTATTTTTTAATTAAACATCTCATCTGTTAATGCAGCAGAAACACAGAGTGCTTGTGGCAGATTTGAATTTGATCCTTTCACTCATGTTCTTTGTTCCCTTTCAACTTCACGCCCTTGTTTGCCTTTGTTGCAGCTATGAACTGTTAGCTCTTTTTTTTCTTCTTTTTTAAAACTTCAGCGCAATACACACATATGCACAAACAGAGGTATTATTATGGTGGGCGGATCTGACCTGTGAAGGAGGAAGGCGGGGGGGGGGGGGGGGGGTGGGGTTGGGTGGGGGGGGCACAAATCCCATTCTGTTGATCTAAAGAGTGGGGCGTGTGTGAAAGAGTGAGCTGAGAAGGAACTTGATAGTGAGAGAAAGTGAAAAATCCGGCGTGACACGCTCAGATCAAAAAGAAGAGAGGGAGTTAGTTGTGTAGGAAAGGTGTCTGCAAAGGGGGGGGAGAGAAAGTCGCGGCAGTGACTCTTGAAGTTCCAAAGGTCTTTTACTGTATATGTTCAGCATGGAGTCCTTCTGCACAAGTAAAGGTAAGCCACGCTGTTGAGTACAGTGCAAGTGAACAGCAGCTGAAAGGAGAAAAAGGAGACAGGTAACGCTGCCAGGAGGTAAAGGGATACAGGTGGAGGGCAGACGCAGAGAGCCATTCTGCACATGGGTCCGACTACAACGCTGCAGCAAACACAAAGCAGGTGTCCGGCTGAAGCTGTGATTACCTGTCGGTTTGGATAAGCCTTGTGTTGTCTTCCCGTCGACCATGCAACTTTTTGTTTTTCTGAGTCAACATTTTGCCATTTTTGTCACTTTATCAAATGTTTTTATCAATTGTTTTTCTGTGCGTTTTGACATTTTTGTGGAATTTTCCCTGCGTTTTTGAAGCTATTTCTCACATTTTTGTCGCTTTTTTCAACATTCTTTTATTTTCTTTTTTTTTCTAATGCCATGAAATTAAATAAAACTCCCAAATTCAATGAAAGTAGTGACATGATAATTTACTTTACTTGTGTAAAGTTTAATTGTAGAGAACCATCCATGTTGCTTTTTGTTGTTGAAAATGTGGTTGAAAAAGAAATTGTGATAATGAAACTTTTTGAAAAGGGATCAAATTTGACCCGAGGACAACAGGAGGGATAATATGACAATATACTGTACACTGTGAGACGATGAGTCGATGTCAGTTTCCTCTATAGCATTGAAGGACACCTATGGAGTGGAGCTCTGGTTGGAGTGAATGTTGCAAATCAATGGGCAGGATTGCTTTATGGCAACTTTGGATTTTTGGGTCAATGCAGGGCAGGTACTTTGAATATTTGTTGTAATTACTGAGGCTGAAACAGACATGCCAATTCAGTTGTTTTACAGTTTTTAAATATCACCACCCAAAATAACACATATTGTGATATATTGTATATGGATCTTGATTCTGTCAAATGTGGATTTGTATGGTTGCAAATTTGTCAGAATGCACAAAGCGCATGTTGGAATTGATTCTGTTACCGTAGATCATCCAGAAGCTACGACATTGTGCAATAATAAATACATTAAATGCGGAGTATGTGTAAAAGCCTGAGGGATGCATATGAGTTGTCTGCTGTTCTCTCTGGTGTAACGGTGAAACTGTGCCTGTGTTGGTTAATATTTGCTGGTTCAAGTATCTGATGTGAGGATTTGCCGCTTTTTTCTGTTTTGTATCTTAAGAAACATGACACACTGGGGGTTTAGACTGTTGGTGAGACAAAGCATGCAATTTGACGACATTGTTTTTGCACTCTGGGAGCTATTAATTTTCTTTTTCTTGACATTTTGTTAGAATAAATAATTTATCAATTGATAAAGAAAGTAATTGTCAGTTGCAACCCTAAATATAACTGTATTCACCAAAACTCGTAATCACCATCAATCAATGTGTGTATTTAACATATTAATTATACATATATTTAACATTTAACATTAGTATATTGGTAGTAAGGTCAATCAAAAAACAAAATGACAAAGAGACCCAAACCCAGGGCGCCTGGGTAGCCATGAAAACAGTGTTGCCAAGTTATTGACTTTGTCGCTAAATTTAGTGACTTTTCAGACCTCCTTTGTAACGTTTTTACCAAAAAATCTGTCTTTCTGTAGAAAAAAACAGCGACTTTCTGTAAAAAAGTCGCCAGTAATTCTCTCATACGGGCGCCAAAACAGTCACCTCTCTCTGAATCTGTTTTGTGAGGAACAGAGGAGCAGCCCCTCCCCTCCCCTCTCTCCTCATGTGCCACAGCACTGCACAGTGCGCAGGCAGGTAGAAAGGGGAGTAGGGACAGGGGTGCAGGGGCCAATGTAGGTAGGAGATACAGCGGAACACAACAGGAGGAAGACGCCGCTGAGCTGGCCTGGCCCTGATTAAGCCAGCCTTCTTTGAGAATGCTTTATTAATCTTTTCCCCTCCCTTTGTAGAATATACTTCAAAGATAGGCTACCTACATAATAACTATAAGGTAAAATAAATGCCTGTATTGAATTTGTGATTATTTGGCTAAAGATTTCTATTTCTTTCTATCTGCCTTGCTGATACAACAACCACTAAGCTTAATAAAAATGATTGCGTAACTGGAGTTAGTCCCCCGGGCGACTGTGGCTGCCCACTGCTTATATGTAGGCCTATAGGATGGCTTAAATGCAGAGGAAACATTATAAGCTTAGGAATGACAACAAAGGGAACTCAAACCTTTAACCTGATCAGCAGTGGCTAATACAGTGTTGAACTCCACTGAAGTGTCTTCTATAATGAAGAAGACCCGTGAGCCTGAAACTAGATGGCGGCCCTTTTATTCATAGTGCCTGCCTTTGTGGTTGTCACTTGATCAGTGTGTTTTCCACATTTCGTAGCCTTGTTGCTTTTCTTGTCTGTGCATGCAGGGAACACAGGACAACATGCTTTAAAGCCGCTGATGCATGTGTGTACTGTAGTATAGCGGATGAAAGGTTTAATGTCCTCATAGCGATCCTCAAAACATGTCATTTTCCTGGAATCGCCAGGGGTTTGTCTGTTTAATTCTTCTCGAGAAGAGGTGACATTGTACAAAAACCAAAAGGATGAAGTTCTAATCAACAAAATTCCACTAATAATCTACTTAGTTTTCTTACAAATATTATGATACTAATTGTAGTATTCGGCCGCAGATTGAAAGCAGAGATTGTAACTCAACCCACTGTGTTTATACAAGCTTTTACACGCAGCAGTTATCCACAAAGGGCCCATTTTAAGGTGTCTAATCTTTTTCTGTAACTTTAGCCAGCATATGAACGTTTATTTGTTGAAATGTTACACACCTCACAGCTTTGATCAAAAATAATCAGTAAGACTTTACTTGAAGGTATCTACGTAGGAGTGACATGACACTGTCATGAACACATGGCACAGTCATGACACATGAACCCTAACCCTAAGACTAACCTAACCCTAACCCTAACTAAGGCTGCACTTGATCACAACTTTATCAAAATCGCAATATGGAGTACTGCAATATCCAAATCTTTCATTTGGACAAAGTAATTATTATAATTAAAGCATTATTCTGTTCTGTGATGTTTCACAGCTGGGTGATGAAGACTGCATCACGTCCAGTAAACTGCAGGGAGGGGAGGGGAGGGGAAGAGAGGGGCAAAATATGTGTCAAACCATTTTGAATCAAGTATTGTGGTGCATATCCTACAGACTAATGAAAAAATCTTTGTTTAGTACAGATCTTTGCAAAAAAAAAATCACACTATAGATCATTTTCATGTTTTAGATTTTAATATTTTTCAATGAAAATGAGAATAATGACACAAAAATAAACATTCCCTCTAATATCGTGAATCATATTGCAATTGCAATATCAGTCAAAATAATCTCAATTGGATCATTTCCTCATATCATGCAGCCCTAACCTTAACTCTAACTTGTCATGGCAAAACCAAATTACCCTTACTAAAACTATAAATGCTTGACTTTTTTATAATTTTTTATGACACTTTCATGACACTTTCATGGCACTCTTATGTAGATACCTTCAAGTAAAGTGGAACAAAATAATAGGGGGGGAATCACCAGACACCTCCTGATACCATATCATCATGATACTTATGCCATGATACAATATTATTGCGATTTTAAATATCTAGCAATATTCTGCAATATATTGCAATTTATAACCTTTTTACCAATTTCTAATTTTTCCAAATTTCAAATGATGTCCCCAAAGGGAAACTTTGTCAACATCTGTTTTATCTAAAAAGATACATTACAAGCAGACAAACTGACCAACACATATATAATAAAAGATTAATACTTACGCCTGTCTATCAATACAGTATTGCCTCTGAAAATATTGCGATACTGTTCTGTATCGATTTTTCCCCCACCCCTACAAAATAATCAAACAAAATATGATTGTGCAATTCTAGGATTTAAGCAAAGGCAATAAATATGTTGCAACAGTCAGAGTACAGTCCTTTACTCACTGTTTGAATGATCTTCTGAGAGTGCGGTACTAAACCAGCACTGACATAACCACTTAAATGATGCACTACCACTCTCTGTTTCAGTGTACTGATAGAGAAGTTTTGGCATTAACCTCTGATCTCATAATACCGCATCAAAGATGGATTAAACTTCTTGAGGTGGAACTCAGTCATGAATGGATGCTGACTGTGGCCATGTGGTCTGAGAGAGATTTACTGTCTTGTCTTCACTTGCGGCTCCCTAATTTGCCAGTTTATGTCCCTGTTTCAGCAGCCTGAGCAGTACAGTATATTACCCTTCACTGCGGTTGCTCTGCTGAGTGCGATGTTGCCGGGCTGCTGACTCTGTCCAGAGCCCACGGAGAATGGATTTTTTTCTCACTAAAAGGCCTTTTGCTGTCCCGCTCTCTGAGATTACCGAGGAAGAATGTCCCACTGAGCTTCCATCAGGCTGCAGAACGACTCAAAGACCTCCCCCAGAGTGAGAAGAAGTAGTGGACTGTGTGTGACTGTCTGGCAGTGACCAGTGTTCCCAACAACTGATAGGAAAAGCTGGGGGAAGATATCTGAGGCTGGATTCACTGGTGGAACGTGCGTTAGTTTGTTCTTGTTGTTGTTGTTGTTGTAGTATCCATTTGTATCCACCTTTTTTTTTTATTTTAGCCACTTGGGGGAGTATTGCACGTCACTGAGAATTAGGTATATTTACAAGTGTGGTAATCAGTGAAGAAAAGGTGTGGTTGGTGGGAAACACACGGTTGTTACAGTAGCTGTGAGCATGCCACAGCACTTTATTAACCCTTGTGTTGTCTCTCCGTCAACCGCTTTTTCCAACAACAATTGACTAAAAACGGGTCAAATTTGACCAAAGGACAACATGAGGGTTAATCCTAAAAAATTTTAATTTCCTAAAAATTAGGTTTATTGACCATAAATTCCAAAAATAACTATAAAACTAAAGTTAATAAGTTAGTGTTATGTATTGTTAAACATAAAAAAAATGACAAACATTGGAAAAAGTGCCAATGGGAGCCTGGCTATCAGCATCCTTTACCCAGCACAACTGGACAAGCTCTTGAATAGTGATGAGCTCAGGCAAAATGAATTTGTGCATGAATAGGTTTTGAGCATGTGTGTGTGTGTATTTCAGGCATGTGTGTAGTGATTACTAACAAAACAGAGTGTAAATTGTAATTTCCCCACAAAACATATAAATAAATTATACAAATTATGACGTCAGACTGACCAGCTTTTGTAATCAGCCTGATTTCTCCTCTTATTTCTTTTCAGTGGCTAGAGTTGACAGATAAGGTAGCAGATCATTTTCACATTCATCACATAACACAAACACATATGGACCTAACATATTTTAAAAAAGCAAGTAAAAACGGTTTTGTCTGGTAGGGCAGCTTTAATGTTGCATCTATGGTTTGACATATTGTTGGAAATGGGACTTATTGATTAGTCAGTGGATGGACGTGAATTGTATTTGCAGCAATTCAAACTATTAGTTGTTTCAGTGAGCTTTTTCAATCAAACACCATTGGTCAAATGGTGTTTGATCAATGTGAAGACGTCACCTGGGCTCCAAGAAACGAGGAGATATTCACTCATTTTAGACCAAATATATTAATACATTGATACAATTATTATTATTACTGACTGATTTAATTGATAATGAAAATAATTGTTAGTTAGGGATTCAAATTAACTATTTTGATCACCAGTCAACATGGATAGTAGTTACGAGCCAATCAGATTTTCCACTAGACAAATTTGACTTCTTTTCCCTTCCCCTCGTATTTCATCTTCATTGTCACCCGTGTGTGCAGCCTTCCTCTTTAGCTCTTCTGGTTCTTTTTTAACTCCCGAAAAATATTTCCATGTTGTTGGTTTTTTCCCCTAACAAAATTTTTTTTTTTTTATTTTATTTCAGCTCTTCTGGTTTGTCACCATAAGTTTTATCTTCTCCGTTTCAGAGTACCTTGCAACCAACACCACACACAGGGCTATAACGGCTGTAAGACACGTCAAGATGCAATGTTATCTGCATCTGTCTGGTTGGCAGCCCTATGTCGATCGCTTCATTTCATCATATCTTCCAAATATGGGTCTTGAGTTCATCTTGTTGTCCTATCTAATTTATTTTGGATATTTGTCATATAGTATATGTAGTGTCGAATGAAGTAAGGTAATTGGATTCTTGTTTATCCAGGTGTAAAACCCTGAAAAGAAGGCATAACCTTTTAAAATAAGTGACAGAATTGAAATTATTTATGAGCGTGGGACAAAAAATGTCAATAAGTCAATAAGATTTTTAAACCTGCACAGTAAAAGGATTTATTATCCTTACGGTAACCTAATGATTCATGTATGATATTTATGTAAATATTCAACATAAACACTTACAACAGTCAGCTGTTGAAATCCATTACCAAAAGATAGACAGGTCCTTTTTTTAGAGCGTGATATTTCCACACTGTCATGAGGTGATGATTTAACAGCGTGTTGCTTACACATAAGGCACACTAGCAGGCCCGGTGGTCGGTAGCCAGTGTTCATATGAAACTTCCACGCACAGGAAACTACTTGTACTACACAGTAGCGATGTGGGTGGTATGTGTCAGAGGGTCAAGAGTGTTAAGACCCCAGGGTGAAGGACAGCTGTAAAATCTGAAATACTTCACTGACCGCACTGAAGAAGCAGGAACATATTTAAGATTAGAACAGTTTTCTATCACGTCTGTGTTCTCATTTTCTCATCAAGAATTGTCGTACTAGTAACTCCTCGGTCCAAAATGTTCCATTTGTAAGGACGTTATTAATCAAAACTGCATTTGAGTATTATAATCCATATAAATGAACTAACCTGCAGATTTTAGAAACATCTGATTCCATTTAATCACTTTGAATGTCTTCTGGATGAGTCCATGTATTCAGTACATGTGTACTTTGAGTTTATCATTCTCTAATTGTTTGATGTGTATGCTATGTATTGCAACTGTATATCACATACAGTTTACAATGTTCAGTAACTTTATATGTATTGTAGTTGTATATGCCATGCAATCAGGGCGTCATTGGAAATAAGAGCTTGCTCTCAATTTTGTCAATGTTTTGATGATGAAAAGAAAATATGGCAACACACACGGGCGGCTGTGGCTCAGTGGTAGAGCGGTTGCCTGCCAATTGGAAGGTTGGTGGTTCAATCCCCCGGCCCTGCAGTGTCGAAGTGTCCTTGGGCAAGACACTGAACCCCGAGTTGCCCCCGATGCTGTGTCATCGGAGTGTGAATGTGTGTGAGCAGATGGCACCTTGTACGGCAGCCCCGTGAGTGTATGAATGTTTGAATGGTGAATGGATCCTGTACTATGTAAAAGCGCTTTGGGTAGTCGTTCAGACTAGAAAAGCGCTATATAAATACAGCACATTTACATTTACACACCAGATCAGGTTGTGAATATTCAGGACCAATGCTCCCTTTACACATATAGTGAGGCTGTGTTTGAGGAACCAGACACTGACTAATTACGATGTCTTGTAAATGATCAGTCATTGTCTCAGTTTGTCCACATGAATTGTTGTATATACCATTAATTAATTATGATGATTTGGAAGGTAAATAATTTGAAATGGCGTAGAGTATGGTGAGCACTTTGGAATGGGATGGCATGCCTTTCAACCCCCATACTTGCTTTTTTTCCACTTGTCCAGTAGATGGTGATATTAGCCAGTTAACCTGAGCTTGCCTCCTGGACGTGTTCTTCATATCCAGGATTTTTCTTGCTTAACCCTCCGTGCAACAGGATTCACAAGATCACAATCTCCTCTCTCTCTCTTTCTCTCTCTCTAGCTCTCTCTTTTGTGCAGATGTAAACTTACCTAAAGCTTCAGGCGTGGTGATGAATTTGTAACTCCGCTCTTTGGCAGACAGCGATTAAAACCTGAGTGTTTCAGCATGTGGAGAAAAATGCACTCTGTCTCTGCTAATGCAACACACTTGGAAGAGCAGTTTCTCTTTTGTCTATTATCCAACCCTCCTTTGTCTATAAGAGATGTAGTAGTGTGTGTATACAGTACATGAACTTTACCCATTTTTATATTTTGTTATATAATGTGTAGCTTATTCATGTATTGTTCTATTTCATACTGATTGTACTAATTATTTGTCTCTCTGTCTGTGTTTCAGGTGAGTGTCTCTTCTTCTCTGGTTTCATTGTTGGAAGATGGCCCGGGACGCCTGCTGATCTGAACCAATAAGTACTGCATGAATTGAAGCCTTTATGAAAGAGCTGCCTGTTGAGTGTTTGTCCTTTAGTGTCACATTTGTCCAAATGACAGGGTTACCTTTCTAGTTCAGGTCTTGTTTTGCTGTCTTGAAAGAGATCTCATAAATTGGAGGGTCAAGACCTGGCCTCACAAGCCCTCGTGTTCCTCAGTGGGGGGGGGGCTGTAACACATGGCTGCAGCTTGGCCCCCATAACAGAGCCGGTCACTTCACTGTTTTGCTTTAAGCTTTTAGCCATTTGTGTCCCAGAATGGATGAACGATGGCTGGCCCATTGAGGGAAAGTAGGTTTTCTTACAATGTTTAACCCTTGTGTTGTCTTCCCGTTAATCATTAACTTGTCCTTCCAGGAAAAAATTAATTATTGTGCTTTTCCAATATTTTTGTCGCTTTTCTGATTTATTTGTCACTTTTTCCATGCTGAAAAAACCTGAGCTGGTTTAATAATAGGTTATTCTTGGAATTCATGGTCAACAAACCTCAAATTACACATACATTTTTAGTTAAAAAGGCAGAAATTATGAATTATTTTGACTAATAGTTAAGATCAGAGGATGTTGAGTGGATCACAGATGGGTAGATTTCAAAGTTTAGTGCAGGATACTGTTTTGAAACCATTAAAAAAAAATCTAAAGGCTATAAGATTAAATAAAACACCCCAAAAAATCAATGAAAGTAATTATTAATTTTACCTGGAGAATGTTGTATGGAATCATCCATTAATTTGTTTGAAAGAAATCCATATTTTTGATATAAAACACTTTGAAACGGGTCTGTTGGAGCCAAGGACAACACAAGGGTTAAAGAGTTGTTGAGACTCAGTTAAGGGGGGATTACAGTATGTGGATATCTGCTGTGCAGTAAATGTAGAGTGAAAACGGTTGATAAGAAGAGAAATACCATATAGTGTTGCTGAAATGAATCTTTGGGGGTGTGTGTGTGATGAAAGGGTGGGGCGGGGGCAAACTGCTAGCTAAGTTACTCTGAATTTTACTCATAAAGCAAAAATGCGTGTGTGTGTGTGGGGGGGGGATTGGAACAAAGACTAATGGCTGAAGGCTAACGTGATAGTGAAGACATCTCCCCGCCACATCTTTTTGGGCTCAACATCCTCACATTTCTTCACCTAAGGGTGAGTAATTCCTACCGCCGACACCTTGTCACACCTTTACAAAGCGAGGTTGATCATTGTTAAAGGCGATCCACCTGGTTTGCTTTTTATTCAAAGGACATTCCCGTATTAAATTCATCTGATACCTTGATATTTCTAATTTCCTTGCAGCACACACCCCACGTACCAAGGCTCAGTCGTCACGGCAGCGGCCCTGGTTCGAGCCCGACCTGTTGCCTTTTGATGCATTACATCCCCCCCCCCCCTCTCTCGTTCTCCACTTCCCTGTCTTAAGCTGCCCTGTCAAATAAAGGACTAAAAATCCTTCCCCTCACAAAATCATCTTAAAGAGTGTATTGCTCGCAAGCCACACAACTGGCCCCCAAACCTTTTACCAGTACATTCATTGATGGACTCATTAGGACTCATTAGGAAAGAATTGAGTGAATGTGCATTGAGATGAAGTTGGAAAAACATAAAGCTACTCTCAGAGCTGTTAGGGGAGTAACCTGATATTCTGCTCTTTTTTTCCCCACAAGGGCCACACGTTCTCTAGGACAAACTGTTCTATAACTCTTAATAAACTCTCTCCATGCCTGTTCTGTGGGCTTTCATATAAGATGTCTTTGAGGCTTTTTTTGTGTGCCAGTAGTGATAAAAGACTGCATTGTACTGTGTGGTTCAGTGTTGGAGAAGCTCCTGTCCCGCTCACTGGTTTTTATTACACTTTGGAAAGGAAAGCTGCCCATTGTTTGGACTGTTATTCTCTCTATAAAGCAGGGGTTGTAGTCGTAGGTGTCACAGTGGAAAAACAGGATGTGGAGCCAGTCCAGCCATGCTGATAAGAATGATCAATAAGGAAAGTAAAAATGCCATCTCTTGCACTTAAGTTGTGGGTGGGGTTCTGACCCGGCACATGAAAAGCCTTTATAAACTAAGATTAGCTGATATCAGAGTTAAAGAGAAACTCTATCATGGGGCTTAGCGTAGGTGTTTATTATTCCTTCCAGTGTATTGTACTTTAAACATGCTGTCCAACAGTGAACACCTGATATTTTATTAATCCTGCAGCGCTGGGTGTGGTGCAGTATTTCCAAGCGTTCCAGTCTCACAGACAATGATGTGCGACGAAACAACAGCCCTGTGGGCATTATTAGAACTTAATATAAGTGAATAATGCAAAGTAATCAATTCTCACTCCACCCACTGTGGGAAGCTTTGTACCTGCATGATAAATGATCTCTTGTTGTTATTGTGGTTCAGTCGCAAGAACAGCCTCAGTATCATGCCATTTAAGTTGTTTTCCCTTCCATTTTCAGACTAAGTAGCCTGGAATCCAGACCCAAATCTAAAAGATTAAGGGTCTGGCATTGAGTTATGAAAGTTGCCCATCTTGAGGGGCGGTACCAACCGTGCATTTGAAAATCTCACTGCGTGTAATTGGATAACACTACGACCAATCACAACAACACATTGGGTGACGTATCCAAAGCCCCATACGCTTAGCTACCAGCGGAGCTAACTGGTAGATTAGACTGTCGTCATCTGTTTAGCTCGCCTCTGGCCCCGCCTATATCTGATACACCGATGTGATTGGTGCAGCTCGGCTACAAGGGCATAGTTAATGAGCAGCATTACTCGATGCCAGAGTAACTCGCTGAGCAAATTCAAATTGTGTTCTCGCGAGAACTCTGGATTCCCGGGGTAGCACCTAAAGCTGAATGAATGAAAAATCAATGTGAGCATATTAATTGACTAAATGACTTTTCTCAGATCTAATGGTTGGAGTTGGTCCCCAGTGGACGTCTTTAGTAAATTTAGTCTTTTTGAGTGTTTTATTTATTATCAGCTCTAGCTTTTCTCTCAATTTAGTCACAGCTATGGAAATAATAATGTTCTAAAATGATGTGAAATTGCATAGTTTTAATGTGAAAAAATTTAACATTTTCTTGAGGGAGGACACCCAAACCCTCTGTCGAATATCTGCACCTAAGTCTTCCACAAACACAGGGAAAACACTGAACATAGGTGCATATTTATGTCACATTCTTGCATGAAAGGACACGCTGAGTACACTTTTTAATGTTTTCTATACTCCAATAATTATACTCTACTTCAGAAGTGCCGTCATTTAGACAGCCCGAGCATTCCTGAAGTGCATGGAGTGCAGAGTTGTTAGAAAGAGAACAAACTTGCACAGGGAATGTGTTCATGACTTAAAGTTTTTATTTCTGCAGAGTGATTATTTGTCACATTCAAGTCTGATTTTGGTTGACTTCGTACTAGGGCGGTGCACTGTTTTGGCCTCTCGGCCCATGGAATGATAGGATTTCAGGAAGTGAAGTCTTGCTTTTTCTGTATCAGATAAAACACACTTCAGATTCCCCAAAAGCTGCTTTGAGACAGTCTCGCAAATGAAAAATCCCCACATGTTGGAGTTACAAGAGCCCTCTTGTGGTTGGTTCAGCTCAGTGAAAAGCCAGTTTATGAAAAGTTAGAGAGAAGAATGATCATGAGTCACCGCTGTCTGAAACTAGACTATAAACTGGCTTTCTTTTGTGAAAGAAACAGCCCATGCAGTCATTATTTTATTTTCCACTCTGAGGAAAAAAAGAATGCAACTGATGGAGGGGTTTTATTGGTGGAGGATAATAAATCACGTGTGTGTGTCTGTGTCTGTCTGTCTGCATGACGAGTCACCTGTATTGTGTTTGCCTGTGTATACTATTAGAGTCTGATCGTCAGGATGTCTATCTAAAAATAAAGCTCAGCCTCTTCAGGTTCCACATATTGTGGCAGCCAGTCAGGAAAGCCAGAGTCCGGATCCTGTGTCAAGTTTTGTTGTTTGATAGCTGGTTGCCCGTGGCAGCAGCAGCAGCAATAAGCCCAAGTTCTTTCGAGACCTCAACCGTGGACAGCACATAGTATTTGCCTAACCTGTGGGCTGCGTTGCTACAGAAACCAAAGCCCGGCATGGCCACACCCATGTGTGGTTTGCAGACGATGACTCATCTGGCAGATATTCAAATACATTTTTTTTTTATTTCATTCCTTAAATGTGACATTGTTACATTGTTCGTGACATTTTCATATTGGTGCAGATGTTTCCTCTTTTGTGTTTTTTTCATACTAACACAGTTAAAGAGGAATGAATGAGCTTTCCCATTCATGGCATAAGTCTGTGTCTCTGTGTGGCACAAACCGGCTGGTCCCTGCTGGCATTGCCTGGCCTGCCGCTCCCTACAGCCATTTTATACTCTCCTCGCCAGCAAGACTCGAGCTCCATTTTGTGAGGGTCGACTTTCATTTTAACGTGATTTCAAATCACTGGTTCTTCAAATAAAATATGAAGACAGTTTGTGGTCATACAATATTTGCATGCCTGTTTGTACATAGAAAACAGTTTGTTGGTCAATAATTCCTGGCCATGACCAAATCCTTTTAATGTGAGAAGTGGGACATAGTGTTATTTCCCTAGGGCGGCTGTGGCTCAGTGGTAGAGCGGTTGCCTGACAATTGGAAGGTTAGTGGTTCAATCCCTGGCCCTTGGGCAAGACACTGAATGAATGTGTGTGAGTGTTTATCTGATTAGCAGGTGGCACCTTGTACGGCCACAGTGTATGAATGTGTATGAATGGTGAATGGTTCCTGTATGATGTAAAAGTGCTTTGAGTAGTCGTTAAGACTAGAAAAGCGCTATATAAATACAGCACATTTAGTCTTATTCAAAGCATGTGAAGATTAAATTCAGAGGCTAGCCATATGAGTGAGGGTTAGCAAATAAAGCAAATAAAGATGGTATCTGTCTTTATCTTGTTATGTTTCCTGGACAGTGTTTCCTTGTTGAGCGTCAGTGGAGGCACACAAAGATGGAATGTCGTATATAAAAAGTCATTTTGGGATATACTTATGAGTTTCAGCTGTCTATCTATCTATCTATCTATCTATCTATCTATCTATCTATCTATCTATCTCTTGCATTGGAATCACATTAACAGTCTCTTCAAGCGCCTGGGAAGCTCACCTGGTAGAACGCGCGCCCATAGACAGAGGTTTACTCATAGACGCAGCGGCTGCGGTTCCAATTCCAATCTGTGGCCCTTTGCTGCATGTATCCCCCCCCCCTCTCTCTCCCCTTTCACGTCTTCAGCTGTCGTATAAATAAAGGCCTAAAATGCCCAGAAAATTATCTTAACCCTGGTGTTGTCCTCTGGTCAAATTTGACCCATTTTCAAATATCAGTGTGTGTCCAACCAAATTGTCAAAAATAATAACGTGGCAACACTCTTTGCAAGTAAAATGAATGATCAGTTCACTACATTCATTGAATGTGGGTGTTTGTTTTAAATTTTATAACATTTGAGGGAAATTATTGATAAAGGAACATTAAAAAAAAAAGATAAAAATTTCGGAAAAAACAAGAAAGAAAAAATTATAAAAGAACTTCGGAAAAGTGACAAAACCTTGGGAAAAGCTGGAAAAAATGTGGTTAAAAAAGAAATGCTAAGACAATCACCAGAAAGAGCGACAAAAGCTACGTATGGTTTCAACTTTTAATTTTGACCCAGAAAAAAAAAAAGTTGCATGGTCGATACCGAAAGACAACACAAGGGTTAAAAAAAATGGTCTCTTCGTGGCCAATAAGAACAGGAGGAATCATTATAGCAACCAACATCTCTTGCAAAGTACATATAATCAAGCAAGTATTTTACTAAGGAATACTTACGTGTGAACCCAACCTTTAAGACATTGGTGTGTGTGTTTAAAGTAATGCTTCTATGTTGAACATCCTCACTTGATTATCTTGTTATGTATGTCAAGACTCCTTATGTCAAGGATGAGGAAAGGGGCATCTGTGCCAATTTCACACAACCATCAAAAATGTTTTGAAAGGGATTATGTTCTGACAGCTGACCAAGTGGTGCAGTGTATGCCTGTTCAGTCGTAGTTTTATCTCTTGGTCGTACCATTCAGGGCCAACTGCACTGATTGGAAACAGGCCAGAACTGATAGAACCAAGTGTTAGCTGTTACCTATGATTTCACAGCTCTCGATGTGTAGTTACACATGTTGCACACTGAAAGGAAATTTGCATTGGATTTCTGCATTGTGTTCTTTGTGGTTCACTACTACTTGTCTCCAGTTCTAAGATTAACTCACACTTCTTTTACAATTTACAAAAAGCTTAATTGTTCCCCATAAACCACGGAATAAGTATGCAAGAGACAAAGCCAGAGTTGTTGTTTTGTTTCTTTTGGATGCCTTGGCAGTGCCTTTTAAAGACCGGCTCTTGGTTCTTTTGTCTTCTGTCTTTTTCTATCTACTTTTACTTGTCCTCCCTTTTCTTTTCTGTCCACCCTTCATCTTAATCTCTGGGGCTGTAATTTGCGATGTTTCTTGAACAAGACACCCAGTGTGTATCTCCCAGTTAGCTGTGTGGGTGCCTTAGAATGTAAGGGACATGGAGCAGGGTATCCGGGGCAGCAGAGAGGATGTGTCCAGCCTGGCAAGACCCTCAGATTTATGGTGTAGATGTCCCTCTGCATTTATGGGCCAGAGATGAAAAGATTCCCTTGTTCTTTAGTCACAAACACCCTCCCTACCCTGAATGTACCCCTCCACTCCCATTCCTTTTCTCTTTTAGACCCATCTTGTATGCCATGTTGTTCCGCTGGATGGGCAGTGGATCTTACAAGAGGGAAAATAAAGGAGAAGCAGTGTGTTTTTGACTGTGTGGAGGAAGCAGAAAGAAGGTGTTGTGTTTTGTTGCAGCCACTGAGGCCTTAGGGAAATATCTTAGATCAAAGCAGCATGGACAGAGGAGATCTTCTTGGAGATCGGTTCTGGCTCAGTCCAAAGAAAGGTGAGTGGCATACATGGATTGATCATGATATGATACAGGGAAAGGAGGCGGAATGATTGACAGCATTGGTCGGAATGAATGTTTATGTCATGAAGAGATGTGACTGCATGTAGACAACAACTCATTTTTTTACCCACATAATTGGGAGAGTTAAATAGGGCGTTATGCATATCATGGAACGTTGTGCAACGTTGTAGGCATAGTTAAGCTTGTTCTAGCTTCTAAATTGTGTAATACATCCTGCATCCATTGCATGCTGATTCTAAACCTGGCTGCTGTTTAGCTGAGCTGGCTCTCGCCGGAGAAAGAACAAGAGAGTCGAGGGCTGGTTTGGATTTGGTGTCCAGATCTCACTGCTGGAACTTGTTTAGAAAACAAAGCGGTTTTGTAGTCATTGGCTGTTTGCAGAACTCCCACCAAAAGCTGACTTCTATTAGTCTAGTCAGTATGGCAAAAAACATATTGTGCTTTTTGGACTGCAGGAATGTACTGTGCTGTATGTATCCCATTCAGAAAGTGCTGGATAATAGGTGTAGAATTTTGGAGGGAGGAATACTTTGGCATCCTCTGCATCAATCATAAGGAACATTATCCATTATTATCCACGGACAATGCTGTTCCTAGTGCTCCACGTTGGCAAATCTGTCACATTGCTGCTCCTGCTGTTCATCCTTGTTTTGCCCCTCATGGGTGGGCTCCTGTCCAAGTCAGAGAGGCTGCAGGGGGCGTTGTAAGGCTTGACACATGCAGTAGAGACCCCAGCAATAGCACATGACCGACAGCTTGTTGGAGACAGAGTGAGTAAGAATGAAAGGGACTTGGCAGTCTTTTTAGGTGCTCCTGCTTATTTTTGGTCAGTAATGAGGGTGAAGGGAGGCATCATCTGTGACTTCATGTCTTTCCACTCTGGAAAAGGAAAAGTCTGTGTGATTAGTGACTCGTGGAGTTGAGAACACAAGCAGGGCCTGTCATTTTTACCTCAAGCACACATCAGTTTATAGAGTTTCCGTGTGCATTTATACGTATGCTGTTGAAACAAAAGCCACCAGTTGGCTTTTTTTCCCCTTAGCTCAAAGAGTAGGCTATTCTACTTGTGACGTCAGTACAGTTTTATGTTGCTTAGCTTAAGCTTTCCAACCCAATTTTGTTTTTCTTCACTTTAAACAGTTCCAAGGTCTTGATTTTTATAAAACAAATGCTTTTACAGAGCCATATATAACTCTAAAGTTAATTATACGGCAAGAAAAGTTTGTGTTGGCAAAGCAACAAGAGTTCCTATAGTGTCTTGATTGATTTCAGACCATTACTGTGTCTATTGTTCCTTCCCCTCAACTCTGAAAACAGTAAATGCAATGCTTCTTTCTACTGTAATTTACCCATTTTTTTTTTTCCCTCAGTCATCCAAGAACAGTTGATTATTTATTTTTCCAGCAGTGTGAGGAATGCCAACGACACCTCTCAGACTCCCTCCATGCCCAGCAGCTCCTAACACACATAGTGCTTCTTTGTCTGAGGGCTTTCTGTGGTTTAATACACTTTTGTGGGTTTTAGTTTGCTGGGACAGTATATAGAGTATTTGTTTTGTACTGGCCACCCTTCAAATTATCTCTAGTCCCTTTGGCTATCTATTGGACTCAGAGTTCCCTACAAATCGTCAATCTTTAACCCCACTGGGTCATCCCAATTACGCTAAGGAGTCGCCAGGGACTAGTCAGTGCCAGGGGTTAAGCCTTGCAGTTTTAGCCCTCTTGCATTCTAAAGGCTACTTTCTCTGCCTTTACAAACACGTATCAACACTGTTGTTCATGCTGTCACATACAAATATCAGTCAAGGTTGTTGGAGGGTGGGATTAAGGCTTCACATGCCGTCAGTCAGCACATTACGATTGTCAAGTTTATATATGTGGTGCTTTGAGCTAAATGCTAAAGTCAACATGCTTCAGTAATGTGAGTACATTTATGAGTAGATTATGAGTACAATGTTAACCATGTTAATTCATTTAGTGTGTTAGCATGCTAACATTTGCTAATTAGCACTAAACACAAAGTACAGCATAGGCAAATGGGAAATGTCTTTGAGCCCCCAGATAGTTAACCTACTGGTGGCACCAGAGGAAAAGTCAAGGGGTCACATAAGTCAGGAAGCTTCTTCCCTCCTCTGTACAAAATCCATCCAGTTGTTGAGATACAGTGGGTACGGAAAGTATTCAGACCCCTTTAAATTTTTCACTCTTTGTTTCATTGCAGCCTTTTTCCAAAAATCAAAAAAGTTCATTTTATTTCTCAGTAATGTACACTCAGCAACCCATCTTGACAGAAAAAAACAGAAATTTAGAAATTTTTGCATATTTATTAAAAAACAAAAACTGAAATATCACATGGTCATATGTATTCAGACCCTTTGCCGTGACCCTCATATGTAACTCAGGTGCTGTCTATTTCTTCTGATCATCCTTGAGATGGTTCTACACCTTCATTGGAGTCCAGCTGTGTTTGATTATACTGATTGGACTTGATTAGGAAAGCCACACACCTGTCTATATAAGACCTTACAGCTCACAGTGCATGTCAGAGCAAATGACAATCATGAGGTCAAAGGAACTGCCTGAAGAGCTCAGAGACAGAATTGAAGGCACAGATCTGGTCAAGGTTACAAAAAAATTCTGCTGCACTTAAGGTTCCTAAGAGCACAGTGGCCTCCATAATCCTCAAATGGAAGACGTTTGGGAACCAGAACCCCTTCCTAGAGCTGGCCGTCCGGCCAAACTGAGCTATCGGGGAGAAGAGCCTTGGTGAGAGAGGCAAAGAAGAACCCAATGGTCACTGTGGCTAAGCTCCAGAGATGCAGTCGGGAGATGGGAGAAAGTTGTAGTAAGTCAACCATCACTGCAGCAATCCACCAGTCGGGCTTTATGGCAGAGTGGCCCCAAGGAAAAGCCTCTCCTCAGTGCAAGACACATGAAAGCCCGCATGGAGTTTGCTAAAAAACACCTGAAGGACTCCAAGATGGTGATAAATAAAATCCTCTGGTCTGATGAGACCAAGATAGAACTTTTTGGCCTTAATTCTAAGCGGTATGTGTGGAGAAAACCAGGCACTGCTCATCACCTGTCCAATACAGTCTCAACAGTGAAGCATGGTGGTGGCAGCATCATGCTGTGGGGGTGTTTTTCAGCTGCAGGGACAGGGCGACTGGTTGCAATCGAGGGAAAGATGAATGCGGCCAAGTACAGGGATATCCTGGACGAAAACCTTTTCCAGAGTGCTCTGGACCTCAGACTGGGCCGAAGGTTTACCTTCCAACAAGACAATGACCCTAAGCACACCGCTAAAATAACGAAGGAGTGGCTTCACAACAACTCTGTGGCTGTTCTTGAATGGCCCAGCCAGAGCCCTGACTTAAACCCAATTGAGCATCTCTGGAGAGACCTGAAAATGACTGTCCACAACGCACCATCCAACCTGACAGAACTGGAGAGGATCTGCAAGGAGGAATGGCAGAGGATACCCAAATCCAGATGTGAGAAACTTGTTGCATCTTTCCCAAAACGACTCATGGCTGTATTAGATCAAAAGGGTGCTTCTACTAAATACTGAACAAAGGGTCTGAATACTTATGACCATGTGATATTTCAGTTTTTGTTTTTTAATAAATATGCAAAAATTTCTAAATTTCTGTTTTTTTCTGTCAAGATGGGTTGCTGAGTGTACATTACTGAGAAATAAAATGAACTTTTTTGATTTTTGGAAAAAGGCTGCAATGAAACAAAGAGTGAAAAATTTAAAGGGGTCTGAATACTTTCCGTACCCACTGTATATCAGTTTCGACCGAAGGGACTGAACAACCAACTCTACAGCCGTCTACAACACAGACGGATCGTAAGCCCCACAGACCTAGCATGACTAGAAAACGTGAACATGTTTTACTATTTCTGTTAATACATTAAAAAAGAAGTGGTTCACATTTGGATCACATACAGTATGATGGGTATGTTGTCCTGTCTTATATCAGCTCCAGAGAAAAGGTACCACAGTCTGTTACAGTACATTTCATTTAGCCTACGCTTTTATCCAAATTACTTTTATCCCTCCAGACTAAAACCCGCAAACTTGTAATATTACTACAAATGTACTGTAGGTATGATTTCTTACCCTGCTACACAAAATGCTGATAGCCAGGCTCTCATTGGCTTGCTGTTAGCCAATCAGACTCAAGCAGCTTAGCTCGTTGAATATTAATAAGAACTGTTACAAATCAAGTTTTCCTGCAAGTGTTCTATACCACACTAGAATGGCTTGAAACATTGTAAAAATTGTTACAGAGTCCACGGTAGAGCTTCAGACATTACCACAAAGTAATGCAATACATGTGACAGGGCACCTTTAAAGCGAAGAGAGAGAAAATGTGACTTATTTCAAAGTCATTTTTATTTCCCGCCGTAGTTCTCTTTAAGGCTATGGATGCACTTTCACTCTGTTTTGCAATGTTTTGTATTACTGTTACTTTTAAATGTAATCAATTGCTTTATAATTAGTTAAAACAGTTACAATAGACTATTGGGAAAGCCTATAATTATTGTGGTGACAACCCCACTGCTATATGAAGCTGCTTACAACTGACTCTAGCTTTAGCAGGTTCCTGGGTCGGAGGTGTATGTGCTCTAACACGCATCGGCTCCGTCGGGGGTCACAGCTGTCCCCGACTGAGGGGTCACCCACCTAACTATACCCAGCCAGGGGGACGAGCTTCTCAAATACAAATAGGTTTACCGTCCGGATAAAACGGGACCTCTTTTGCATTGCAGAATGCTTAGTCACAAGTACAAAAGTGCAAGTCATGATTTGTTGTAGACTAAGGGCCTCCCGACACCACTACAATCAGTCAGTGGCTGACAGATGGCAGGTACTTACTGCATTTGTCCCTGCATTAAAAGCTAAATTAAACCTAAATTTTAACCGTGATAACTTGTTCGTCATGTGTGAAGCTAACGTGTACACTAGAATTACATGTGTCATTCTTGGAGGACCCATCATTTAAACATGTTATTAAGTTTCAACAGGTTTGACTTCACACTAACTTCTAAAGCGCAGACATTAGTAGTTAAAGGCTTTGCTGACCTTTGCCTTCCCTGGAAGTGGCTGGAGTGGCTCGGATCTGATATCAGAATGGAGGGCACGTGTGCACGCCCCACAGACCCTAGGACAGCAAGCCTTTACGGTGGGCCAGTCGCCAGCCACCATCCGTTGGTGATGACAAGTCTATTCTGGGCTTTGAGGATCTCTGAGACATTGTAGCAGAAGTGGACTCCTTAACCAGGAAACTATTTAGATACTCTTTCCCCAAAGTCTTAATACTCCTTTATCTGCTTCAATCAATCAAATCATGTTTCCATTTACAGCGGCATCTGTTTATAGACTATATGATATTAGAAGCCATTAGTTTTAGCGTAAGCGTTCCCTTCTGAGAATCTATTTCAGATCAGCTATTATGTCTCTAATGTCACTGTAAACCGTCACAGTAAAAATCAGCAACGCCATGTTCATTGCCAGGGTTTGTCAGGCCCCGCGATACAGTATTTCTCTTGGAGTGGGCATATTTCATATTTGGATGGTGGAAGGGGACTGGGACCCAAGCCAGAATAAGGTCACTGTGGGAAGTTTGGAGTTCACTGAACACTTTGTGCTTAAACAGTGCATAAAATCACACTGATCTGCGGCCAGGAGAGCAAAGCACCATGCATGGTGATGCATATTACCCCAAATGAGATAGCTCCAGGCTTGAATTTTAACAAATTGCTAACTGGCATACTGTATCATTGGGTTGACTGGCAATGTATATGTTTTTTTTTTCTGTTTGAATACTTCCTTACAGTATATGGTGTTTCATGACTCATAACTGCCAAAGAGACATTCAGCAGTGTACCACAAAATAGGTTGAGTAATACAATGCTTCAGAATCCTCTTCATCTCAGTTATATACACTTACTTTAGCCTGAGCGTACAGATTCCCACATGCACATACATGGCCAGCTTTATCTTGCTGGCAGCACCCCCGTCAGGCAAACTACAACATGTCAATGAAAACTCATTTGTTTCGTAATACAGAGGAATGTCGTTCTTGTACAATGCACCTGAGTATTCCTTTGTTCCTCCAGTGAAAAGCCTTTAGGCTGAATCATTAACTCAACATTCACCACTAAAGGTAAGATAATATGTTTGAGAGCATATCTGCTGTAGGTGGAGGACACACATGGCCTTGGGAAACACCCTAGGCCACGTGTCTAGTCAGATATGTCAAAGAATTGTTGTTTGACAGGTATGGCTTTTATGTATTGTGAAAAACATAAGTGTGGTTAACTACTGCCAGAAATTATTATTAATTTGTTCCTATTACTGTTTGCTTTGGGCTTTAAGTGCATTACACGTATCATTTTGCTCTGTGATCATTTTAAAAATATTCTCGATTGCTGGCGAAAGCTTGACAATGTGCTAATGGTTTGTTTCAGATTGGAGTGTCTTTGCAAATAAAGGTCTGATGAATGGCAGTGTAGGCCAGCTGTCCAGGACAACAGATTTATGGTCTGCTGCTCCACTGCAGCCCTGAAAACGGATGTGTGGTTCACTCAGAACTGGCTTACTTCATTTTACTGTTGCCATGGCGAATTAAATAAAACTGTGTGGTTTTCAAACAGCAGGCGGGATCCATCATTTCGTCACTGCTATTATTTCACAACTGGATCCCTGTACCGTGTGCTTACTCTACTCTCCAGTTTATATCCTTTTTCTTGTCAGTGGGATATGTGAATCCAACAATAATCACTTTTCCTTTAAGTTTGGCTTGAACCGCAGCTGTGAGTGGACACTCTCACTGACACAGAGAGACGAACTGGAGACAGATGTACAGAAGAGAGAAGTGATCTAGGGATAGAAATCTGATATCATGTTCTTGGGAGCGCGGAAAAGGTTAGCTATAATGCACAGCTCTTTATATAGTTGTGCAAGACAGATTCTTGGTGGCCAGCTAAATGGAGGCATGGAGCCCAAATGTTAGCTGTCTGAAGCAGCAGCACAGCTTTAGAGTGCATGTACAGTCTGTTGCATCACTTTAATGAGCGGGGAAACACGTATTAGTTTAGGTCATTTCCTTTATTTGCTGACTTGGTGACCAGCCAACAAACACGGACATGAATAGAATTGAACTAATTTTGTCTCTCTCTCTCTGTGTCGCACCAGTGTGTGAGTTAAACTGTCATGCCTGTTTTGTCTTTTCCATATCTTGGAGACCATTTATGGTGATTAATGTATTCTTTCTTCACATGTCACCTTTGCTTTACACATTCACAAGGCTACGTGACATGAGATGAGAAACTCCTCAGTGATACCTGATCGGGAAGTGTGTGGAACTAGACACCTTGTATTTGATGCCCAGGGCAGGATAGATGTATGCCAACTGGTTGACCTTCTTTCTTCCTCTAAACCAATCCCTGTTTAGGACAGCTCATTTACTGGGCCAGGTCTGTTTGTAACACGCCTAAGGGTGTGTATCTGCCAGTCGGTAGTGTGTGTTTTGAGGTGTGAATGTACATTAAATGGGAGGCGTGTGCTTTCGAGTAGGGGTGGGCGTCTCCGTAAAAAGTCACAGAGCTACAGAGCATGTGCTCAAATGCACTTCATAGGTGTGTTGCTCCAGTAATTTGACTTTGCGCTATTTTTATTTTTATCAATTTATTGCATACGTATTTTTTCTCTCACTTTCTACTCTCCGCTGTACTATTTACTTCATTGAGGATTTTTTTCCATGCTGTTTTTTTCCCTAAGAAATACAGAGAGAAGGTAGGAGGAGCCGGACTGAGAAGTGTGCCTCACTCTCTCTCTCTCACACTCTCTCACACACACTCCGTCCCTTCCATTCTGTCATTGCCATCTCGGCAGATCGGAGACTGTTCATTCCCAGCCACGCTGAGAGTAGTGGGGGAGACAGCACAATTTTGACTTTGTTTAAGTCAAATTTTACAGAGGAATACTCTTTTTCTTCACAATATCCAAAGGATCAGCAAGAACAAGAGCAAAAGAAAGTAAGAAACAGAGCTTACAAGTATTTCTTCTTCCATTTTCTTTCTAATTGAATTGAGAAGAACGTGACAGCCGGTTTTGCCACTGGATTCTTTCACAGAAGAAGACGTGAGCTTGCCTTATTTATCTTTCTTTCATGTTGTTTAGTTTCGTTTCTGATTTGTGAGTGTACTGACATAAAGCACAATGGTTGCTGGAATGCTAATGCCGCTGCGGGAGCTGAGGGCCATCTATGAGGTCCTGTTTAAAGATGGTGTCATGGTGGCCAAGAAGGACAAGAGGCCTCAGACCAAGCACCCTGAGATAGAAGGTGTGAGCAACCTACAAGTAATCCGTGCCATGGGGTCTCTTAAGTCTCGGGGCTATGTGAAGGAGACGTTTGCCTGGAGACATTTCTATTGGTACCTGTCTAATGAGGGCATTGTTTACCTGCGTGACTACCTGCACCTGCCCGCTGAGATTGTCCCTGCGTCCCTGCAGAGGATCAGGAAACCAGCTGCCACCCTGGCCGTTTCCCACCGTGCACGGGTCCAATCTGTGGAAGGTCCTACATCTTATGTCCCTAAGCCAGGACGCAGGGGTGAATCGGAGAGCCAGGAGTCTCTGTCGGAGCGTCAAGGTTACCGCCATAAGATGATGGGTCCTGGAGAAAAAGAGAGCTACACTGATAGGACACCCAGGTTTAGGGGTCGTCCGCTGGCTGCAGAACCAGTCCGACCAAAAGCCGCATGGGAAGTTGAGGAGCAGCCTCGGCCTTCATCTAGGAGGGGGACAGCTTCAGAAGTGAGGCAACTATGATTGAGGAGAGCAGGGTAAAAACAGTCTCTCGTCAACAGCCTGATGTGATCAGTGAGAAACAAGTGACAACATCTCAGAAAAGAAGAGTATCTGAAGTCCAAAAGGAGAAGGCACCAGTGTCTGTCCAGAGTCAGAAAGCAGCAGGGAAACAGGATGCGTCACTAACCACTGTGACATCAATGTCCTCCAAAACATCCCTACCATTAACTGTGGCTGCTGTTGCTGAGGCTGCAGGTGCTGTGACATCAAAGATTCAAGCTGAGCCCTCCACTCCCAAAACAAATAAAGAGAAGTTCAAGATGGCTGATGAAAAAGCTTCCATGAAGCCATGTGAAATGGTAACAAGCAATTCAGTGATTGCATCACTTCCTGCTACAGAGCTCAAAGAGGTGAAGACGCAAAAGGTTATTGTGGATCCAATTAAATCTGCAGAGATCAAGGCTACAGCTGAAAGAACAACCGATAACATACAGGTACAGGCAGTTATCACAGTTGCTGCTGCTCAGCAAACCTCCAAACTCCTTACTGCCAATGCCACTTCCACACCTGCCATCCCAAATCCTGCCAATAAAGACGTAAGGGAAGAGAAGACACAATCAGTGATTGTGAATGCAGTTAGATCTGCAGAGGTAAAGCCTTCAGCTAAAACAGCAACTGATAACACGAAGGCCCAGGCAGTTATCACAATGGAAACCTCCAAACTCCTGACCGACGCTGACACTTCCACTTCCGCCACTGTCATCACTGTCCGTAAAGATGTCAAGGAAAAGAAAATTACCAGAGCAAAGGTTAATGGGGAACAAGTTAAACCTGTGGAGGCGAAGACCCAGGTTGAATCCAAAATAGAAGATGAGAAGGACAAGAAAACTGCCAAAGGAACTGTCACTCAGAAGTCCATTGATGCTAAAGTGACCTCAGCGAATCTCTCCGCAAAGCCCAAAACTGATGAAACACCCCCGAAAACTACTATGGTGGAGTCCTCTATACTTGAAGTTAAAACTACTGTTAGTACCACGACTGTGTCAGTATCTATGGCCAATGCTGAAGACTCAAAAGCTGTCAAGGGAGAGGCTCCGGTTACAGAGACTATTACAAAACAGGAGAAAACTAACATTAAGGTGACTACTCATGTCAAGAAGGATGAGAAAATAGTGCCAGAAGAGGTCCTTAAGGTCTCAGAAAAGGGCACCACATTAGCACTAAAAGACTCTTCTCCACCTCAGCTTAGTAAAAACGTTGCAACCACAAAGGAGGTTATGGAAACCAAACAAGTGGCTGAGGAGAAATCCAAACGGAAGAAAAAGAAGTCCCCAGTTGAGATACCCAAAAGTATCAATGCTGAGGAACTACCTGACTCTAAGTCGGAGAAGGAGAAACCCTGTAAAGACAGGCCCGCTGTGGAAGTGGCTGAAAAAACTCTCCAACCCACACCAGTGATTACCTCGGAGCCCTTGACTGTGTGTACCAGCATGAAGACTGAGGGACCTATAGAGGGAAATAAGACTCGGCCTGAAATAGGTATTGATGGTGGGAAAATAAGGAAGCAAACTCATGACGAGCCAATAATAGAAATCCCTAAACAAACCGAGGAGCGGAGTGTTTCTAAAGGGGCATCACTACCATTAGATCAGATCCCAGCAGTGCCCCCGGTGGAGATCTCAGACAAGGTAGAGGGCAGCAATGTCAGCAAAATAACACATGGACCAATTTGCTCCAAGGACAAGTTAAATGCTAAAATGCCCCAAACGGAGCCAGTGAAATCTGAGGAGATGACTGTGTCTAAAGTGGAAACAGTGACGGTGCAGAAAATAACTCATGTGGAGCTTATACAAACGAGTCCAAAACCTGAAGAGAAAAGCCCCGTGTCATCGCCAGGATCTCAGAAACCCACAGTTGAGACTAAATCCCTAACAAACAAAGGGCAAGCTGCAGAGGAATCTTCAAAGGGTAAGAAGAAAGGGAGAGGGAAGAAACATGCAACAGTGTTAGACACCCTAAACACCAAGCCTGAAGCAGAGGAATTATTATCCAACAACATGACACCATTGCCCAAGGCCGCACTTAAAGGTGGCTGTGTCACGACCTCTGAAGTGACAGAACTGACTGTTTCTCCAAAAAGAATGTGCAGTGAGGAAACCAGGCGGGCAGCAGCTGTGCTCTGTGAGGCCCCAGCAGACAAAGGGGAGGTGGAGCCAGCACTACCCTTTGCAGAAAAAATCAAGCGGGAGGTTCCGAAACCAAAAACATCCTCCACTGCGAGGGAAGCACCCGCAGCCGGAGAATTAGCGTCAGCAGCAGCAGTAGAGCAGGCAGCTGTAGCTCCGGCACAGGCCAGCCCACTCGACAAGCAAGAGGAGACTCCCAGAGTTGCACAACATTCAGCCAGTCAAGCAGCAGAGCACAGCACAGAGAAAAGGCTCTATGTTTCTGAGGCCTTAAAGCAGGAGGAAGAAAAGAAGAGGGACTTGGAGGAGGACACACCCTCTGCCACTGCCACACCTGCCACTGCCCAGTCCGTCCAGCTTCACCTGGGGGACACCTGTGAGTCTGTAAGCCCTGACACAGACGAGGCCGCCATGAAGAGAAAAATTGTAGTGGTGGAAGAGATAGTTGAGGTGAAGCAGGTTATTAGTCCTGAAGCAACTGGGGTGCAGTCCCCTCCTCCGACTGTACAGCGCGAGGAGGAAGGAGAACTGGACCTGGACGTTCTGGAACAAATCGCCATAGAGCGGGCACTTTTATCAGGGCTGTCCGAGGCCAGGGTGAAAGGAGCCTCACCTGAGGAAGAGTGGGACCACTCACTGGCCGAGCCAGAGGAGAAGTCATGGCCTAACTTCATAGAAGGTATGTTTGCATGTGTGCCAATTCACCTACGTCCTACCTTGTCCTACTCTCGCTGTGCATGTGATGCAATTGCTCTCGGATCTAGAATCCCACCTTTCTTTGAAGCGTGGGAGGTCTTAGGTAAAGTATTTGATGACAGCTCGTTTGTTGCTTCTCCACATTGCCATGCTCTTAAAGTTATACATACTCCAAAGAACATTGCCATACTGTAATTTCCCGGCTCCGGTGTCTGTGCCAAAGTGTTATTTGGGGTGATTTGATTACAGTTCATGGCTTAAAGATGCATGTTATAGAGCCCGGCCTTTATTGTATGATGTGGACAAGAGGCACGCTCTTAAGGAACAGTTTCAGTGAGCTGGTGAGAAGAGCCAGTTGAGATGTGGATGTGATTTAATTATCTGTGTGTTAAAATAGATAGAACTAATAGAAGTGTTAGTAACACTGTCCTAGCACAACCTTTCAGATTTCCCACAGGCATTATGATGCACAGAATCACAGGTAACAGTTATAGATATGTCTATATATCTTAGCTATAATTTGCCAGGCTGTTTACATGCAGAACATGTTGCAGTGGAAATGATTATTACAATAAAAAAAAACAAAAAATCACACTTTGTTTTGGGTGGGGAATTCCATGCTTTAAAATTATTATTTTTTTAATTGAACTCTGCACAGCCATCTCTTACTGTAGTGTTTGCCAAATGAGATCCTGCAAACCTGCAGTCATTCCAACAAGGTGGGGCTGTTTGATGAGATTCAGCCTCGCCTGTTCCCTGTAGAGATAGTTGTGTGCGTAAGTTAAGCCAGACTTACTGGAGGTGTGGCAATTTTGGAAGCATTTTATCCTCTCTGCTCCAGTAAGACTTTGTGTTCTTGGCACTGTTTTCAGTTCTGTGGTGGTTTTTTGTTGTTCTCTTCTCAGCCTGTCTAGTAAAGGAGATAAACATGCCCCTTGCATACCATTATGCACTGGTATGCGTAGGATATGGGAGTTATGTATGGGATAACAGTAGCATATGCTGGCCTCCTTTGTTGGATCTGGGGGAAAAACATTCCAGTAAAAAAATAAAAAATAAAAAGCTGTTACAGAGTGCCATTTGATGCTGTGGTTGGTACTGCTGAAGTGAAACTAATGAATCATGATGCTGAAGTATGTTCATGTGACTCTAGGTTTTGGATGATGTCTAATGTTTCACAACTTTCAAAATTGAAATAATTTGATTTCAAAGACTACACATGGGCGTTGTCTTTTGTGGGTGTGAGCAACGGACAAAGAGTCAGGAAGTTGGAATAGTTTGCTCCCAATGCACAGGGTGTGTTTGTTTGGTTCCACACGTGACAGCAGATCTGGATTCAATAAGCAGCGTGGTACTTGCATTTTATCTGTTCTACTTATCAGGGGGAAAAAAAGTCTTTTGCATTTGCATGCTTTGACACAAAATAATTTACAACTCTCATATACAGTAAACAGCATATACAACTAATCATAAACAGAGCTTATTTTAAATGTATTGCTGTAAAGTTTAAAATAAAAAAAGCTGATAATTGGAACTGGGAACATTTACATCTATTTCCATTCTGCTTTTGTGACGCTATGCAGTGCCAGTCTATCAGATGACCACAGTGTTGTGTGACCCACTGCTGACATCTGCTGTCCATTACCAACCATTGTCATCTGTCACACAGACCACATGCAACTATAGTCAGTTTTGATGAACTCCAAGTGTAATGGACGGGCCTTGTTTTGTTTTTGGTTATCAACTTTTGCAAGAGCAGGATTTCTCGACTGTTGCCAAAGCAGTTAGCCAGCTTTATGCACTGTTACCAAAGCAGTTTACCTTTGATTTCACCTCAGTAGAGTAGTGTTAAGAGAGGGTAGTGGTTTACAGAGATACAATTTTCAGTGCTGAGTGTGGTATTCTTGGTATGTTAGCCAATCAAATAGCTGTCAGCAGTTACACCCTGGCATAAAGTTGCAGTTAAGGTATGTCTGCTTTTGTCTTGCTACACTGTCTGTCTGGCTTTCATTGCATCAGTGATGTGGAAACCAGGAAGAAGGAAAGTTTTTTCGAAAATGGACTTGCACCAAAAAATGTTGCTTTCTAAACAAGGCCTCTTTTTGCTGGTTTAGATTGCAAGGGAGAGACTTTGACATTTCTTGAATGGAGGGTGCTGTGCGTGAGTGTACAATGGACACTCTCGAGAGGCTGCTTCAAGTCTGCCGACACATGGCGGCACCAGGGGTAATTAGAATGAATCACATCCCAGACATGGCACTGAGGCCCTCTATGTTGTTCATCTCTGAAATCATGCCCAATGCATACTTGTGTGATTGGTTAAATGAAGAGCTACAGTACGCTGCAGCGTTGTGCCTATCATTATGGTGACACGGGGGGCTGGGCAATACATCACTATTATATTGGAATATGAGACTACAGTAGATATTGTCTTAGATTTTGGATATGGTAATATGGCATAAGTATTGTCTTTTAATGGTTTTAAAGGCTGCATTACAGTAAAGTGATGCCATTTTCTGAACCTACCAGACTGTTGTAACTGTTTTATTATTTGCCTTTTCCCACTTAGTCATTATATCCACATTACTGATGATTATTTAACAAAAATCTCACTGTGTAAATATTTTGTGAAAGCAACCTTACCAATAGTCAACCTACAATATTGTTGCAGTATCAATAATGAGGTTTCTGGTCAGAAATATCCTGATTTTTGTCGCCCAGTTCTAGTGGCACATCATTTTTATGTCATGACTCACCCGGACAAAATCTGAGAGCTTGAGTTATGACTGAGCTTTTTGATGAGAGAAAGGAAAAAATAAAAGAATAGGGCGCCACAATGAATGTTCAGTCTCATGCTATCTATAAAGCCTGTGTTGTGAGTTGGCAGCTTAAGTCTACTGCTGCTGGTTTGGCTTGTTGACCACCAGCGATGTTTTACTCATAGCAGAGTCCTTAGCTGCCACGCCCTACTACTGCTCCTTCCACCTGGGAAATCACTCATGAGGGTCATATTGGCCTACCTTTCATAAAATTAGCCAACATTTTGACAATGAAGACGTCTGTCCTAGGGCTGCACGATATGAGGACAATATATGCGATAACATTGAATATCGCAATAACGATATTACTTGCAATAAATAAACAGAAATCTGCAAAAAATACAACAAATTGCTCGTTGAATTCTAAACAAATGAAAGGAATTAATTTTGAACTTTATTTTATTAAAGTGATTAAAGATTGAATTGAATGTAAAAGGCAACATTAAAAAAAAGAATGACGATTACACTTTAATGGGCATGCGAGTGTCTTTCGCGATATGTTGTAGCCTTTTGCGATGCATTCATTGCGCAAGTGGTTTATATATATTTATATGTATATATAATCATATAAAAAGGATCAAAGCACAATATATCCTTTATCCTTTTTTATTTTTTTAAAACCACTATATCATTGTGGCTCTGTAATCTCAGCCCTAGCATAGACTAAGGCTGCACAATATATCCTTTATATATATATATATATAGTGGTTTCAAAAAAAAAAAAAGATATATTGTGCTTTGATCCTTTATATATATAAGGCTCAAAGCACAATAGATCCTTTTTTATTTTTTATTAAGGATCAAAGCACAATAGATCCTTAGTCTGTGCCAGGGCTGAAAATACAGATCCAAAATGAAACTGTCTTTTTGTTAAGTCATGATTTAAATATAATATATATATATAAAAGAATCAGTCATTTCTACCTGTACATTTTTGGAAAAATCAAATGATGCGGACGTGACTAGACAGTATAATAAACATCCAATACATATCTTTTTTTAATGTGTGTGTTGATCTTCCCTCCCAGTCCCAGTTGCCAGTTTGATGTGACACCTTGGCAAGTGTTTGATATCAAATGTAATAGCAGTCCATTGCAACATAATGAGGCTGGACAGTGACGCAGAATCAGAAGTCTGTTCTAGCTGTATAAGAGTAAACTAACTGAAGACCAAACCCCAAAACAGAGGGATTGATTCCATGTGGAATATTTGAGGGTTTGGCTGAGATGGTTAGGATGTTAGTCATCTCCCAGGGTACGTGTTGGGCCTTATTACAGCGGCTCATGACTAACTTAACTTCAGATTTGAGAGTGACTTAGTGGAATAGCTGCAGTCTGTAGGGTGTTTTTAGCCTTAAATGTGACCTTTATGCAGTGTTTTCTCAAGAGAGACCTCACCACCTGCTTAGTCAAAATTATATATTTAAGTAGAGGAGAACAGTGTTTACACGATGGAGCTACATAAGTGTAGGGCTGTAGATGTGACATAAGACGTATTCCCCTTCTGGACGCGAGCTTAGAATACCTTTCAGCTATGTGTCCTAACATGAAAGATGTGTGCGAGAGGCTCAATCTGTTTAGGCACATAAGAATGTTCACGGAGGATTCCTTGCGATCCTCTGTAAGGCCCCTACATGGTTTCCCAGTATAGCGGCCTCTGTTTCACACAGGGCATCCATCTATAGTGTCCACGAGAGGAGACAATCCCAGCTCTGCTCTCCAGACACTGGGTGGAATTGCTTTCAGCATTACAAAAAAGAGAAATGGAAGCAGTTGCCAACACAGCAATTGACATCTATTAGGAGCTACTATATTTGGAGGATGTTGAGCATTGCTGTGATCCCATCAATCAACAACAGCCTGTCCATCAATAACCTCTATGTGGCTATATGATTTGATGATTTTACATCTGTCTCTCTGTTTTCTTATTTACTGGCTTTGTTGATATTTCTGTCCACTTAGTGTAACCTCCAGTGCTTTTTCCCTTAATAAGAAATCTTGCTCAACCCATCTCATTTACAGTTTAACAGTTCTAGTAGTTTCCTCCAGAGCAAGCAACAGTGCGACAGTGGCGAGGAAAAAATCAAGAATTAACCCTAAAAGTATTTTTAAAGTAATTTGTACATACAGCTATTATGAGAAGTCATGTATTAAGAGATTGATTTTATGAATCGATTTTAAATGGAGAATCGATTAATTTAAGCCAGCCCTAGTTAGAAGTGTTGCATCTTGAGACTAACAGAAGAATGAGAAGAAATTCGTTGATCACCAGAAATTAGAATTGCCAAATTCAATAGATTTTCACACATGTATGACTGCCTCACATTACTTCAAATGTATTGTGTTCTGTCATTATTGAGTAAACCATACTGTATGAGCACCAATGCTTCTTGATGTATGAAATTGATGGGTCTACTTCTGTGTGTGCTCACAATGTTATGTCTCTAGCATATGTTGAGATGAGTTTTTTTGGCTGAGAGTTGTGACTTAATATCCCAAAATAAGCCTCATTATCAAAGAGAGAGAGCGAGAGAGAGAGACGTGTGTTTGTACCGGGTGTCTCTAGGGGCCGAGTGTAGCCAAGTGTCCTGCCACAGCTCTTCCATCAGTTTCTAACTGTGATACTGTGTGATCATCTGGCTCTTGTGGATATTTATAACCCCCAGTCAGCTCCAGCCTGCACCCCCCCCCCACACACACACATGGCCACCCACCCCTCCCTCGCCCACTGCCGTGGCGTGCCGTCCCTCCTCCCCTGACGGATCCGAGCAGCAGGCGCAGCCTGTCAAAATAATCCAACACAAGGGAGAGACGAGGCAGATCAGGGCAAACAAACGGGAGCTTCTCCTGTCCTCTTCATTCCCGCTCTGTACGGTAAAGCTCTCTTCTTCCTCCTCGCCCTCGTCCTCCTCTTCCTCCCTGTACCATCTCTTTAGATGAAGATCATACCTGGTAGGTTCCACAGAGTGGGGTTGCTGTGGCGTGTCTGTTTGTGTCTAACTGTGTCGGTCTGTGTGTCTGGCTGCTGACCGCCAGAAAGTTTTTGGCAAACACACCATGTGAAATGTTGTTGTGTTTCAAACAGGATGGACACACACATTTAGAGTAACCTTTTTACTCCAGCACAGATTGTATTCCATATTTAAACCTGTCTACATTGTGACTGATTGGACTCCGAGGGAGGTCGCCTGCCTTGTATATTTTCCTTTATTTCATGGTATGTAGATAGAGGTGGCTGAGGGCAGGGGTTGAGTAATGAAATGTCACCCCCCCTCTCCGCTCACTTCCTTCAGGAGTTGTCTCTCCTGTCAATCATGACATCTGATGGACATGAAGAAGCAGAGGGTTTTATAAAGGGTGTATTTTATTTAAAACCTTTCACTTTGTCCACGTGTGAGAGACAGCCGTGTGTGTCTGTCTCGGCTATTTCAGATTGACCACCTGCTATCAGATCTATCCCGATGTGATGATGTATGTTTGTTATTGTTGTCAAAAATAAAGATAGGGCTTTTTAAATTTGTAGTTTGTATTACCCTATCGCTGTGTCACCTGTCTGTTTTCTTTTAATGTTATAAAAGAATCTTGACACTAGAGCTATAAAGGCAAGGGCAGCTTTATTTGTATAGCACATAGGGCAATTCAAAGGGCTTTACATAAAAAAAAAAGATTAAAATAATAAAAGTTGCAGTGCAGTGTAAGAAATTAAACATTAAAGAGCAGTTAAAACCAGTCAAAATAAAATATGAAATTAAAAGTTACATTGCAGTGAAAGAAATGAAACATTAAAGAGCATTTCATTTTCACTTACCCTTGCTGATTGTCATACAGTTTCAACTAAAATCAACTTCAGTATAAGGAATGAGTAATCATTTAAAAAAAAAAAGGCAACATCAAAAAGAAAGGTCTTCAGTATTGATTCAAAAAAGATGACTCAATAAATGGATAAGTTGAGTATTCAATTAACCGTCCACTATTTAGATAACTCCATTAATCGGTTTGAGTCATTACAAATTCTCCAATTCCAGCTTCTTAAATGTGGATATTTGGCAAACTAAATATCTTTGAGTTGTGGAAAAACACATTTGAGACGTTTGAGAATTTCCTATTGGGCTTTGGAAAACCCTGTTCAGCGTTTTCTAACATTTTCCAGGCCCAACAACTGTCTCGATTTAATCATGAAAATAATTAACATATCAAATAACAATGAAAATAATTGTTGGTCGCAACCCTACTCAACACAGTCATCATTTACTGATTCAAGATATGTAGTAGGAACACTGCTGAAGGGTGTTTTAATAATCACAGAGGTGCTTTCAGACTATCAAACGGAGGAAGAGAAAGTTAGACGTGCCTGAGTTATCTGCCAAGAATCCAGATAATGAGCCCATCATGCGTGACAACGTCAAATAGATGTTGCAGTTAGATGGAATGAGCCCCAAAGGTGCATCAGATAAGCCACAGAAACACAATAGAGCTTTTTTCCCCTTCCTGCTTATTTGATACAGAAAGATGCCTTTAATAACTTAATGGATGGAGATATCTAACATTGATTTAACAGCAAAACATGGATCAAGAAAATCCAGACAAGATCATTTGTTCTTTTAATGCTGGGCTTTGGAAAAGAAAGTACATATTTTGTAATGCGATAAGTAATCTGATTTGAAAGCATCAGACAGGCATGTGTTTTAAAAGCAGACAAAGAGATCAAGAGAAGTGGACCAGAAGTCTTTCAGTTATAGCTTCGGACAGGAATTTCTCCTCGGAACGTAGGATTTTTTTTTTTTTTTAAATGTCCCTGCCACACCCACACCAGCCCACTCCCCACCCCCACCCCCCTGCCCTCTCCCCAGTAAAGGCCCACCTGTCACCACAGCCCCACATTCATATCCTCATCCCCACTGCCTAATTTCTATCTGTCCCAACAAATGCCTTCCAGCCTCCTAGGACCCACTTTCCCCACCCTTGTGGTTTTGGGGCACTTAGTCACTCTGATTGGGTTCTGGCGCCTGAGAAACATAAGAGTCAAGGTACGAGAGCTGCATATTGCAGGATATTTAAACATGGTGGTTTTGTGAAGGCTAAAAAAGCAATGAGAGTAACATAGAAGTCTCAGATTAGATGGATGCTACAAGGGTGTTGCTTTGTCTCTTCCTCTCTTGGTCTAACTAGAGAATAACCCGATACATGCGGATTTAGGTGCTCATACTGTGTTAGCAGTTCTAAGGGATAGAGGATATTTTTGAATATTTTGGATTTTCAGTTTTAAATCACAATTTGTTATGTTTATTTGATCTATATACTGTATGTACATGTCATATTACCAGGGATTCTGCAGAACACAAATTCTGAATGAAAACTCAGAATCGTACCACATGTTCAATCCCAAGCAGAAAACCAGTCCGCTAAATTCTTCCCATTTTCATTCTGGATCACCACTGTAAACAATAAAAAGAAATTTTGCAGATACCATGTGGGTCTGCATATTGCTATAACTCTGCAAGGTCACACGCAGCTTCGCGTGTGGTGTGTTTACCCTGTGTATTAGTCACATCCATGTGTAACCTAACCCCCTGTGACCGGTCAAAGGTGCTACCAGGCCTTTCTGTGCCAGCTTCACAAAGTGTCTGTTCTTACTTGCAGCGGCACAGAGATTAGCCCTTATTGGTCATTGCTCCGACAGTGTTGGGGGCCTTCTATTTGGCCCCAGATTGACAGTCTGACATGTTACAGTGTTTTCATCCAAACCAGTCCAGGCTCCACCGAGCTGAACTCGGCTCACTTTGCGTGCTGCAGAAAGTCTAATTAGTGCAGTTGGAACAATGCCTTACTAGGTCCTTCCAAACCTGTCTAGGCAAGTTTAAATTATGGATCAAAGGCCTGTCTGTTTGTATGTGTCGGTGTGTATGTGTGTTCTTGCTTGAGGGTGTCCTAGTCACTTCAGTACCAGCCCTTAAGCTGGCTGCCAGCTTTTGAATCAACAGACAAGTTTACGAAAGATCTGCTTCCATGTTCAATAGCAAGACTTTGATGACTTTATCTTGTGTTATCCCTAGAGGAATTCAATGTACAAAACTCTCGTCCAACAGACAGTGTAGATAAACAATATGCTGCACATGACTACTGTATGACTTTGCGTAAGTCTTTGACTCTTGAGTTTTAATTTATACTAATACTTTTCTCTCACCACTTCATCCCATTTTATTGCTAACACATCAGGATAAACAAAAGCAGCCATGCTAGCAGCGTGGCTCAGTCGGTCTGCTAGGTACAGACTGAAATATCTCAACAACTCTCAGATAGATTGCCATGGGATTTTATAAAGACATGTATGGTTCACAGAGGATGAATTATACTGACGTTGGTGATCCCCTGACATTTCTTTTTCAAACTTCACATTTGACCAAAACCTGCTAAACTAATTCCATTTTAATCAGCCTTAGCTGTGTGTTTAGTGCTAAGTGGCAAATGTTAGCATGCTAACACATTTCAACTAAGATGCTAAATGTGCTTAACATTATGCTTGCTAAAGATCAGAATGTTAGCGTCATCGTGAACATTTCTGTACAGTACAGACACACGTATATCAAAAGAGCAAGTATTGGTATGTTCTTACCTAAGATTGGTATGTTCTTACCTAGTTTCCTCATACTACGTATGAGGAAACGTAGTATGAGTAGTATGAGTTTCCTCATACTACGTATGAGGAAACTAGGCTAAGACATAGTTTGTGTAACTCAGGTTGCATCTCGTATTGGGATGTCGGGGTAACAAAATCAAAACTATTTTTGATACATATTTGGCAGTCTGTGTAAAGGCAATGATGTGATCAGCGCTGACCGAGAATAGGAAAATATTGCTGTAGGTGCATTTTGACCTGGTTGGAATGTACCACGGGCAACGTTTACAATACAGTGCACAGTACATTTGATATTTTGCACACACATTTTCCCTAAAATGTCCAAATTGAATCACCTTGATATTCTACTCTGTCAGTCTAATCTGTGATGACTTACATTGGCTCCATATTAACCGATTTACTGTTGTTTACATGACCCTGACATTGTCATTGTTCCAGCCGCAAATGTTTTATTGTCCGAGATACTGAAGATTTAAATGCAGCTGCCGTGCCTGGTGGTGATCTGTGCTCTTCACGGGGCTTTCTGGTCTTAGCTGTCCCCTTTCCACTGGCATCCATTCTGCATGATAACACTTTCCTCTAGTTTGCTTCTCAGCTTGAGCTGTTACTTATTACATCAGTGAGAGCCGCTGCAGCCTCTATGCAGATGCATCACGCTGTGCTGTACGTGCCGAGCTGGGAACACGGATCTTAACATACTCCACCGACCATGTTGGAATGAAGTCAGTTCAAAGGTCACGAGAAAGGGCCATGGTTGAGTTAGACTGTAAATACTCCCTCAGGCCGATATACCAAATCGTATTTTCAAACTCATTCTCACAGTCGTCAATTCAAGTTTTACAGTAACATCAAATCTGACTTTACATCCATATTAATTGAAGAATGTTTAAAACCATATGCAGTCGGTTATGTCATGCACAACAGAATGAACAGGTGTCTTCTTTTATTTAAGTAAGATTAAGTTTATTTTTGTTTATTTTTTTAAAGTGTATATCACAGTGTATATCAATGAACATTTTGAAGAAGGTAAATACACAGGATTATAGCCAAAGGCTAATTTCCATCCTTAGTCCCTGACCAGATCACACTCCATTTCTTTTCAGAAGGCCATTTAGTGCCATTTAATCACACACATTGCCAAATAATGCTTTGAGAGATGAATGTGAGACACACACGGAGCTGTGTGGGTTGTGGTGGTTGAGTTCTGGCTCTTTGGCGTAGTTGGTGGAAAAGCCAGCATTCTTCCTGGAAACTACAGCTATTCCCACTTTGAAACAATCCAGCTCCTTCAATGTGTGTGTGTGAGTGTGTGTGTTTGTGTAAATACGTGTGTGTGTGTGTGTGTGTGTGTGTGTGTGTGTGTGTGTGTGTGTGTGTGTGTGTGTGTGTGTGTGTGTGTGTGTGGATGGCCTAGATGGCCCACACCACTGTGACTGCCATTGGTAAACCATGTAGGCATGAGTCAGATGAGATAAAAAAGACACATGGAGCCCATTTCATTTCCTGGGACTGTGGACACACATCCGGTCCTGTGCTGGGAGTTTATTTAGATCCCTTGTGACCTCCATGGCGGACCTCCAGGGATTATTTCTCAACACTCATTGGGCCACATAGTTCCTAAAGATGCTGATGTATCTTATGCAAGGGTCACTTTATATCATCTTTGTATGAAGTTCTACTAATAAATAAACCACAGGAAACATCAGTTCTGAGTCAAATAGACAAAGTGGAATTTCAGTTACAGTGGGTACGGAAAGTATTCAGACCCCTTTAAATTTTTCACTCTTTGTTTCATTGCAGCCTTTTTCCAAAAATCAAAAAAGTTCATTTTATTTCTCAGTAATGTACACTCAGCAACCCATCTTGACAGAAAAAAACAGAAATTTAGAAATTTTTGCATATTTATTAAAAAACAAAAACTGAAATATCACATGGTCATATGTATTCAGACCCTTTGCCGTGACCCTCATATGTAACTCAGGTGCTGTCTATTTCTTCTGATCATCCTTGAGATGGTTCTACACCTTCATTGGAGTCCAGCTGTGTTTGATTATACTGATTGGACTTGATTAGGAAAGCCACACACCTGTCTATATAAGACCTTACAGCTCACAGTGCATGTCAGAGCAAATGACAATCATGAGGTCAAAGGAACTGCCTGAAGAGCTCAGAGACAGAATTGTGGCAAGGCACAGATCTGGTCAAGGTTACAAAAAAATTTCTGCTGCACTTAAGGTTCCTAAGAGCACAGTGGCCTCCATAATCCTCAAATGGAAGACGTTTGGGGACGACCAGAACCCTTCCTAGAGCTGGCCGTCCGCCAAACTGAGCTATCGGGGAGAAGAGCCTTGGTGAGAGAGGCAAAGAAGAACCCAATGGTCACTGTGGCTAAGCTCCAGAGATGCAGTCGGGAGATGGGAATAAAGTTGTAGTAAGTCAACCATCACTGCAGCAATCCACCAGTCGGGGCTTTATGGCAGAGTGGCCCGAAGGAAGCCTCTCCTCAGTGCAAGACACATGAAAGCCCGCATGGAGTTTGCTAAAAACACCTGAAGGTCTCAAGATGGTGATAAATAAAATCCTCTGGTCTGATGAGACCAAGATAGAACTTTTTGGCCTTAATTCTAAGCGGTATGTGTGGAGAAAACCAGGCACTGCTCATCACCTGTCCAATACAGTCTCAACAGTGAAGCATGGTGGTGGCAGCATCATGCTGTGGGGGTTTTTTTCAGCTGCAGGGACAGGACGACTGGTTGCAATCGAGGGAAAGATGAATGCGGCCAAGTACAGGGATATCCTGGACGAAAACCTTTTCCAGAGTGCTCTGGACCTCAGACTGGGCCGAAGGTTTACCTTCCAACAAGACAATGACCCTAAGCACACCGCTAAAATAACGAAGGAGTGGCTTCACAACAACTCTGTGGCTGTTCTTGAATGGCCCAGCCAGAGCCCTGACTTAAACCCAATTGAGCATCTCTGGAGAGACCTGAAAATGACTGTCCACCAACGTTTACCATCCAACCTGACAGAACTGGAGAGGATCTGCAAGGAGGAATGGCAGAGGATACCCAAATCCAGATGTGAGAAACTTGTTGCATCTTTCCCAAAACGACTCATGGCTGTATTAGATCAAAAGGGTGCTTCTACTAAATACTGAACAAAGGGTCTGAATACTTATGACCATGTGATATTTCAGTTTTTGTTTTTTAATAAATATGCAAAAATTTCTAAATTTCTGTTTTTTTCTGTCAAGATGGGTTGCTGAGTGTACATTACTGAGAAATAAAATGAACTTTTTTGATTTTTGGAAAAAGGCTGCAATGAAACAAAGAGTGAAAAATTTAAAGGGGTCTGAATACTTTCCGTACCCACTGTACATATTAAGTTTTCTTGAGTCTTTTTTTATGACTTTTTTGTTCAGACTGTGTCTCAATCTAGTTTTCCTTTCTCTAGTCTAGAGCACCAATCTGTCAGTTGTGTTCAGTTACTGCTGTCAACAACTGTTATTCTGACTTCAGTACAGCTTTGGTACAAAAACTTAAATTACATGTGTCTGATTTTCAAGTAATATTTTTTTACATTTTGGGAAATGCACTTTTCCTGCTGAGAATTAGAGAAGAAGAAATTGTTTGTGTGTATTATATGAAGCTACAGCCAGTTAGGTTAGGGTAGCATACAGACTGGAAACTGGGTGAAACATGTAGCCCGGCTCTGTCCAATGGAAACCTAAATCTTGGCTGTGCACAGTGTTTTTCTTCAATGTCACCACGAGGCAGTAACCAGCGGAGACTGCAGACGTAGTCGCTGTGCCTGGCCAAGAAAAAGTCCTGCACATGGCCCTCTGTGAAACAAACTATATACAATGTTAATTACTGAGCTTTAGAGATGTCGGTAGGCTGATTGTGTTTACTTCAGACAGAAGCAAGCAGTCACTTCATATTAAACTGACAGATAGGAAAGTATATCAATCTTTGTATTCCTAAAAGATCAAACTAATCATTTCAAATGTCCTTCAATGTATTTTTAAAGGTGCCCTGCCACACAAACTGTTTTTACTTGCTTTTTTTGAAATATGTTAGGTCCATATGTGTTTGTGTTATGTGATGAATGTGAAAATGAACAGCTACCTCCTCCGTCAGCTCTAGGGGACAAATCAGCCAATTACAAAAGCTGGTCAGTCTGACGTCATGTTGCCTGAGCTCATTACTATTCATGAGCTCACCCAGTTGTGCTGAGTAAAGGATGCTGATAGCCAGGCTGTCATTGGCTAGCTGTTAGCCAATCAGAGTCGCTTGTTGAATATTAATGAGAACTGGCACAAATCGAGCTGAGTCTTCCTTCAGGCTTTCTTGAAACAAGATAACCAAGATATTTATTTTACAGAGTCCATGGTAGAACTTCAGACATTACCACAAAGTAATGAAATGCGTGTGGCAGGGCACCTTTAAAGTTTAAAAGAAGTGAGCTGGCTCACGTCAGTTTATTATATATTTTAGATGAACTCAGAACCAGTTCCATATGTGGTTTACTACTACTACTACTAGTACCGTGAGACAATATGAATGTGTTAACCATCAGAGACCTTGGTATGGTTTATAGTTTTGCAACTTTGTATTTATGTTTGCATAAGGCTATTATGGCAATATTGCAGTACATAAGGGCTTTGTGACTCTACTTTGACTGCTGGGTTAAGGATCTTTTGTTTGCCATGTATTCAGCTCAGCTCACATCTCACATTTCAAATGTGAGTATCCAAACTTTAGCTCTGTCCATTTTGAGGTTGCATGAATTTGATGCCAATTGGAGTCCTGGCACTATTAATACAGTCTTGCAATGTCTTAAACGTGGCATTTTGAACTCGACATGGGTTGCATCAACAACCAATTTAATGATTGTGGTCAGCGCAACATGTGAGGAGATCAGAGAGCATCCTGTCCGGTCCTGGGTCAAAGGGCAGTGTCCTGTAAGGAGAGAACACGGCATAGAACACGGCATATTTAGGTCAGCTGTGCCCCATCATAAATTTTCACATGCTAAAGATGACTGGCGTCAATACGTGTGTGTGCCAGCTGGAGCAGACTGCCCCACTCATAAAAATCCTCACTTGGTGATCTTAAAGTCAGGGTTTATTGTTTGTGGCTTTATTGCAAATAATATACACTTCCTCATGCAAGTAGTACAGCTGTATGTTATGCTTCCTAGTTTTTTAATTTGGTTCTGGAAAAATCCCAGAGGAAACAAATTTATAATTATAATGTCATACGTGACTTGTCTGTGTTGCTTCAGGAATAAATTTTAACTGCCAAGCAAAATGACAGAAGTCACATAAACCACCACACCCCGACGATCTCAAACATCAGATTCTAATAACCGGAATAACCTTATTTTTCTAGATGTTAAAGGTCCCATGGCATGAAAATTTAACTTCATGAGTTTTATTTTTTAAATTAATATGTATTCCCCCAGCCTTCCTATAGTCCCCCAGTGGCTAGAAATGGCAATAGGAGTAAACCGAGCCATGGCTATCATGCTCTGCCTTTGAGAAAATGAAAGCTCAGATTGATACTTTTATGGGGGGGATTTTTTTTTGTGGCCTTTATTTGTATAGGACAGCTAAAGATGTTAACGGGGTGAGAGAGGGATACCGGGGGGGGGGTCTTTCCTCAGGCTCATAATGTCTGCATCATTGAATCCTGAGCAAGGGAATTATCTGCATGAGATGGGCTCATATGGAAAAAGATGCAGATATTTGTACAGTAAGCTGTGTTGTGCAGGTGAGTGGAGAGCCCTGACGTGTACTACATGGACCGGGTGCAGAGGAGTTAATGTTTGATGCAGTGTTTATAGCATAGTGAAACCACTCGTTACTACCCGAGCCTTGCACAGCATTGCACACAGAGACTGAACAGAGGGTCAATTTTTTTTAGGTGAATTCAATCTACTTTATTGGGATATTTTGTTTTGTACAGTAAACATGCAAACAAATGGTTCCTTTTGTGTGATAGTGTATACATATAGTATATATGTGTGTGTGCGTGTGTTTATATACAGTATGTGTATATATGTGTATATATACTGTATATATATGTGTATATACGTATATGTATGTGTGTATGTATGTATATATATATATATATATGTATATGTATGTGTATATATATGTGTATGTATGTATGTGTATATATGTATGTATGTATGTGTATATATATGTATGTATGTATGTATATATATATATATGTATGTATGTGTATATGTATGTATGTGTATATATATGTATGTATGTATGTATATATATATATATATATATATATATATATATATATATATGTATGTATGTATATATATTTGTTTTTTAATGGCTTTAAATTTTATCAGGATACATTACATTACATCTCTCACTTATCTCTCTTTCTCTCTCTTTCTTTTTGATGGTTCAGTAGAAAGATGCTTTTATAAATACAAGATTGTTTTATGAAAGAGAAACGAATGAATGGGTTAGATGGATGGAGACGATGTCCCTATTTGTGTGTGTCTCCTTTTGAGTTACCTTGGCTGTCATTGTTGAATGTGCATTACTTATGCATTAATACTTAAGCATTAACATTGGCAAATTGAATCAGACCAGTCGATTCCATACCCATAAAAGATAAAAAGAGAGACAACGCAGCTAACTGTTAGGTTAATGCACTTTTACACACACTCAAACACAGACATGTAAACACACAGAGAGCTTCTATTTATACTTTATTTCAGACCTGATGGGGGATAACTCCCACAAGTTATGAAAGTTGGTTGAATTCAGTTATAGGGAATATGAATATGTTTCAAATTACATAAAAATGTATACTTCAATATCTTGGCAAGTTATCTCTAAAGTGCAAATTAAAAGCCACGGAACTTCTTTCCTTGGAAAATGTTGTAATAGAAAGGGATGCACAGAGATTTGCCTCCAGCAGCTGTTGCAATAAATCCATCCACAAATCAAAAATAAGTCAAGAAGAAGTATATCATGCAAGCATACCTTACGACCATCATCAAGCACTTTGGCACGCCACTGGAGACAGCACACCTAAGGAACTGTCTCTATAGACAAGCTGTGAGGTGCTCTAACATGTGTCTGAAGATAATAAAAAATTGTCCTGTCAAAGAAATGCATTCCTTTAGATTGGATACAGTTGCTCGATGCATACGAGACTTTACAGTTTGAATAAGAGCCTCATAATATTGTCTTGTAAAAAAGTAACTACAATAGATATGAAGTGGCCGTAGCATCTCCACCCTGATAGTGTTAATCTAAGAAATGTTATCTGTTGGCTGGGAATAAGAAACATGAGACAATGCATTCATCTAAAGCATACCCAGCAGTCTAATAATGTATGATTGATCATGGTAACCAATACATTAGGTGGTCTTTCTTACCAGATGTTGAAAGATATTTCATAATTCTATAATATGGCTAAAGAGAGTAAAGGACATCAGTTTGCTTATTTAAGGTATGATGGTATCAATCAGATAATCCTTCCTCAATCAAATGTGTAACGTGGTGTCAGAAAAAGAGGTTATTATTTATATATGTCTTTTTTTTTTTTTTTTTTTTTTGCAAGAAAGGATTTCCATCTCCAGATGTTGTTTAAGTAGTTATGGTATTTAATCGTATTCCTACATTCCTATATGTTTTTGACATAATTTTTTTTCAGTCATTGTAATATTCCCCTTAAATCTCTAAAGAAAAGTACTGCTTTTTGATGTCAGATTTCCATAGCATGCTTACAGTGTTATTGGGAGAAAACTATCATTTTCTTTCATATTCATACATTTTATTTTATTAATAAAAAAAAAGGTTTCTTCCAGATTTCAGTCCAGATTCTCTTCTGGACATTTTTCTCCCACATTATTCACACTGTAGCTTCATAGTTTCAGAATCGGCTGGGGAAGAAGTTTGGGCGTGGTTGCGCTCTGCCTCCATCTAGTGGTGAGAACATTGTATTGGCTTCAAGCAGAGGGAGGGAGCACGTCGAGTCTGACAGTAAGGGGACACTCCTCTGTCTGTGGTCTAAAAATACAGCCATGAGTAAGAACCACTCACAGCTACCACTGCACATGCTTCTGTATGTTTATAGCAGTTGTCATAGAAACATTGCTCAAGTTCTCCTTTCTACATTTAGCGTAACTTAGTTTAGGGAAATCCCAAATGTAATAATAATAATGAATTAAATCAAACACAAAATGAAAGGTTAGCCTACAATATTATTTTATGGGGTGGTGGCCTAATGGTTGAAGACGCAAGCTTGTGACCGGGAGGTTGTTGGTTCAATCCCCCAGACCACAGGATGAAATCTGGGTAGGGAAAGTGAAAGAATCCACATGTCCTTCCCTCATTACCCCCACTAAAGAGCCCTTGAGCAAGGCCCTTAACCTCCAGGTATGAATGTGACCAGGGTGTTGCTGCAAAAGAGAGGATGCCTCTCAGTGAACCTCCCCTGAATAAATAAAGGTTAAAAAAAAAAAAAAAAAAAATATAAAGGCTGATATTCTTTTTAGTTATTGTTACAGTTTAAGAAAATCCAGATGTGTCTGTGCAGTTTTCAGTTCTAAAGGTTGGAAGCAACACATTACTTTTGACTGTAATTGGGTGGCTTTTTGTGCACCTTTACTCATTTCATTTTAAGATCAGTGTTTAAGTTGTATTTAAAGTAGGCTAATACTCCACAATATTTCCATGGTGCTTTGATTTATATGAAAACCTTTTTGGGTTTCCAGTTTGTTAGGAATAGGAGAAGAAGAGCGGTAATAGCCTAGGGGTGGAAACACAGTAATGAGCCATGAAGGAGACAAAAGTCAGCGTGCATATTTTGGTATATTTTATATATTAGTTTGTATTTATTCTTATATGTTCACTATGTAGTGGACTAGGCATGGTTATGATCATGGGCATTGCTGTTTTGAGTATGACACCAGATCTGGTCACATAACACCACTTCTAGAGGTTTTCTTTGGCTTTTAGGCCTTTATTTAATCTAGATATGGGGGGAAAGAGCAAAAGGCTGCAGCTCGGGATTGAACCAACGGCCGCTGTGGTGAGGACTGAGCCTCTGAACATGGGGCGCATGCTTTAATATTAGTTGGCATATACTTTATTTAGGCATATATTACAACTAATATTACAACTTCTGGTCTAACTCAAAGAAATACAAATAATGCCGTTTTTTTGTTTTAAAAAAAAAAAGAGCTAACTTTTTCCTGTTGCATGACTTATTTTTTTGACATCTGCGTTTTCAGGAAAGTGACAGACCCTACACACATTTTGTTGCTCTCACCTGCAGAGGGAGACACACGCGGCTTTAAGCGTTATCCTCTGTGCCGTCGAATCTGCAGCAGCTATTTCCCCATCGCCCTGTTGCATTTGAATGCACCAACTTCAACATTATAGTGACACAATCCCAGATGTTGGGCTTTCCTCAGAGGCCTCTAAAACTCCGCATTGAGCTATCTAAAAACTCAGCTGCTATGGCTAATCCAGGGGCCTGTTGAGTCGGAGTTAAACCGTGTCATCGTCGGATTTAATTCTGACAACATTATCTAAAGCCCACTGACAGGTTGGAGATGGTTGTGGCTAATAACTGGACAGCGCATCATGGCTCAGTGATGACACACCGCTGTGAATAGATATGTATAAAGACTCTTGTGTAAACTGAATCAGCATCTAAATCCTCAAAATTATAACAGCATGGAAGAATCAAAATATATGAGTTGTCTTTTAGTTTTCTCTGGTAGAAATACACCACACCTTACCTGATCTGCAAACACAGTTATCTAATTGAACACAATTATACTTATACTAAGCCTTTGTGCTTTCATTAGCTCTGCTTGAATGAAAAACAGGACAGCCTTAACAGTGTGTTCCCAGGGCGTGTTTTTTTCTGTTTTATTGTAATTATTTATCCAGGTCACATTAAAAAAGGCTCACATGTTTAAAAAGTGGTGCCAAAGTCTTAAGTCATGCTTAAGCTTGGATTATACTGCTTATGATCATAATGAATCCTTACTTTCAAAAGGACAGTCGTGCTGCCAAGCCTTACAGGGCTTGAGTTTTATTTATTTTTTTCCCAGCTGGCATTGTGTGCTAAGCACAGCAGAAATCTGATCCGTCAGCAGTGTGATTCAGGTGACAGCTATCCTCCTCCTCCTCCTCCTCCTCCTCCTCCTCCTCTTTACGGAGGCACTGAGGTAATAATCCAGGGTGTGTTTATGGGCTGTTCCTTCTTTTGTCAACATTCCTTTCCTGGTGGGGTGTGGTGGCCAGATATTGCAAGAAATAACCACACTTTCACCTAGACTTGACCATGAAAGACTATGGGGTTAATGGGAGGGATGAATACAGATAAGAGAAGAGAGGTAGAGCTAAATTCTCTCTTTTTCAGCCTCTAAAATAAAATGTGCTGTCCATCCTCCCTCTGTTAAACCCTTGAAATTGCTCTGCAGTTTAGCACTTTCAAAAACCATAATGACATATTGTTCTGTAATGTGTTTGGAAATAGAGTCCCGAGTGCTTAAATACAGGTTGGTCTAGCCGTAAATGGATGCAAGCTCAACAATGTGTTTGTCAGTATTAAAGTCTTTATGTAGCTGCAGTTTGATGCTACAGTATAGAGTCAAAGCTAATTGGTTTTAGCTTTTTTTTCACTGCCAGATCCATATTTTCTGCTTAATAAGTGTGGACTGGATTTTTTCTATTCTACAGTGGCTACGGAAAGTATTCAGACCCCTTTAAATTTTTCACTCTTTGTTTCATTGCAGCCTTTTTCCAAAAATCAAAAAAGTTCATTTTATTTCTCAGTAATGTACACTCAGCAACCCATCTTGACAGAAAAAAACCAGAAATTTAGAAATTTTTGCATATTTATTAAAAAACAAAACTGAAATATCACATGGTCATAAGTATTCAGACCCTTTGTTCAGTATTTAGTAGAAGCACCCTTTTGATCTAATACAGCCATGAGTCGTTTTGGGAAAAGATGCAACAAGTTTCTCACATCTGGATTTGGGTATCCTTGCCATTCCTCCTTGCAGATCCTCTCCAGTTCTGTCAGGTTGGATGGTAAACGTTGGTGGACAGTCATTTTCAGGTCTCTCCAGAGATGCTCAATTGGGTTTAAGTCAGGGCTCTGGCTGGGCCATTCAAGAACAGCCACAGAGTTGTTGTGAAGCCACTCCTTCGTTATTTTAGCGGTGTGCTTAGGGTCATTGTCTTGTTGGAAGGTAAACCTTCATCTGAGGTCCAGAGCACTCTGGAAAAGGTTTTTGGCCAGGATATCCCTGTAATTCATCTTTCCTCGATTGCAACCAGTCGTCCTGTCCCTGCAGCTGAGAAACACCCCCACAGCATGATGCTGCCACCACCATGCTTCACTGTTGAGACTGTATTGGACAGGTGATGAGCAGTGCCTGGTTTTCTCCACACATACCGCTTAGAATTAAGGCCAAAAAGTTCTATCTTGGTCTCATCAGACCAGAGGATTTTATTTATCACCATCTTGGACCTTCAGGTGTTTTTAGCAAACTCCATGCGGGCTTTCATGTGTCTTGCACTGAGGAGAGGCTTCCTTCGGGCCACTCTGCCATAAAGCCCCGACTGGTGGATTGCTGCAGTGATGGTTGACTTACTATTTCTCCCATCTCCCGACTGCATCTCTGGAGCTTAGCCACAGTGACCATTGGGTTCTTCTTTGCCTCTCTCACCAAGGCTCTTCTCCCCGATAGCTCAGTTTGGCCGGACGGCCAGCTCTAGGAAGGGTTCTGGCCACTGTGCTCTTAGGAACCTTAAGTGCAGCAGAAATTTTTTTTAACCTTGACCAGATCTGTGCCTTGCCACAATTCTGTCTCTGAGCTCTTCAGGCAGTTCCTTTGACCTCATGATTGTCATTTGCTCTGACATGCACTGTGAGCTGTAAGGTCTTATATAGACAGGTGTGTGGCTTTCCTAATCAAGTCCAATCAGTATAATCAAACACAGCTGGACTCCAATGAAGGTGTAGAACCATCTCAAGGATGATCAGAAGAAATAGACAGCACCTGAGTTACATATGAGGGTCACGGCAAAGGGTCTGAATACATATGACCATGTGATATTTCAGTTTTTGTTTTTTAATAAATATGCAAAAATTTCTAAATTTCTGTTTTTTTCTGTCAAGATGGGTTGCTGAGTGTACATTACTGAGAAATAAAATGAACTTTTTGATTTTTGGAAAAAGGCTGCAATGAAACAAAGAGTGAAAAATTTAAAGGGGTCTGAATACTTTCCGTACCCACTGCCTTTACTACAGTAGGCAAATAGCAATAAAGAAGTTGGTTGACATCATGTCATAGAAAAAAATACGGTTGTTGTAGATACATGTGAGATAACTTTTAAACATTTGTAGGATTTTTAAAAACAACATTTTTTTTTTTGGCACAAAACAAAAAAACAGAAGAGAAGACAGCAACATGATTTATGGGAAATGTGTTTTTTTCCAGACCACATGCACTGGTGTGGGATAGAACCAAGCCATGGTGTTTGTGGTCAGATATGTTAATGGTAATTACAGCAAACCATTTTCACAATGATACCGTATCTTGTGTTTTTCGCATGAGTCTGCAGCCATGCTAGCTGCTCTGTGATGCTACATTAATGCACAGCTGGGCTTTGAGCTGAAAGCTGACGCTACGGAGCTAACACGCTCACAAAGACAGTGATAACACGCCTATGTATAGCAGTTATATTGGTTAGCTTAACGTGTTAGCATTTGCTCGTTAGCAGTACACTAGAGCTAAGGCTGATGGGAATGTCTTTAGTTTTATCTTCATTCGATTATAACTAGCAAACATTCGGCACGTAAAAAGATAGTAGCCCAATGCTAATGCATTAGCTAATACAGTCCATTGTATCATAATCCAAATGTCTACTGGGTAATGCAACATCCGTGTGGGGCGAAGAAACCCAACTGCCCTTTCACTACCATCATGAAGACATAATCCAACCTCAAGCTTTTTGAAAGTAGGCTACTTTCTCCCTTTTTATTTTCACCAAGCCGTCTCTGCACGTATAAAAAGCCCAACGTGTTCCATCTGGTTTTAATGAAGCCAGATGATGGAGCAGTGTAATAAGCATGTTGAGACCTCAATGATATGTCTCCTTCTCGGTGGAAAGCTCTCATGACCAAGATGTTCCACACTTTCTGGATTCCCTTCTTCCCTCCCTTCCACTTGGGTTCCCCCTGCTTATTTTTCCCATGCGGTTTAGAAATCCAACTCTAGCGGGTGTCAGTGAATGTTCCACTGACAGAACGTCACCGAGTTCTCAGTTACCGTCTACTGTTGCTTCTGCATCTCAGATAACCTGGACAACCATTAGCATCTTGTTTTGATGGCATTACAATATATCCTATTCTATGCTGTGTATTGTTAAAGAAAACCATTTGGAAAATCTTTACAGACCTTTTGCCTTTCTAAATCTTTAACGCCTGATCTGTTCCATCTGTTTGAATCCAGTCGTCTGCCTGTATAAATCCAGGCTGTTTTTATGAATGGAAGGGTTTCAGTTCTTTAGAATAAATTCTGTATTTGCTGTGATTCCTTTCCTTTTTCTGAGTTAATTGCCTAGCCACATACCACTCCTTAATTCCTTCGCTTGCCTAGACATTGTATGTAACTACAAAGGTGTGTCTCATATTTGCTAACGTGGCTTAAATGAGTCAACACTCTCACACACCCACACTTACACTGATACATTAACTACCTTCATGTTCATACAGGTCGTGTTTAAGAAATACCAATGCTTTGGAAGAAAAAGTGGTTTTAGATCTCTGATAAGTGAAGTCAGTCAGGGTGGGGGAAATTAGATGTATGCTCTATATTAGGGCTAGAGGGACAGGATTTAGCACAGGTAGGACACACGCTGTCCTCCAGCTTCGCTGTCAGCACTTTCTAGCCATATTGGGACCATTATGGAGGGACATTGTGTAAATAAGCCAAAAACTCTAGTTACACATAGATAGTGTGGGCTGGAACTTAAAAGCAAGAATAACTTTTGAAATAAAAATGAACACAAACTTTATTTTCAAAAGAAAAGTGAAAGTCATCATAACCAATACAAATGCTGCATGCTGCTACAGCCTCTCTTGGTCTGGTTAGCACTATACATATACGTGTATGACTCTTTTCTACTTGTGCTATGCTACATGTTAGCCTTCATCCTTAGTCAGTAAATGTAACTTGTTGCAACATGTGCTGCTGTTAATGAGACTGCCAATCATTCATTCATGCAAATCATTTGGATTTAATAACTGATTAATCTATCATGGGAAATAATTTGTTTCAAGGATCCAGGGTGTGATCCTATTTAGCAATAATCCTAAACAGTGTTCAGGTAATGCCTGTTGTATTGCATTTGTTGTTCTAAACTGCTGATTGTCAGCACCTCCCTGGCAAAATCCTCTGGGTAACAGGATCCATTTGAAAGTCTCCAATTTGTTAGGATTACATACCACGGAGCAGCAAATGTGTAGCTATACGCTGAGAAACAAGGGACTGTTCAGCCGAAGAAAGGAACTCTGGCAAAGGTTACTTAAACTTTATCAAAGTGCAAAAGACTGTACAGAACTGGACATCAAAAAGTGCTTAATGCATCGCAGCAATAACAACTTAAACACAGATGTAGACAGAAATTACAGTCACAATGCGTTAGTGGATTGTCTTTACACTCAAGCATTCTCAAACATCCAAGCCGCTATATTTCTCAGTACATCAGTGATGTTCAGGGTGTGGTCATTCATCACTGTCTGGAATCCACAGCAGCCCTTCCCAAAACTATCTCACCCCTAATCGCTTCTCTTCTTCCGTTACAGTGAGTAACTCCTAAAGTGAAATGTCTTGAGGAAGGCTGTGAATAAGTTATGATTCACCATGAGGATGTGTGCATGTGAGATGGAACAACTTCATAGGCTCTTATTGGATATCTGTTACTTCTGGGTGTAATTGGATATTGTCCATTCAAGTTCTCTTCAGTGCAGTACGGTGTAAAAAAAGAAGCCTTTATGATGTTTTATCATCCCCAGTGACTAAGCTTGGATGTTCTTGTTCTAGTGAAGCAATTAAGTGATAGTGCATGCAGGTTACCACACCTCGTCCTTCCTCGCCTCAGCGAGGCACAGCATGTTGCGAGAGGAAATGGGTGTGTTCAGAGCCCTGCCCACCATGTCGTCTACACACAAGCGCCACTAAATACACACTCGCTCATCACACACAAGGACAGGCCCAGACTTTAGCGCCCACAGGCACCAGTTTACCAGTCTCTATAAAAGGAATAGAGTGAGCGGCAGAAAAAAAAGAGAGAAAAAAAAGATCATCAGGAAGGAAAAGAAGGGCAGAGTCAAGCCCAGTGAGGGAGTGAAGAGTTTGAGAGGCAAGAAGGAAGAAAGAAATCATAGGTTTGTGAAGTGGATTGTGGCCACAGGAATCCATACTCTGGGACGAACCAAGGGCCAGAGGGACAGATAGACGCAAGAAAAGCAGTCAAGTTGCCGTCAAGGGGGACACTCGCCAAGGATTATTATTCTGTGTGCGGACAAACAGTGGAAAATGAATTCTCAGCAGCAGAGGTACAGGAATTTCTCCTCTGACAGCGTGGGCAGAGATAGAACGCCCTCAGACGAAGCCTATTACCAGGGGATGCTGAAGGCTACCGACGGCAGGAAAGGTACCAGTACGGTGGCAGTTGATGGAAAATAGCTTAACTGCAAGCCTTGATCTATTGGTTGTCAAATGTGTGCACTGGGCAAGAATGAAGGGTTTTCCAAAGAAGATGTAAAAGCAGCTTTTAAAGTCTTTCCAGTGTTTGAAATTGTTCAGGTTGTAGACTTTTCTGCATGTTAGAGCTTGGAGAAGTGTGTGTGATGAGGCTTGATAAGTTAGCGTGATGCATGATTTTGTACATAGCTCATCAAGTTTGAATGTCATAAGATAATCTGCAGCAATCTGACGTAATTACAGACATGATGCTATTCTAAATGCACTGTAATGTCCGGTGTGTCTGCGCTCTGTGACTTAAAGGAGGATACTCCCCTTTTCTAATGCATCAGCGGCTTCCTCACTTTGTATTGGTCAGTAAAGCCCATTCAGAATTTCTGTTGTGTAGCATGCATGTGTTTTGGGGTGAGTGAGTCACTGTATAGCTGCAGTGTATTTGCCTTTAGTTGTGCTGTAGCCAGGGTGAATGGTTTCTTCCCTTTTTAATTCAATACATTTCTTCCTCTTTTTAATCCCCCCTAAAAATAATAATGCCCTTGCTTTACCATGCAGTAGTATGAAGGAGATGACTTTATCAACCCACTTAGAATATGTCATTGCGATTGTGTGTTTGCTCTTCCAGCCTGAAGAACTATTGATCAGTTATTGTGGTGGACAATGCATTTAGGTTAATAGGTATCCTACCCTTACCTAAAGTCCTCATCATGCAGGGAAAATGATCCTAAGAGCGTCATACCTGTTAAAGTTGGAGCTAATTTTATTAAGACTGTATCAGCATAATTTCATTGAAAACATTGGATCACATTTTATACGTTAATCATGTGTTTTGTATGTACAATCTTAGGCGAGAAGTAACTAGAGCTCAGATAAATGTAGTGGAGTAAAAAAGTCCAATATAAGTAATATAGTATTATACATGGGTTGAAGTGTAAGTATAACGTAGCATAACATGTAAAATGAGTACCAAGTAAGTAAATGTTCTTGGTTACACTAGTAACCAGTGTTTGGACTAGTGTTTGCGCTGTAAACTCCACACCTCAGTAAAATGTTTTTGTTTCAGGTGACATTTGATACTTTAAGTTCACTCAGCCCCTCATCCACTCGCATTCCTGTCACTAATAAAGAGCAATGAATCCACAAAGAGTTGCAGTGGTTGAAACCAGGTTAGGTAACGTGGTGTGAACGGAATGCAGAGACCCAACAGGTCAAAGTGCAACACCCCTGGGAAACTGCTGTGTGTGTGTGTGTGTGTGTGTGTGTGTGTGTGTCTCTCTCTCTCTCTCTCTCACAGCAATCATCATGCTTCCATTTGATGACATGTTGCCCCTTTGACAGGACATATTAAAGCTTGGTCCCCTGTTGGTTTGAAAGATAAATGATGTTTGAGGTTTGTGGTGTCTATATATAGTGTATATATGTTTCCATGGAAACATAGTTGCAAATACTGTAGCACATTTGCAGAAGTCGTTGCTCACTTCCTCCCGAAAAAAAAAAAAAAGAAAGAAAAAAAATGAGCCTCTGGGCGCCTATTTAGTTTTAGCGTTGAATCAGAGCACTTTGCTTTCCTTGCTGGGTGTGTCACTATACAGTTAGATCACTGCTTTAAAGCTAAGATAAGACGCAGGACTCCGTGTTGGTGTCCATAGTTCACTCTGGCATAATGTGGATGGAATTGATTAATGTGGTAATCAGTGAAGGTGGGTTACTCAGTAAAAACACAACAACGTTGAAGTGGCATGGAGGGACAAATGCTTCAATTGGAAAAATTCAGTCACCAAGGCGCCACTTTACATGGCTGAAAACAGACCGATCCATAATGTTGCAGTGCCATACAGGGAAAATGAGCCTAAGAGTGTCATATCTGTTAAAGTTGGAGCTAATTTTAACAAAACTGTTGCATCATTTCATCGAAAACATTGGATCATATGTTATACGTTTATCATGTGTTTTGCTTAAAAATCTTAGGCAAGTAGTAACTAGATGACGGAGAAATGTAGTGGAGTAAAAAGTACAATATAAGGAATATAGCTGTATATATGGGTTGAAGTATAAAGTAGCATAGCATGTGCCACACCTTGTGAGTGTATGCAGGTTTGTTTTCTTAGAAGGTGTTGCCAAGAGCTTGTAGTTTCTTGTTGGGAAAATTACTTTAATAGTTTTGTCTTATGGTAATCCTGCAGAGCATTTGGCCTTTTAGTTGGAATCCTTTTTTATGAATGTTTCAGTCCAATAGCACAAATGGCAGTGGTGTCATACAGAGAGAGACGTGACCTCGCCAATGCAAAGTGTCCTAGACAATAATGGCGCATCTGTGCACAATGAATGTGCTGTGATACGCTCTGACTCAGATGCAGGTGTAAACAGTTGAGAGGCATTTTCTAACCCGGTGATGAATCTGTATGTCCTACAGCAGTCACACAAGTCTGGTATGTTGGGGATTTTCTCTTTGAATGGAACTTTTAATTGCTATTCTGAAGATCCATCAAATGCTGTTATGTTCAACTTACAACTAAGCGACACCACATGTTTTAAATATTAAAAACTCTATCCCAGTGTTACCTTTTCATACGTGTCTGATGCTTAACTGTGGCTTCTCTATGTTGCAGATGAACGAGATCGAGTACAGAAAAAGACCTTCACAAAATGGGTCAACAAGCACCTGATCAAGGTAAGGACCCATCCTTGACTTTCTCTGTACTCTAAAAGGCACATTCCCCGCTCACGCATGCCTACAGTGTTATCTCCCATACTCATTTACACACAAGCAAGGCACACTAAAATAATCAATTGTTCACCAAAAAGTGTTCCCAAATGTCTCTTTCTCTGAACAACATGAACATGTGGTTGACACGTGGTTCTTACGTAACAACCACAGTGCATATCAATGGGGAAACGTCCCTAAAATGTGGCAAGCATCAGATGTTCTCTCAGCCAATCATCGCACTGATTCGCCATCAGCTGCAGGATGCTATGTTGAGTGTTTGGTAAATCAGTAGCTCCCACACTTTATCACATCAAAGTAGAGCTGGGCAGTATATCAATATTATATTGATATCGTCATATGAGACTAGATATCTTCTTAGATTTTGGATATTCTAATGACATCCTAATATGGCATAAGGGTTGTCTTTTCCTGGTTTTAAAGGCTGCATTACAGTAAAATAATGTAATTTCATGAATTTACCAGACTGGTAAGATTATTTGCCTTACTTAGTCATTATATCCACTTTACTTTGCAATATCAAGGCATTTGGTCAAAAATATAATATTTGATTTTCTCCATATTGCCCAGCCCTACATCAAAGACCCCTATACTGACACAAATTAGACCTAGGACCCCCCCACATTTGATAAGGCTCCAGGCTCCCTGGAAAAGGAAAGGATTTTTTGCTTTAAGATGTTATTTATGGATGGAATTACTGTAAAATATAAATGATTCTCTCTTTTGCTGGTGATTTAAGGCCCCTTGGGGGTCCCCTAGTTATAAATAAACTGTAATAAATGTTGCAACTCCAATGTTGAGAAGTGATTGGTATCCACCTTTAGAATAAAGGCCATGCACTATAATTGCAAGTGCAAATAATTTATATTTGTGTTGGCAAGAATTTTGATGTCATGTTAATATTTTATACTCTGCGTAATGATGGGTGATTAAAACAATATTCAGTGGGGATAATGTTTTTGGAAGGAAGATAACTTTTTGGTTTGCAGAAGGTTTAATGAGATGTTCGATTAAATATCAAATGCTCTAAGAACCTCTAACAGGACGATATTTATTTTATGCATGCAACACACTTTTATGACCACCTTCAGATTCCCAGAATGCAATGTTTCGGATTATTTTGAATGACAAGCCAGCATTAAAATCTAAAACTGAATCCATCCCTCACCTGTGCATTGGAAGTGACACTCCCCCCTCCCTCACAAAAACGAACATTAGCCAATCGGTTATTTTGTCTCACACTTGGCGTCTGGCATTGCACCGTTATGGGGAGGCTTACCAGAAGTCCAGTCTGTCATCAGCTGAGTCTGTGTTTGAACCATCCGTCAGCGCCCGTCCACTCTCACCTACCTCACGCTCTGTTCTCAAACTATGACCTGAAAGCCCTCCAATGCATCACCCAGTCAGAGAGGTAAACAGTTGAGGGTGGGGGTAATGTCAAACATGCCATACTTTTCACTCTGGAGTTTCTCATTAGGCGTGAAAAATGGACCCTAACCCCACACCCTCCCACCCACCCATAACACAATACCCCTCCCACAGAGAAATAAAAATATCCCGACATGCGCTACTACTTTTCTTCCAGGAAAATCTCATTGGCGGCAATGCATTTACAGCCTTTATGACATTAAGTGCTTCCACATTTTTTTTTGTTTATTCACTCCACAGACACAGGGCCATTCATTTTTTTTATATATTTTTTTTTAGAAATGGAACAAGAAGCAAAAAGTCAGCACAACGAGTGTTTTCCTTTCCATGAATGTGCACTGCTAACCTATTCTGCTACCACAGTATGAGAACACACTGTAGTTTCTCTTAAGTGTTCGCTGTGATTTTTGGAGGGTGAGTCACAGACATCTGGACTCACTTAGGTCTGGTCTCGGCCCGGAGCCCATGCTGGTTAAGGCCAACGGTAGCACCAGTGCTCCACAGACTCCTGGGTCTGGGTGGCTACCTGCGTTCGCGCACGGCCTAAACTCACAGGCATGAAGTGATGTGTAGGAAGTTTTTTTCTTAACCCTCCTGTTGTTCTGGGGTCAAATTTGCCCCGTTTTTAAAAGTTTTTGCATCAGAGATTTGTGATTCTTTAATCTAAATTGTCCTAATATTACATGGATGGTTCCAGCTTTTTGCAAGTCAAATGAAGGATCAGTTCACCACTTTATTGATTTTTTCCCCAAAAAAGACTTTGACAAAAGACAAAAAATTATATAATTTCATATTAATGAGGTTTCTTGACTATGAATTCGAAACAAATAAAATATTGTAAAACTATAACTAAATATTGGTGTTAATGATGTGTACAGTATTCTGATGGTAGTGTTACAATAATGAAGAAAATGTTGAAAAAAAGCGTCAAAAAGAGATCAAAAGTATCTCAAACGTGTCAAAAAAGCAATAAAGAAAATTTCATTTTCAGTTTTGACCTGGGAGGACAACACAAGGGTTAAAAGTTTGAAAGTTTTCATGTCAATAAGGTATCTTTTAGCTAAGAGGAGCATCAAATAACAAGAAAAGGAACATCATCTCCACCTAGAGTCAGCTATTGAAAATGTCTTTGAAGGACAAAGGCACATGTTTGGTTGGGAAAGTGTTAACTCCGTGGCTGAATGTGCAAGACTGCTCATCTAAGGTTAAACTGATGTTGTTGTGATTTAATGGCTTAATGGCTGGCTTGACAAGGGCAGACTATAGGTTGGGTGCAGCCATGAAAAGCCGTAAAGGGCCATCAGTAAATCCTTTTTATGTTATGCAACGTGAGAACAGCTGCAGAACAAACATGTGTTTTCTAGTAGGATCTTACATTTGATTAGATTAAAAACTACAATTGTTGCAGATAGATGTCAGTAGAGATGCGAAGATCCATTGATTAATCACTGTATGTATTGTATATTCGCTGCACAATCTGCACTAATCTACATACTGTATAGTATGTAGATTTATTCTACTCATGTATAGCATTCATACCTCACACTCTGCATTATACTGTTGCATGTGTTATTTATTCATACTGTAACACATGTCATTTAGACTAACTACATTTCGTTACTCTGTACTTGTGACATGTGCAATGACGATAACTTTGAGTCTAATCGATTTGTTATCAACGATTGAATTCATTTTGATAATGGGTGAATAGGTTTGAGTCGTTTTGTACTGAAAAAAAAAAGATTCTCTGATTGCAGCTTCTGAAATCTGAATATTCTCTAGTTTCTTGAGTGAAGGAAGACATTTATTTCAGACATGTCAAAAATAAACCACTCAAAACATCCAAGAAATGCACGCATGCAAGTTAAAAAAGCAAAAGATTCAATAAAAAATAAGAAACATTAGCCAACATAGACATGTCTGAAAAGGAGTAGGAAGAAGTATACATATTATACTTATTATTATTTTATATATGTACTGTACATACACATATTGACACTCACACATAATATAATAACCCTAATATATTTGACCACATTTCTCTAACTTATAATAGAAGTAAATTATTACCACATACCACATCTCTTACAATATCCACACATAATCATACACTTACGTTAATGAACACACATTGGAATGCATAAAGCCCTCTTTCCTTCCTATATCTTTTGAAAATCATTACTTTGTACCTTTCCACCCTTCTTCACTCTTCTGTGGAGAGGAAACTGAATATGTTTGAGTTGTGGACATACTGTAACAAGACATTTGAGGATGCCATCTCCCCCCCCAAATTACAAGATTACAAATGAAAATAATCATAAATTGCCACCCTGTGTCAGATTATACCTGACTATTCATTCATTGGGAGTTTAGAAGGATCACATAACATTACGTTAAACCCGAAGCATGTTAAGTGTTTTGGTTTCCAGGCAGTGGATAAACATCATGCTGAGGGTCTGTTAGCCATCTGTGCTAATGACTTTCACTTTGACAGTTTACACAGAAGCTCTTTTAAACTCTGAGAGGGCAATTTGTCGCATCACACCTACCTTTCAGCTGCAACCGTGTGGCAGATCAGCCTCAGAGACCACAGCCTCTTCAATACAAGCAATTAATGGGTGGCGATAGATGGAGTACACGCTAAGGAGATACACTACAAGATAAGCACACAATTCAAACAAAGGGAATGTGCAAATGAAAAAAGTGGTATTTAATTGTGTGCAACTGAAGAATGCAGATATTTGTAATACATATAGGGTTGTGACAATAATTGACATTTGAGAATACTATTTTGGCTCCTAATGATCACAAAAACAGATTATTTTGCACATTATGTTTTGCAAATAGCAAGACTTGGGTTACACTTTACTTGAAGGTATCTACATAAGAGTGACATGACATAATGAACGTGTCATAAACATTATAAAGGTTTATGACATAACGTGTCATTCAGTTTGTCCTGACAAGTTAGGGTTAGGGTTAGGTTTGGGTTAAAACGCACCGCCCTGGTTGGGCGCCTTGGATGGGTGCCCTGGATGGGTGCCCTGGATAAAACTTTAAATAAAAGGTCACCTCAACTCATAAGTTTTATTTCCCCCAAAGAAACCTTTGACAAAAGACAAAAAACTGATATAATTTCATATTAATGAGGTTTATTGACCATGAATAAAAAAAAAAATAGTGTAAAACTAGTGGTAATATATTGGTGGTAATGATGTGTACAGTATACTGATGGTAGTGTTACAATAATGGAAAAGAAATAAGTGATAAAAAAGTATCTCAAACGTGTCAAAAAAGCAATAAAAAGTGTCAAAAAATTGGGTTAGGGTTAGAGTTAGAATTAGAGTTAGGGTTCATGTGTCATGTGTTCATGACAGTGTGATGTCTTATGTAGATACCTTCAAATAAAGTGTTACCCAATTTTTTTGTCTTGTGTTCTGAATGAAAAAGAAAACTCAAATGGGAAAAGTTGAAGGGGTTTTGAATGTTTGAAAGTTCAACAATTGCAACATCTTTCCAAAATGAGTTATCATGTTAATCGTGATTTCAACCGAATTAATTAATAAGTGATTTTGATTTTTTTCCCCATATTCGAGCAGCCCTAACAGTACACAATGAAAGTTGAAAAGCACACAACACACCCTTACCTAACGTTTGGATGAGTGGGTTGAAATTCTTGCCAACATAAAAGAGACACTGTTGTAACTTGCAAGAGAAATGTGCTTTCATTCCATTTGAGAGGCCGAGGCCTTCTTCACCTACATGACACAAGTGCACGCACACACACACACACACACACACACACAGACACACACACAGACACACACACACTTGGAGGACAGATGCTTGAACTGGATTTTCTCATAGAACAAAAAAAAAAATGAAAAAAAGTTGCATTAATGATTATCTTTCGGTCTCTAACTCTAATCCTACCATCATGCCCGTCATCTAACTTTCCATTTATTTCCGTCATCTACTCATCCATCCGTTTTCTCTTTTTTTCTCCACCTTTTGTCCCTCTTCACCCAGAATCAGAGAGCAGAGGTAGGTACTGGCATGTCCCAGCAGGACTGTACTAAATGTCTGCTCATGGGCACTTTGTTAGCATGGAGACCTTTCTCTTATTTGTTGTTTTTCTGTTTTTCTCCTCCTATCCTATCTTCTGTTTTACTGGCATCGCCACAACATCTTCCCTCACTGTCTGGGTGCAAGTACACCACATATGAAGTATATATTGTTAAGTTATAGTTGATTTCATGGTCCCAAGCACATCTTTTATTTTTTATTTTTTTTACACCTCACTGATCTGGCTGTTATTCGTTCCCATCTATCACTTTTTCAGGGATGACAGCTGACATTTGGCATCTGCATTATAAGTTTGGCTGCTCACGGCTATGCATTCCTGACCTGTACCAGCGGAGAGAACGCTCTGAGCTAAAAAAAAAAAAAGTCAAAAGCTCACAGACACTGCTGGGTAGCAGTTTCAAAATCAGAATAAAATACATCTGTTAACTGAAAGCTGGGGTAGGCCTGCACGATTACTCGTTAGAAAATTGCGATCTCACGTTTTCATTTTTAAATTTAATGATTTTGATTCTTATTTAATTTCACAAGCCAAATTCATCACAAACGCTACTATTTTCTCCTGTGAGTTTTAAACATAGACTGTATAAAAAAGATTTTAAAGCTCTCCCAAGCGCTGCAATACTCTCCCTTCTCTTCATTGAAGCCTCTATGTTTACAGGCTTGTGGTGATGCGCGTTGTGCTATAGGTGCCAAAAAAAGACTGTTTGGCTCTGCCAATTTCTTTTGTCATGGTCAAAAAAATTGTGGCAGAGAATTGTGATATCAATTCTAAGCAAAAAAATTGTGATTCATATTTTTCCTTGAATCGTGCAGGCCTAAGGTCAAAGGCATCTTTTGCCATCATATCTGACAGCTCCACACAAAGCAGGGCCACACAAAATCTGGTTTAAAAACAAATTAAATCTTTTTATCTGACTTAATACATCTCCACCTCAAGCAGAAAATAAGTCAGCTAAATTCCATAGTTTCTTTTTCTTATTCTGGATCACCGCTGAAAAAATGTTCATAGATTCCATTTGGGTCTGCTCATTAGGTTACACAAAAAAATCAGCACCACATGTTGTTGTCATGGATTTTAATAAAATGCTTCTGAAAGCTTTTGTCACATAGACAAGACCATCAGCGACGACTTTCATCAAAGAACCAGTGTGTTGATAGGATGCGAGACAACTAAACTGAGTTAAATACTGCAGCACTGCTTTTGTGTTCTGCTTTGGTTAGTACTAAACCAAATGCACCAGCTGTCAGTCCTGTGTGGCTGTCCTGTATATAATCTGGGCTTGTTTGTGTAAATCATGGTGCTCGCATCTTGAATCGTTGTGCCATATTTTCCCTTTGTGACATGCGTCTCCCTTTTTGTCCCGGCAGTCGCAGCGTCACGTCACAGACCTGTATGAAGACCTTCGCGATGGACATAACCTGATCTCGCTGTTGGAGGTCCTCTCCGGCGAATCACTGGTGAGTATCGCCATGGTGTCTGATTTGGGATTTCTTTCACCTTAGTCTATATCCATGACGTTCCACTTCCGAAGTTGCTCCGTTGCCGCAGGAAATTCCGCCGGATGCATGTAATTTCGCTGATGTTCTTTTCCTCTTCCTTTGTGTTGGTGTTCTAACCTCCGGTGGATTTCTGAGGACTGTGGTTAACTGCTCCTCAGATCTCTGCAGGGTAAATCCAGACACCTAGCTAGACTATCTGTCCAATCAGAGTTTTCTGTTGCACGACTAAAACTTTTGAACGTACACATGTTCCACCAAAACAAGTTCCTACCCGAGAAGACTAGTCCAATGAAATGGTGTATGTATGACACGCCAATTCGTATGCCAGTATTGGCGTGTTACCAAGACGCATACTCGCTTTTTAGCGTGTTTATCAATGTCGTTTGGCCTCCATTGACTTACATTGTCTTGCAATAGTGTGTGAATTCACGCCGTAGCGAGTAGTATGAAAGAGCGAAAATCTGCATAAGGAGGTTGGTCGGGGTGGTGGATGGGTAAACACCGGACTTTCACACAGGACATCGAGGATCGTGTCCCATTGGTCAAATGGTTTTTAAATGTTTTTATTTTTTTACTAAAGCCAACACCGTTCTTCTTTTCCTAATCCCTCGTGTCACGGGACCTAAACTCAACCGGCGTGTATGTTTACGCAAAGTCATGTTGTCTCGAGGCTATTTGGCAGCGGCTCTGTGCGGTGCTTGGCACTGCCCATGACAATTCTGATTGGTTTAAAGAAATGCCAATAGAAGCAACCTCTCGCTCATCTAGTAAGAGCGTGCGCCCCATGTAGGCTGAGTCCTCTGCAGGTTTGAATCCAACCTGCGTCCCTTTACTGGGATGTCATCCCCCATCTCTCTCTCCCACCTTTACTGTCTATCCTCTGTCACTCTGAAATAAAGGGGAAAAAGCCCCAAAAAATAATCCTAAATAAATAGATGCCAATAAACCAGAGCATGTTTTTCTCCCATCCTGTAATGCTGTGTGGAAGCAACACTAGTTTTTTTTGTTTATTTTAAGATTCTTTTTGGGGCATTTTGGGCCTTTAATTTGACAGGACAGTTAAAGATATGAAAGAGGAGAGAAAGAGAGAGGGGGAATGGCATGCAGCAGAGGGCCGCAGGTCGGTGTCAAACTCAACCATCTTCCAAAACCAAAACCTTATCCAGACTAATTACATGAGGATTACTTATCTTCATTTAACCTGAATATCCTATCCCCATGGCAACATGCTGTAACCAATCACTGCCAAGTTGTCAGTGGCTTAATTAATTACTGAGCTAAGCTATTTACTGACTTCGGCAGCTCTTGGGTCTTTTAATCCATATTTTTCCATCTCAACTCTCTATGAAACCTTTTATTTATATATTTTTTAGATTATTTAAATCAAATTTAACCATATATTTGTTTTAATTAAGGCATTAAGATCAATTTCCTAAAGATGATTTTTTTTTTATTCCTCTTTTTAGTCAACTTCAGCATGGTTTCATGCACTCATGAGCACCACTGTATTTAAATCCGTAATGCGACCTTTCTATGGCTTTAACTAAAAACATGAAGGCTTACCCGGCCACCAGGCTCATTTCAAAGCCAGCGTTCTTTATTTTACACCCCGGGCTTCAGATCTCCATACAGAAGCTTCTCTGCTGCTGTAGCTCATTGCTCCCTCCACCAGCTCCAGCTCGGATCATCTTCTCCATAGCCTTGACACATTACCGTCACCTTGGCCTGTGTGTGCATGTGTCAACTATATTTCTATCTGATGTATGGTTCTCCTTCTCTACTGCTTCTCTTCCTCGCCTCTTATTTTCCTCTCTATTACCTTGGTCTGTGTGTGCTGATCTTTGCCCTACGGCCTCGGCCTCCTCTCTCCGCTTGGTCCGGGGCTAGCTGAGCGAGAGAGACATGGGCAGGAGCGCTCGGTTGGTGAGTGGCTCCATAAATTACAGTAGACATCTTTTCTTTTTTTCCTTTTTTCTCTTCACATTTTCTTTTTAATTCATCCGCGCTTTCTCCGTGATCTGGCTGTGCATGGTATCCAGATTAAGCATGGGGCCCGGATGCGATTCTGACGGGATGGTAACTTTTGGTATTGCAATTCCAGCTTTAAAATGTATTATTTTAAAATGTCTGGATAAAATAAATAAAAAATATATATATTTTTTTAACCCAATGTATTTTATATTTTAAACCCACGGCACACCGGCAATGAGAAGAATTTTCTAAACTGCACTTTCTGTCATTGACTCCAAAAAAAAAGAAAACCGCTCACACCACAGGAACAGTATGGCAGAATATTTTAAAACCGTCACTTTTTCAAACCGCAGTATCCCTTAAAACAGGTAACCGGCCCATGCCTAATCCAGATCTCCATGGGCAGTCAAGTGTTTTGTTGCCTTTTCTCTTTCTCTCAATCAGTGCATTTACAGGCACACTGATATCCCGCTATTATTCCCAATATGACAATATTACGAATTTGATACAGGTCATACAGCATATTCCAGTTGGATATTCCGAAAAAGGCATTTTTCCAAATATATAATTTTTCGATTAAACATGTGGGATATTCCGGTATTATTTGGGTTTTAGGGGCATTCTTTGGACATGGATACAGCACATTCGGAATATGCATCTCAATCAGGGTTTTTACAGCAGGCTTATGGTCAGCTCTGAGCGTTGCTATGGTTGCTGTACAAAAAACCAACCAGCAAACAGTTTGCAAGGCTGCAGACCCGATAAGAAGGAAAAACACAGCTACTTTTAAACATTATCAAAAACTTGGATATTAACAGGTTTTTGGATATGCTCACACAGCTACACCGATCCTTTTCAAGAAGCTGGTTGAAGGAATGAAAGAGGGACGCTGTGTTGGCACGGTCCAACATGTCTGCCATAGAGTCGGGTATCTTTGAATTTTTACGATTCCAATGCCGAAGCGGTACTTTTAAAACGATTCCGATTCTTAAACCGATTCTTGAAAAACTGAAAGACATCAAAGAAAGGAGTCTTTTTTAAATTGAAAATGGTTTAAATTTAACAATATATTATATATTATTTTAAAGTACTTAAATATAAAATAAGTAAACCTAAGTCACCTGACACACAACTACAGTAAGTGAACAATAAATAACAGTTACACTATCAACAAGTAACAACAAAATAAATGTTGAGTTAGTATGCTGTCCAGAGGGAAAATATGGCATTTTAAAAGTAGCCTACATTTATGGTAGCTAGCTAACGGTAGACTACAGAGAAAGGGTGATATTTTTCCATCCGCTTCGGAGCGACAGAGGGAAAATATGTCAGTCGACACATTACGTGCAACCGTTCTAATCCGGTCCTATTACCATTCCAAAACTTTGAAATAATCCTGTGTCGCACAGCAGCAGGTACACTTGAATATCAGTGGAATACTCACTTTCATTAGCAATGTAAACAGCTTAGTCGGAATATCGTCTTTTTCGGAATTAAGGCAAAAACTGGAATATTATGGCTTGCTTTAGGCATGTACTGCTGGATAATGCATAAGCACAAATATCCAGGTATCAATATGTGCCGCTGACACTTACAGGACCCTTTTGATTAGCTTGGCAGTTTTTTGGTGCAAGCAATACTTGATTTGATGTGTAAATATGGATCTTTTTTACTTTAAGTTCAGCATTTACAATTCAAAGGACACAGCATTATGCATCATGAGGCTCTTCTTAGCTTGCTGTCTGATGATTTGAATTATACAAAACCATGGCTCAGCCACTGCTAATTTCCTGCTGTAATTGGTATTCTAAAGGGTTTATTAATTCCAAATATATCCCCCTTTTGTCTACTAATGTGTCAGATAGTGGTGAACAATCGGTCTGAGGGAAAGAAAGCAGAAACCTGTTAGATGGATTATTCAGCATGGTATCTCTGTGGGCATACTTTAAATCCAATCACACACACACCAGGATGAAATATCCAAGATTCACCAGTTATTATTATTATTATTATTATTATTATTACATTTCTTCTTTCTGTTAAATGTCTTGCCACCTGATTTTCAGTTGTCCTTTGTATTCATTGCTCTGTTTGGATTGAATGCTTTCCTTCTCCTTCGCCATGAGTCTACCAAAAGGATCGTCTCTGGCTGCCGAGTGCGAGTCGTGTAACTAAATGCATCTCTGTCTCTTCTCTCTTCACCTCAGCCCAGAGAGAAAGGCCGCATGCGATTCCACAAACTGCAGAATGTACAGATTGCTCTGGACTTCCTCAGACACCGGCAGGTAGGACACATAAAATCATACCTTGAACCTCCACCAAAAAATTAGGCCTGAAACAATTATTACATAATTGTCTAATTGCAATTCTTTTTTTTTAATATAATCACCATTTCTTTGTTTAACCGCATTTAATTACTAACATTAGCTAAGCTCCAAAGGGATATGACTGTTGGTGGTAATTGTCAGTTTATGTTCATTTAAGAAGAAAAAAAAGCAACTTTTAATGTTAATAAAGAGGCGTGGTACACTTCATAAGCTGTGTATATAAGAGTGATATATTTCAAAATTACCATCTGGAATTCATTCAAAACTTTCATTTGTTTGCAAAAATAATACAAACATACATATATTTTTTTTAATTTGACTGAAGGAGACAATTACATTTTTAATTACATTTATTTCTGAGGCAATTAAAGGTCCCATGGCAAGAAAATGTCACTTTATAAGGTCTTTTAACATTAATATGCCTTCCCCCAGCCTGCCTATGGCCCCCCAGTGGCTAGAAATGGCCCTGGGTATCCTGCTCTGCCTTTGAGAAAATAAAATCTCAGATGGGCCGATCTAGAATCTTCCTCTTATGATGTCATAAGGGGCAAGTTTATCTCCCCTTTCTCTGCTTTGCCTGCCCAGAGAATTTGGCCCACCCATGAGAGACAGACATCATGGCTTTCAAACTAGCAAAGTGGCAGTTGGTCAAGGTCACACCCCCCAGCCTCCACTTCCCCCTCTCTCCTCCTCAAAAGCTACAGACTCAGAAATGGCACATACTAAAGCAAGCTCATTGTGGGACTGGTTCTAGTGGCTGTAATTCTGCACCAAGGCTACATTTTGGGAAAGAGACTTCAGATTTGATATTAGGGGACCACTAAGGTCTTTATAAAAGATACTTTAGATATGTTATTGTATATAAAAGCATCGAGAGAGCACCATGTCATGGGACCTTTAATTGTTCAGAAAAAGAGTTGTTGCAGCTTTACAAACAATGGCAATGCCTGGTCTCATTGTGTCTGTGTATTCACGGGAAGCTGTATTCATTCCAGACCATATCACTGCGTTTTGTTTTCTCAGGTCAAGCTGGTGAACATCAGAAACGATGACATAGCAGACGGGAACCCCAAGCTGACCTTGGGGTTAATATGGACCATCATCCTCCATTTCCAGGTCTCCTTCTCTGTCAGTGTTGTGTTTTATTATACTATCGCTCTATACCTCTGTCTCTGGGATCTGCACCTGTCAGCTGATGTTTGTCACCTCCCTGGAACCAATCAGAATGGACGCTGCTCTTCAAAAAAAAAAAGACTCTCAATATAAGACCTAGTTTCTAAACAACAATCAAAAATGAGGATACTTCTCAACCTATTTCTGAGCATTCACAGTTATCATAACACACTATCACTGCAGTCAAGTTTTTCATGAATTTCTGAACAGTATAAAGACCTATACACCAGCAGGGCGTGTAAGTATGAGTCACTCCCTCGCTGACTCCCGAGGGTAGGGGGTGTCAGGCCAGGTGGACAACGTGCTGTAATACACTCCCAACCACATCCTGGATAGCCAGGCCTTTTCCTTTGTATGTCAAGAGCTGCCAGGCAAAAATAGGCAGGGCCACACCTTCTAATATCAAATGATTCAGGTTTAGATGATATGGCAAATAAAGGAGACATTATTTAAATGGTGAAGGGGCCATTGTGCCCTGTAGATATAAACAATGTTCCCAGAGTCTTTATGCTTGTATATAATAGAGGGGATAATAGCTGGGTTGTGGTTGCTAGTGAGTCATAGAGAAAATCTCCCTTGTATTATGTCATTTAGTGCGATTATCCTAAATTAATTTAATTTACAGAGGAAAAATAATTAAGTGTGCTCTGAAGTAAAAAAAAAGTGCATGTAGGATCTGGATTTAAATAGAATACTGTACGCTCCACATGCTTTTCAGTAAAGTAGGTACACAAAAATCTGCAGGGGGGTGACATAACTCCATTTATTTTATCTAAACAGTACTCCTCATTTAAAAAAAATGTTTGAAGACTTGCAGGGCAGAGGTGTGAGAAGTGAATTTGAATGGCACGCACACCTGTTTGTACACGCAAACACAAAATGGAAAACCTGATGCCCATGACTCATTTCTCCTAACCCCAAAATCTCAAAATGAAAAGTAATGTGGATGCCACAGGCGCAGTGGCATTTTCCCAAACAGAAATCCTGCTGCATCCTGTGAGCCAAGTCATAAACAGTAACACTCCAATCTACTGAACACCTAACAAATCATGCATTTGTTGGTGGTCCAAAGCATGCTAATGGACCACCAGGAAAGGTATTAAACCAATGAGTGATAAAGGTGTTAAGTGGGATTAATGATGATTGACTTTTTATTTTGAAATTAACCACGGGTGTCCTGTGATTCCAATAAAACTGCATCTTATGGTTTCCACTAATGACTGATTTCCTCCACATTCCTTCAAAATGGATTCTTCTGCACATCATCCACCTTCCTAACACCGTATTTATATATAACATCCCAGATCTCAGATATTCAGATCAACGGCCTGTCAGAAGACATGACGGCCAAGGAGAAGCTGCTGCTCTGGTCCCAGAGGATGACGGACGGCTACCAGAACATCCGCTGTGATAACTTCACCACCAGCTGGAGGGACGGAAAGCTCTTCAACGCCGTCATACACAAACACCAGTGAGTGGGGCATGTATTGCTGATTAACTGTGTGATTGGGAAATGATAACCACACTTTAAAAAAGGAAATAGTATATTGCACAGGCATGTGAATCTTTTTGCAGAGTACCTGCATAAAGACAATGTCAAATATAAACAATTTAGAAAAATGCAGGGCTTCTGTAATACGACCTGAGATGCTGGGTCTTGTCATGCCACATCACTGTCTTTGAGTTTTATTAAATATAGAGTGCACTGGCAGGGGCGATTCCAGGACTTTTTTAAATGGGGTGGTACCAAGGTTATTACAGTTTTAGCATTTTTCATTAATTTTTATTTTTATTTTGTTTTTACTTTTTTTCAAATTCAGTTTAGTTTTTATTAGTTTTTAAAGCGGGTTTGTTAGTTTATTTTTTATTTTTTTTAAATGCTTAGTTTTAATTTAGGTTTTATTAGTTTTAGTCTTTTTTTGTAATATGGGTTATTTGTCAGGGGTTTCAAAAAGGTCAGAAAAAGTATTGTGTAATAATAACTCAACAAAAACATCATCCAATTTTAGAAATATTTATTTACAATGTATTTAACAATAACACAGTACATACATTTACATATGATGATGAACACAAATATGTAAGTAAGTACAGTAAGAACAGAATGTGTAAGTGACGAGTGCCAGGAAAAAACCTACATAGCCAACAGACTAAAGAAGACATACATTAACAGGTATTTTGAACTTTAGTTTGAGTAAAGAGGAGAATTTTTTTAAGTCAATCGACTCACACAGTTGTGTAGACATCCCAGTATCAATACACATATTAACCCACGTTCCCCCCCGCTTTTGGTGTTCCTGCGTGTTTACTAACCAGCATCGGGTCGTTGGTTAAAGCAGGCCTGTAGTGTTCTCGGTCCTACTGTTGTCGCCGTCATGCTGCCTGGCCCTGTACCCATATGTCCATGCCCAATACCCATACGTCAATGCCCTGTACCCATACGTCCATGCCCTGTACCCATACATACGTCCATGCTCTGTACCCATACGTCCATGCCCTGTACCCATACGTCCATGCCCTGTACCCATACGTCCATGCCCAGTACCCATACGTCCATGCCCTGTACCCATACATACGTCCATGCCCTGTACCCATACATACTTCCATGCCCTGTAACCATACATACGTCCATGCCCTGTAACCATACGTCCATGCCCTGTACCCATACGTCCATCCCCTGTGCCCATACATCCATGCCCTGTACCCATACGTCCATGCCCAGTACCCATACGTCCATGCCCTGTACCTATACATACGTTCATGCCCTATACCCATACGTCCATGCCCTGTACCCATTCGTCCATGCCCTGGACCAAAGTTAGCTTCTGTTTTGGGGAAAGGAAGCTTTGCCTTCTCCTTTACCTTGTTAAGGTCAATATGGCCTTAATACCCTGAAAAAGATTTCAAATATAGCTTTTATTAGACATTTAAGGCTTCAATTTTAAAATCCTACATCAGAATGGTCCAATATTAACCGAGCGACACACTGGATATGTGTTGTCTCACCCTGAGTTGGAATGAATCTGGCATAACAGAAGGGTTCCATTTTAGTGTAGCCTGAAAAAGAGTAAACATATGGCTTTAATTAACAACCTGTAAATTATTTCAAATATAGCTTTCACTGGACATTTAAGCCTTTAATTTTAAAATCCTACATCAGAATGGTCTGATATTACCCGAGTGACCCACTGCATTTATGTTGTGTCACGCTGAGTTGGAATGAATCTGGCACAACAGGAGGATTCTTTTTTAGAGTAGCCTGAAAAAGAGTGAAAGTAAAAATGAGATGTAGCTCAACTGTACTACTCATTTAAAAAAAGGTTTAAAGACATGCAGGGCAGAGGTGTGAGAAGTTAATCTGAATGGCACGCACACCCGTTTGTACAAGCACACACTAAATGGAAAATCTGATATCTATGACTCATCTCTCCTCCAAATGAAAAGTGATCTGGATACCACAGCCACAGCAGTATTTTCCCAAACAGAAATCGTGCTGCATCCTGGGAGCGAAGTCATAAACTAGTTTATTAAACTAAGCTAGGTTAGCCTCCTTGTGCTACTTTCATATTCGTGGGATATTTGCCTGTAATAAACTGTCCACATATTTCATCACCTTCCACTGCAAGTCACTTTCTTTTATCTGACACATTCATAATCAAATAGGACTCTGCCACTTTCTCCCCGACTTTCGGTACCGCCATGATGCCAGGGACACGGACATGTTGTGTTCAATTTGACCTGTGATGCCAGAATTTCTGGGTTCCCAGTCGGAACATAGGTGTATCTTTTCTAGTCTACATCACTTTAGACCTAATAATTGTGGCATGATTTATTGTAATGGAAAGACGATAAGATTTTGACAGCTTCCGTATAGTTGCACTCGCAGTGCTCAAATTCATTTATGCACTTTTATCTGTTTAATTAGCTTGTAAAGTCTGATATTTTTTTGCTATACTCTTACCATGAAGTCTTCTATTTTCTACTAGCTGCAGTTGCTTTAATAAAAACATGAACATTTCAGGCCTTCAGGCTAGGAATACCAAAGGAAGGTGTTGGCCATGAGTACTCTACCACCTTAAGATGATAATTCCTTTAAACATGATTCATTTATTAGATGGTTTGGGAGCCTATAGTGGATTTGAACTTGTTGCTGTTGAATACCAAATATGCTAATTCCCCTAAAGCTGTGATGTGTATTTATAGTAGACTTAGTGGTTAAGGACAGCTTTGTGGGGTGGTTCCTGGGAAATGAATGTGCATTTATTTCTCAGGAAGATTTGTCAATACAATTAATTTCTTTTTAGATATTATTGACAAAGGGCTTTGTGCAGAGGAGTCCAGGCAGCAAACAGAAGAAAAGTGGTATTGGATGAGAGAAAGTAAAAAAGTAGTTCTTTAATGTCATTCTGTAATGAAAGAAAGAGACGCCTGCAGGGGCACGTTTCCTCTTACTCAAGCGTGTTCCTGAAACAGTTTTCTTCTGTCTCTGTTTTGGAGACACCTGAGGCTGGATAAGGGCTGCCTTTTCATAAAGGGCAGGGGTGTGGTGTGTAGGCGTAACTCTTGCACACTTTGGCTTCAGCATGAAAACTGCGGCGTTACTTTGTGCCTAGACATCGTTCATAGCATCCTGGTGCAGAATATGCGTTCATCCAGAGAATCCAAGATTGTCCAGGATTTATGTAGATGTGTGGAGGTTTACAATTTGACTTCGCACAGCTCCTGTCGCATGTAGGTTGCATGTGGCAAAGCGTGATGAAAGAGCAGTGACTTGGCTGTACCACTAGGAGGCTTTTTTATCTCAGCAACCCTGCAGAAGGATAAAGGGGATCTTCACATGATGATAGACCCCTGAGATGATGCATTGGATGGATTTACATGCAACCACTGAGCCAATAAGAGAGAAGGAAACTGTAAGGCCAAGCACTAAAGCAGAAGCATTGTACCTGCTACTGGACAAGGACCGTTAAGATGCTCAGTTTAAGGAAGAAGTCAATGAAGAAGAAGGGACGCCTCGGCTCCAGTGATGGATCTAACAGCGATGTGCGCGACCGGGTGGTCATGTTCTGTGAGGATATCCCATCCGAGGGATCCTCCCGGGACTTAGGGTGGGGTTCCCAAAGCTCAGGGGCTCAGGGCTCCAGCAGTGATGAACAGGGCCACATTTGGAGGTCCCGTAGCTTTCATGGGAGAGAGGGACAGAGCACGAGCAACTCCTCCAGGCCAACGAAGCAGTACTCTGCTGGAGAAATCCGCAATGTGGAGGCTCCTCCTGTTCATGCACAGAATGGGGGCCGTTCTGTACGCATCACAGAGCTGTATGAAGCTGCTTCTCCTGTTGTTTTGTGCACATATTGTATTTACTTGCAGAGATATGCATTGCATATTTGAATATGTGGATTTCGTAATGCATTTAAGACATGACATTATGACTGAAAGGATCTGTTATAGTCTATAGAGTATGCATGCATTATAGATTGATGAGGTTTTTGTGGTGCATTCAATCACGCTGTTCTGCATACACTTTTTTGAAGTTGTGGGTGGCTGCCAACTTAAGAGATGTCAGCTTTGATTATGTCAATTGCTTTAGAAATTACATTCCACCTATAGATACTCTGACATCTGCCAGAGACGGTCAAACGCCCAGAGGACAAAAACGCAGGTGCTGTACAGGTTTGTCAGTAAGTGAACAGGTGGACTTTTTCATAGCATTTAGCCATTGGCAGAAGTCTTAAAAAGGCCCAGCCAGCGCTGCTACTATATTTAGTGTCATACCATATGAGAGAGCAGACCTGTACAGACTGCATTGATTATGTACAGTATATCATAGCATTCCTTCCCAATTCTCAAGTTTTAACTTTGATTTCTGAGGCTGAAAATGCAAAAACAATAGATGCAGATAGTTACAAAGGCATTAACGTATTAAGGCTTTTGTAAGTGAAAACAAATATGGAGCTGTGGGAAAGGGGATAATATTCTGATATTAAATTTGTAAATCTCTGAGGAAAAGAAAAACGTTTTCTGAGATTACAAAGTCATAAATATAGTTCCTGATGCACACAAGCTATCACATCCTCCAAAACGAGTAGTGGTTTTCTTCTGAATAGGCTCAATTCATAGCAATGCCTCTTCCAAGTCCGGGTTCTGATAATATAGATTCTGTGCTAAAATCACGAGTATTAACTTATTGCTAAGTCTGATTCCAAAGTATAATTTGATAGTACAGCCACTGTAGGAATAATGCACGGCAAGTGGTCTGTGGTGTGATGAGGTTGATCCAAACTTGCAAAGTGAAGCAATGTGGTTCCAATTTTTTTCCTATAAAATTTACAACTTTAATCCTGATATGCCATGGTAGATTGTAGCAATTGCTGTCATTTTTCTTTACAATTTCAATTGTAGCTTTACAATAAACATTTATACATTACTATCACATGTATAATGAAAGTGTTGTTATGGAAACTCCTAATGTATGTCCCTAAACTGCAAGTTGTAGTCAGTCTATTGTTGTAGTCAGTGCTATGAAACTCTCATGATACATTTCAGTAGACAACCCCTGAAGATTGATCTGGACCCTGTTGGGGATTAATTGTGTATTTTTTGTGTTCCCCTAGTCCCAGACTCATCGACATGGGCAGAGTGTACCAACAGACCAACCTGGAGAACCTGGAACAGGCCTTCCATGTGGCAGAGAGAGACCTGGGGGTGACACGCCTACTGGACCCAGAGGGTAAGACTGTAGGCCAAGGCCAATTCAATCTGAACCCCCAGACCTGGTTTTGATGATTACATTAATTCAGTATGTTTTTATGTCTTGGCTGCATTGTTTTTGCAAGTTATTATTGGTTATTGCAAAATGACGTTAGACACGGCATATAATGCAAATAATTTGAATTTATCTTTTCAGATGTTGATGTCCCACACCCCGATGAGAAGTCCATCATCACTTACGTATCATCCCTGTATGATGTCATGCCCCGGGTTGATGTCCATGATGGCAGAGCTAATGTGAGCAGAACAATGCATCTTGGTTGATAAATGTGCTTTAGCTAAAAAAAAATTCAATTTAAGTCAAGTCAACTTCATTGTCAATTCTGCAATGTGTGCCAGACATATTGCAGAATTGTACTACTTGTAACGCAAAGGTTTGCTTTAATTTGATCTGATAGAATGCTTGATCAGATTTAATCAAAACTCAACAGGCTTGTGACTCTGCTTATAAATGAGCTTTTGTTTGCAGTCTTTTGCAATGCGTCCCGACGTTTAACAAGAAATAGAAATCTTGTGAAACCAAGTATCACAGTAAATTAACAACCTGTTGTGTTTACACCGCGTAAGCCAAAGGGAAAGGCTCACATGCTGGGTGAAATTTGAGGAAAAAGCAGAAGGGGGGAGGGGTGGTGTATTTGTTGATCATTCACAACGTAACAAAAGAAGCAAGAATTAAATCAACTTTGCAGTATCATGGATATAGTGCCACTAGGCCAGCCATGCTAAAACACTTATTTATGAACATTTCAATATCCAATGGAAAATAATCTCAAAATGAATTAGCACAGCGCTTTCACCCAGAAGAAACGCTTGTTTGTTCCTCTGGAATGGTTTAATCAGAACCTTAAAACCTCCAAACCAACTGTCATCGCCCCATGATGCTCACCTTTTCTGGCTAAACTCCACAAACATGATACCTGAAAGGATCGTCGTCTGGTGTTGCCTGTAGACGGCTCGCAGTCACCTATTGGCGGCTAAACAACTGCCGCTGGTAGCCGGCGTTCTGGAGCTCTGTAGCGGCTAAATACAACCAAAAACTTCCCCTCTGATTTTATCCTTCTATGGCACTAAAGCTAAATTATATATGATCTATTGGTACAGTAGCGTTAGTCCCATTGAAGGATGGGATACATCTGTTCATATACTGTAAAACTCAGTAGTGTGTGTTATATATACTGTATACACTTAACATTTAATGTCCTGTTTAAACCAAATCATAATCTTAAAATTGATTAACGTAAAGGTGAATACTGATACATCTTTTCTAATAAATGTCTTTAAAAACATAGGTACAACTGCACACACTTATTCTGGGAAAACTGGAGAAAAAAGATATGCTTCTGTCTGTTTCCCACCATTGTCTCTCTTCCCCCACTGTCTCCTCTACCTCTGCCCCCTTCATCAACCCCGTCTCCACTCTCTGCCTCCTTGTCCGCTTACACAAGACCTGGATTGTTCGGTTGCCTAATTGAGTTTAGCGTGGTGTGTGAGTGATGGATCATGGCGACGCGGTAGAAGAAGCACCCTCCTGTCTGTCTGTTGTTAAACCTCTTCTTTTTCTGCTGCGTTGGCTGCAGGAGCTCGAGCTGCGCTGGCAAGAATACTACGAGCTTGTGACTCTTCTGCTCCAGTGGATCCGCCACCATGTCATGATCTTCGAGGAGAGGAAGTTCCCTTCCAGCTACGAGGAGATTGAGGTGAGCCGATATGCTGATGATTATGCCTGTGTGCCTGTGTGCCAGAGATTTGTCTTTGTTTTGGGTATGTTTTAGTTGAGCAGCACTAATATACTGTAAATTAAAAAAATGTTTCCCTTAATGCTCAGCATGAAAGTATTGTGAAAAAGGGTATTCCAATAGATCAAAGAACACGCTTACATAATGTCTAGCTGTGAGCAGACAGAAACACCTTTATTCACACACATTGTTGTACTGTAGGTGGGGCAGTGCTGCAGCTGACAAAATACAGCCAAAAGGCAGATAATTCTAAACCTAGTCCTAGGAGCATGATTCCTGTGCCACTCCCTGTTGCAGAACAAAAACTTAGCGTGACTTGAATATTTTTCTTCACTCTCTTTTAAGTCACATTATCAGCAACACAGGATCATCAAAAGTAGCAGCTTGGGTATTCTTCTGTAAAGCAGTTATGTCTGGTTAGAGGGCGATTAACATTTGACTTTAGTAATACAGGCAGTATGAAGTTATTTGACTTATTATAAGTTCAACTCAATTGACACCAGTCATGGGAATAAACAAATAATACTAAAGAGGACAGCAGCACAGATACAGACTTTTAGAACTGTGGCGTGATGTGTTACCTAATTTACTTATCCTATTTAGGAAATTAGGATTTCAAATTCATTTAACTGAGCCAAGTGCATAACAAATCAAGCTCTAACCATTTGTTCTGTAAAGGCTGACGCTGACTATTTTTGTCTTGGAACAAAAGTACATTTTTGAGAAGAAGAAAAATTAGGACATTTAAAGAAAAAAATGTAAATTGCTAATACAAACTTGTTTGGGTATTTTTGCTTTAGCTTCTTTGGCGCCAGTTCTTGAAGTTTAAAGAGGCAGAGCTGCCAGTGAAAGAGACGGACAAGAACCGGTCCAAACACATCTACCAGTCCTTTGAGGCAAGCTAACCATCATTTTCTATTTTTTAGTATTTTATTGAAATCTGTTCTATTGAGTTATTACTTACGCATTCTGCTCCCACCTTCCCACAGAGTGCCGTGCATGCTGGTCAGGTGAAGGTCCCCCCAGGCTACCATCCCATTGATGTGGAGAAAGAATGGGGTCGACTTCATGTGGCCATCCTGGAAAGAGAACGGCTGCTCAGGATAGAGTTTGAGAGGTTAGGAGCATGTCATAACATATTCCTTTTTGATGGATCAGATTTGTAATGAACTAGTTTTTGGTAACAATACAGAACACTATAGTAATAAATAAACAGTGTTGGGAAGGATACTTTCAAAACATATTCTATTACAGAATACATGCCCAAAAATGTAATTTGTAACGTAATCCATTACTCAATCTGAGTAACGCATTCTGAATACTTGGATAACTTCCACACTGAATTGCATTTTATAAGTAAATATAAACATAGCGCTTAGCTAAACATGCCTATTCTGGTGTGTTCTTCTGTTCCAACTGGCTGAATGTGTACATGAGCAAGCAGATAGATTTTTGTATTTGTAGTCCCAAGCTGCATAGCCTACTGCAAAAATCTAACCGTAGTCTTGCTACCAGAAGCTAATTTTAGCTAACGTTAGCTAGCATGTCAGGGCTAAAGTCTTTCAATGGTTTGTGCCTGGAAAATCAATACATTGAAGAATGTAAAGTTGCACGTCAACTAAGCAGGTAGCCACCTGATACAACTATAAAATAGCAAGGTGACCAGTAAAACCACAGCAGAGGACTACCCTTGGCTAATTAAAAAAATTACTTTAAGATGCTCAGGTTGGAGGTGGAGTAATTTGGACGCTGAACGGAGGTTGGTTGCTGGCAAGCAGAGGTCCACAGTTATATTTCATTCACCCTGTTCTTTCTTTAGTGTGAAATGCTGTTTGAATATCAAGATAGAAACACATTCCTGCCCTGACTCTGTTGTGAAACGGAGGAGTATCGTCATGTAATCCATTGATTTCAACAATGTAACGGTATTCTAAATACCACCTATTTCAATTGTAACTGTAAAGAAATACAGTTACTCATTATTTGCATTCTGAATTTGTAACGCCGGTATGTATTCTATTACTCCCCAACACTGTAAGTCTGCATCTAATTTTATAAAGCTAATAACTGAAAAATACCAGCTAGCTAGTAGCTTAGTGGGAAGACAGAGAAAATTAGCATTTCTCTTTGGGGGTGGTTGACAAGAAATTACCCGGAAGAAGGCCTGTGTGCTGCGTGGGTGCCTTTTTTTACTATGTATTATAGCCATATAAATAAAGGCTTTTTAACTTTTTGTTCAGCAAAAGTGCCTTGGTTTTCACACTTTTCAGTAGCTAGTAGCCTAGCCCTTAAGGCCAATGAATTAGATAGCCTGCTAACCTTCCAGCATCGCCAAAGCTGTGCTCATAAAGGTATGACACATTTGCTAAACATTGCCAAATACTTTTTAATTTACCTTTTGACTAAAGTTGCTTCAGTGTCAAACAACTCTGAAAGTTATTTTACCATTTTGGAATTTTAGTTGCTGTTGCTTTAGTTGTTGGAATTTACTTATTGCTTCCTGTTTTGGTAGAAGATTCTGGTTAAAGTCTGTTTGGTTTGTATCAAAACAAGAGAGATGTGTCCCTCATAATTGGACACGTAAAAATAAATAATTAGGTCTAATGAAATAGGATGAGACATTGGTAATTTTCTGAGAGAAGCGTTGCATCATGCCTGGAAAAATGGAATGTCTCCATGTCACAAGATTGTCCGGTCATCTTGCAGTCTGATTGCCTTGTTCATGGTTTTGAGATGGGGAATGACTGAATGAGCAAACTGGATATCTTCATCAGAAGACATTTCCATCTCACTCTGCGCTGCTACTTGGCACAGTATTTCTCTAAGACACAATGGGAGTGTGAGAAGAACTGACTTTCTCGTAGCTGGAACGGTCGTCTTTATAAAAGAGTTAAGGAATGGCATTTGTGAGTGACCCTCATAAATTGGAGTATTTGCTGCAGCGCAGGTGGACGTAAGTTATGATCTTTAGTCCAAAAGCAATGTGGCTGTCTAACATGGGTTTCTAGGCCTAGAAATGTAAGGCAGGGAGTTGATACTGTGGAAGTGTGACAGGGATTATCACAATTTGACTTTAATTTATTGATCTAATTTTTTTTATCGATCTTATCCAGACTGGAGAGGCTCCAGAGGATTGTCAGTAAAGTCCAGATGGAGTCGGGGTCGTGTGATGGAAAACTCAGCCACCTGGAGACCCTGCTGCAGACGGTGAGTCCTACTCAGGTCTTACATTAGAAATACTACATTTTGGTGTGTGTTCACAAAAAAGAAAGCATACAAAGAATCCAGAAGATGATCATTTAGACCACAAGATGTTTGTTAATTTTATTGTGACCAGAGAGTTTGGCATTTAATTTTTTTTCCCCAAAACTTTGTAAATACTAAATCCATTTTTCAAAAAAATTCTGAAGTCTGGAGCCAGTTATGGCTGCTAGCATTCACATACTTAGCCCTCGTATGATTTTATTCAGTTCAAATTACAGACTTCTTAAGCCTTTTTTCTGGCAATTATTTAAAATCAATTGTGTCAGTCAGTGTAACACACCTTTATTTTCCTTTCTAATCTTGTTGGCATTTAAAAAAGAAGATGAGAATTTATATTTTCATTGGCTTTCATCCCTTCAGGACATTCGTCTGCTGAATGCAGGGAAACCAGCTCAGCACACAGCAGAGCTGGAAACGGAGCTGGACAAGGCAGACAACATGATCCGCCTGCTCTTCAACGACGTGCAGATACTCAAGGACGGGCGCCACCCTCAGGCTGAAGAGATGTACCGCAGGTGGGTGTGACGGGTATTGCATTCAAAGTGAACTTTTAACCCTGTTACAAAACAATTCTGAATACAAAAAAGCAGCAATAAAAAGTATTGTGTTTCTTATCTCCACAGGATTTACCGCCTCCATGAGCGCCTGGTGAACTTGCGCACCGATTACAACCTTCGCCTGAAGTCCTCCGGGACGACGATCAAGTTTTCCCAGACGCAGATCTCCCAGCAGTCCACCATGAAAGGTCGGCCTGAGAAAGATGATGTAACCCTTCTCTATGTCAAAGACCTCCTGGCCTGGGTGGAGGAGAACCAGCTTCGCATCGATGGAGCAGAGTGGGGCTCTGATCTGCCCTCTGTGGAGTCCCAGCTGGGCAGCCACAGAGGCCTGCACCAAACGGTGGAGGACTTCCGCTCCAAGATTGAACGGGCCAGGGCTGACGAGGTAGCAGCCTTATCAGAACCACTGGATGGGATTACATACTGCCCGACGTTAAAAGTAACCCTTGTTGCATCTTTTGTTTTCTGCAGAGCCAGATATCTCCTGTCAGCAAGGGCTCGTACAGAGAATACATGGGCAAACTGGACCTTCAGTATGGCAAACTGCTGGTAAATATTTCCATATGTCAAACTGCACTGTAGGTAAAGCTTTACGTTGTAATTGTTCTGATTTTTTTTTAATATCAACTGTTGGATCTTTCCTCTATCAGAACTCTTCCAAGTCCCGTCTCCGGAACTTGGATTCACTCCACGTCTTCGTCAACGCTGCCACTAAAGAGCTGATGTGGTTAAACGACAAAGAAGAGGAGGAGGTCAACTTTGACTGGAGCGACAGGAATACCAACATGACGGCAAAGAAAGACAACTACTCGGTGCGTTGAAGAAGAGGATTTTGTCAAAGATGCTTGGATAAATTAATTAAATGAATGATTGCCATTAACTGTTTCATTTCAAATGTCCAGGGTCTCATGAGAGAGCTGGAGCTGAGGGAGAAGAAAGTCAATGATCTCCAGGTCATGGGGGACAAACTGGTCAGGGAAGCACATCCTGGCAAAAAAACCGTAGAGGTAATTACTGCACTCAACCGAGCTGAGCAGCAAACGTCCACGTACTGTATAAAAGCTACTGAGTGAGCCGTCAACTAATGCACGGTCATCATCATAATCACGTTTCTTGCAGGCTTTCACAGCCGCCATGCAGACTCAATGGAGCTGGATCCTCCAGCTGTGCTGCTGTATTGAGGCTCATCTCAAAGAAAACACAGCCTATTACCAGGTATGGAACAGGGATATTGATGAAAAGTGTTCTGTGGAATTTGAGTTACCAGGGTACAAAATTAGCACCATCCGTCATCCAAATGCTGGTAAAATATGCACGTGGCTGGGAGATGTCATTTGCTCACCAGCAAAAAAAACCCAATGGAAATCTAATTGAGTGGCTGGTAAAAAATTTGCTAGCCATTTGGCTGTTTGACAGAAAAGTTAATTTTGCACCCTGCCAATAACCCTGCAATAAACACCTGCCAATGTTTATGGAGCACAGAGTCAAATGTTCTGTCCCCCATGGTGTCCATTCCTTGCAGTTCTTTGCTGACGTGAAAGAGGCTCAGGACAAGATGAATAAAATGCAAGAGAACATGAAAAAGAAGTACAGCTGTGATCGCTCCACCACGGCCACGCGCCTGGAAGATCTGCTGCAGGATGCTGTGGTGAGTGAGGACTGCATGCATGGGTATATCTAGCTGCACACGCACTTAACCCTTGTGTTGTCATCCCATCAAAATTGAGTATCAAAAATTTTGTTGACGCTTTTTATACATTTTTTTTTTCTTTTTCGTACGTTTTTGTCCCTTTTTTCAACACCCGCTCCCTTTTTTTTGTTTGTCACTTTTTTGACGTTTTCAACACAACGTAACACTAACTTATTAACTTTAGTTTTACAGTTATTTTTGGAATTTATGTTCAATTCATAAGGATATTATACCCAATGTTTGATAAGCAGATATTAGGATTTTTTTTAGACTAAAATTATGTTGATGGATAATCACAGACTGGAATATGTCTTGCCACAGTGTTGTGTAGAATCAATCATGTTATTTTGGGTAATTAAAAAGAACATTGATATAGGAAAACGGGTCGATTTGACCCGAGGACAACATGAGGTTAATGATGCCAGATGAGAATAAAACAGAATATGAAAGAATACCAAGATGATGACCATTTTGCTTCAGAAGCCAAATTGACCCACTGCCTATATTTAATGTTTCCAATTCAAAAACTGAAAATTATTTTATTCTAATCTTGTTTGTGTCAATTATTTTTCACCAGGAGGAGAGAGAACAGCTGAATGAATTCAAGACCCTTGCAACCAGCCTGAACAAGAGAGCCAAGTCCATCATCCAGCTGAAACCACGCAACCCCACCAGCTCCATCAAAGGCAAACTGCCCATTCAGGCCGTCTGTGACTTCAAGCAACAGGAGGTTAGTGATTTGGGATCCATTTACAGCCCAGAGTGGTAATACGTGTCGCAGAACCTCAATGTCTCCTCCTTTAATGTGTGTATTCATCAAATGGTGGATTGTGTTTCAGATTACTGTCCATAAAGGAGACGAGTGTGCACTCCTCAACAACTCACAGCCTTTCAAGTGGAAGGTCCTGAACCACTCTGGACACGAGGCGCTGGTGCCTTCCGTCTGCTTCATGGTGCCTCCAGTCAACAAGGATGCCATGGACAGTGTGTCCAGGTGGGAAAAATAGTAAAACAACAAAAAACGAGTCACCAATGTAAATGTATTGTTCTTATAAAGAGCTTTTCTAGTCTACTCAAAAACGCTTTTAACTGGTAACCAATTCAACAATGTTTCTGTCAACCGATCCAATCTGTGACACATTAAACCAAGTACCAAGTGGTTTGATAAGGTAAAATCCCTGGAGTAGGGTCTGTTTCGTAATTCTTGTGCTGTCTACATTCCTCTCCTACTCCAGTCTGGATGCAGGTCATCAGCAGATGGTGTCTATGTGGCACACGCTCCATATAGACATGAAGAGCATGCTGTCATGGCAGTATCTGATGAGAGACTTCACACAGATACGCTCCTGGAACATCACCATGGTGAGTGTTAACACTTTAATGCAAAAAAAAACAGAAAGAAAGAAAGGAGAAGAAGTCATTAAGAGGTGTTGGGTTAGTTTTGAACTTCACTCTCAAGCTAACGTGTGTGTGGCAGATAAAAGAACAATCCAAAAGCGTAGTATACAATCTTAAGCCAACTGTACTAGAAAACCAGACCAAACCTTTTCATTAGCTATAAATAGCTAATATAATCTAAATAAATAAATCAAGATTTTGTTTGTGCTTTAATGTTTCTGTATATTTTGGTCCATAAAACAAACCTCTGAACCAAAAATCCATCATTAAATCAAATTATAACATCAAGCTCTTTAGAATTTGCACTGAAGTCCCGCCTCCTAATCCACCCCCCATTCTTCTCCACCCTGAGCAGTTCAAATCCATGAAACCAGAGGAGTACCGGCTGTTGATGAGGAACCTGGAGCTCCACTACCAGGACTACATGCGCGACAGCCAGGACTCGCAGCTCTTTGGCCCCGCCGACCGCATGCAGGTCGAGGAGGACTACACCAAGTCCACCCAGCATTTCGACAACCTGATTCGCTCCATGGAGAAAGGTAACAAAATGTCTCTCAATAACAAACTGTCTTTTTCATACTTCATGGATATATAAAGGGAACATACAAAAAGTAAAAAGCAGCTTTACAGTATATATAATTGTCGTTCACCTTTCAGGACTAATGGTTGTTAGGCTCAAAGGTGAGTGATGGCAAGCCAGTCAAAGCTACGGCTCACCGAGATAGTGCGTGTGTGTGTGTGTGTACACGCCTTGGATGAGATGTTCAAAGACATTAGTGTTAGAGTAGGGTTCTGAGTGACTGCATGTTGTTTTGGTTCCCACATTGCTTTTCTTTTATTTGGCAGTTTTGCACACATCCATATTTTGTGCATTAGGCTACAGTTTGTTGTGCTTTTTGTCATGGTGTGGTTATTTCCCAAGAAAAATAATAATGGGAAACACTATTTTTTGGTCTAGGCCTAAACAAACTAGACATATAGCATCACTACAGAAATACTTAAGTTCTTTACATCATCCCGAGTGGATGCAATTCTCTGAGTCAGCAGGGATGTAAAACTCAGCAGCACTACAGTAACTTTGGCCCACAAAATTCATGTAAAGTAGCATCGAAATTATGTTAACAAAACACAATGTCTGCCATAAGCCTTGCGTGGAAATATTTCAAAAGATTGCACCAGCAGCTTCTGAACGCTATACCGTAATATGGAATCCGTCTCAGTTTATACAATGACAAATTGTCAAATATCCCTTCCATGAGGCTGATTACAGACAATGAACTTGGCTTTTTATCTTCCTCGCAGCAATCGTAAAGTTCAAGCTGCATGCAAAGTATATGTTATACATATTCTAATGTTGATTAACACAAATAGTTTTATTTTGCCTTAATACTTATGAATACCAGCAATCCGGTCAGGTTAGAAACCCTTAAGTTTGTTCCCAGGAGACTGTACCTCTGCTCTCGGGACAGAACATGTTAAGCCCTACTACATACTGTAAGCTATAACAGTAGTGCATATCATGTGTTTTTGTCACAACACATGAAGAGCTGCATGTATGATTGTGCTTACATTAACAGTAAATATGTGGTAGATGTCTAAAGTCTAAGATATCTAAGGTGTGTGTTAGTATTGGCCCTTGACTGCATCAAAAGTGAATCAAACACACCTTGCCTTTAGGCTTAATACAGTTAATTTGGTTGTTCTAAACTAAGAAATTCTCTATGCTGATCCACAGGTCAACAGGATGAGTCTCTGTGTAAGAACTACATCTCTGAGATCAAGGACCTGCGAGTGCGTATAGAGGACTGTGAGGCTGGGACTGTGGCTCGCATACGCAGACCCATGGACAAGGAAGCTCTGAAGGAATGTGTTCAGAAGACAACAGAGCAGCAGGTACTGCACATAGCAACATGGCCATACTAATTACACTACATTACCATAATAATTAGACATTAGCAACCATAGGGAGACTGTTACTACGCCGCCTCTATGCTTTACTCTATACTGTGTGCCAATGACTCTCAATACTACATATCAGCAGTGTTATAGACTGTCTATTCATGTTATTACCATAACACTTTCGCATGTCCATTGACTTACTTACAACTCACTTTGCGCCGGACTTGTAATGCCTACTTAATCTGTACTTTATATAGCCTACTGTATTCTTTTTATATTGTGTATTCTGTATTTTTGTGTTGGATTGAATGTGAAACTGTATGTTGTCTTGCACGTTCATGCTTTTCTTGGCCAAGTCGCCGTTGCAAATGGGAACCTGTTCTCAACCTGGCTAACCCTCGGGTTGTCTTCCCGTCAAAATTGAAAAATCAACACTTTTGTTGACGCTTTTTATCAATGTTTTTAACTTTTTCTTACGTTTTTGTAAATTTTTTCAACACTTTTGATGCTTTTTATCAATGTTTGTCACTTTTTTTGACGTTTTCAACACTACATAACACTAACTTATTAACTTTAGTTTTACAGTTATCTTTGGAATTTATTCCAAAGGTCAATAAACCTCATTTATAGAACATTATACCTAATGTTTGAATTAGAAAAGCAGAATTTAAGAAGTATTTAGACTACATTTAAAGGAATGTATGTTGATGGATAATCACAGACTGGAATATGTCAACTTTATGTCATATATGTCAATACTATTTCAAAACCACTTCAATTTTTTTTCTCTAAATAAATATAAAATTGAATAAGACACCCCAATATTAATGAAAGTAGAGATTTGTACTTGCCAAAGAGCATTGTGTGGAATCAATCATGTTATTTTTGGTAATTACAATTGGGCAGTTAAAAACAACATTGACGTAGGAAAACGACGAGGACAACATGAGTGTTAAATAAAGGTTAAATAAAAAAAAAATAAAAAATAGGCTTGAATCAGATGGAAAGTTCAGAGAGAGTTGCCAATACCAGTTTGGTTTGGATTTCTCCAGTCATTTGTTTTTCATTTGTTGCCAACTGTTGTTGTCTTCTTCTGCTGTACAGAAAGTCCATGTGACGCTTGAGGGCCTAAAGAAGGACCTTGGTAAGGTTTCTGTGAAGACACAGGAGGTGTTGGCCTCCCCTCAGCAGTCTGCGTCAGCTCCTGTTCTGCGCTCGGAGCTGGACCTCACCGTGCAGAAGATGGATCAATACCTACATGCTCTCCTCGGTTTATCTCCAGAAGTGAGTCCCAGCTGATTGCTCTTCGGAGAAAATGCGCTAATGCCCCTACTGTGTGCCTGTAATGCTATTTTATTTACTTTTTTGGTTCTTGCCCCCAGGCTGAAGACTGTGGAAATGGTCATCCGTAACACTCAGGGTGCCGAGGGAGTTCTCAAGCAGTACGAGGAGTGTCTTCGCGATGTTCACACTGTGCCCAGCGATGTCAAGGAAGTAGAGACTTACAGAACAACGCTTAAGGTAAACATATAATTATTTTAATCGGTGTTTCGGGTTCAGGGATAAAGAATTTGTTAAAGGAGAACTTTCTCAAGTTATTGTAAATTTCAGTGGTTTCCAAGCTGGGCGGGGCATATTTATAAATATAAATAAATATTGCATGGTTCTGCTGCAGAGCTAGAAAAACATGAACACATTTGTGAAGGGACTGCCAGGTAAATGTAAGGCAGACAAAGCTACACCAAACACCACAACTACCAAAACAGAGACAAGAAAATATTTACACCATTCAATCTAAGGAGCCTGATTCAAATCGCTTTTGGGTCTCATTGACTATCCTATCGTGGATGCGTAACTCTCTCTCTCTCGCCCCTTCATGGAGAACAGCTTATCTCAATTCAATTCAAAGAGGCTTTATAGGCATTGGGAACAGACATTTTAAAGGTCCCATTACATGGTGCTCTTTGGATGCTTTTATATAGACCTTAGTGTTCCTGATATTGTTTCTGAAGTCTCTTTTATATAGACCTTAGTGGTCCCCTAATACCATATCTGAAGTCTCTTTTATATAGACCTTAGTGTTCCTGATATTGTTTCTGAAGTCTCTTTTATATAGGCCTTAGTGGTCCCCTAATACCATATCTGAAGTCTCTTTTATATAGACCTTAGTGGTCCCTAATACTGTATCTGAAGTCTCTTTTATATAGACCTTAGTGGTCCCCTAATACCATATCTGAAGTCTCTTTTATATAGACCTTAGTGGTCCCCTAATACCATATCTGAAGTCTCTTTCCCAAAATTCAGCCTTGGTGCAGAATTACAGCCACTAGAGCCAGTCCCACAATGAACTTTCCTTAGTATGTGCCATTTCTGAGTCTGTAGCTTTTGAAGAGGAGGGGGGGAGGGGGCAAGGTGAAGGCTGGGGGTGTGGCCTTGACCAACTGCCACTTTGGTCGATTGACAGCCATGATGTCTCTCTCTTATGGGTGGGCCAAATTCTCTGGGTGGGTAAAGCAGAGAAAGAGGAGGTAACCTTGCCCCTTATGACTTCATAGGGAGCAAGATTCCACATTGGCCCATCTGAGCTCTCATTTTCTCAAAGGCAGAGCAGGATACCAAGGGCTCGGTTTATACCTATCACCATTTCTAGCCACTGGGGGACCATAGGCAGGCTCCGGGAACGCATATTAATGTTAAAAAAACTCATAAAGTGACATTTTACTGCCATATGGGACCTTTAAGTGAAACTAATGTATACATATAGGCCTACAACAGGATGACAAATGTTTAGGAATAACTATAGCAGCGGTTGTATACAAAACTACAAATCATCCCATAAACCAATTGGGAATTGTTTCCATTAAGCAACGCCTTGTGTGAACTGGTGGTTTTGACCTTGTTTGTTCACTGCTGACTGGCTTTTATTTTTACGTTTGTTTCATGAAATGTGCAGAAAATGCGAGCTGAGGCAGAAGGTGAACAGCCAGTGTTTGATTCTCTGGAAGAAGAGCTTAAGAAGGCGACAGCAGTGAGTGACAAGATGTCACGTGTGCACAGCGAGCGTGACACCGAGCTGGACCACTACCGCCAGGTCCGGTCTAGTCTCCAGGACCGCTGGAAGGCCGTGTTCGCGCAGATGGACATCCGCCAGAGAGAGCTGGAGCAGCTCGGCCGCCAGCTAGGCTACTATCGGGAGAGCTATGATTGGCTGATCAGCTGGATTTCTGACGCCAAGCAAAGGCAGGAGAAGATCCAGGCGGTGACCATCAATGACAGCAAAACTCTAAAAGAACAACTGGCCCAGGAGAAGGTATATATCGTGTAGCTCTTCATATTTCCTCAGCATTCATTGTCTTACAATTTTCACATTAACTAGCTTGGTTTTTAATTCAAACCTTTTTTCAAACAGAAACTGCTGGAGGAGATTGAGAATAACAAAGACAAAGTTGATGAGTGTCAAAAATATGCTAAAGGTTACATTGACACTATTAAGGTGAGCATTGAACAACACTAGTTTGCATTCATTATTGTAAATATTGTAATTTATAGATATCTTTATTGTCATTGTTTCAACAAACAGAAATATAAAATTGAAATAGTCAAATTTTGTGGAAAATAAAATAAAAAGGAGCATTTAGAGAAAGTATTTGTGGCATAACTGATGTATGGAAGATGTTCTTTTTTTCTCAAATAGGACTATGAACTCCAGTTGGTCGCCTACAAAGCTCAAGTGGATCCTCTTGCTTCTCCCTTGAAGAAATCCAAACTGGATTCTGCTTCTGACAACATCATTCAGGAGGTTTGTTTCTTAGAACCCGTGTTGGATACAGCCTCGGGAAAAATAGTGAATAATCTGATAAAGGACAACTTAACCATGAATGGATTTCACTGTGAAAGACACGTGCATGAAGCTGAAAATGACATGTGTTTTATTTTGTTGTTTCTCCCTGTGTCAGTATGTAACACTGAGGACCCGGTATAGTGAGCTGATGACTCTGACTAGTCAGTACATCAAGTTCATCACCGACACGCAGCGCCGCCTGGAGGACGAGGAGGTGCGTGACAACAGGCTGAGGATCCCAAACAAACTAAATTCTAACATTAACCTAACCAACCAACCAAATAATCAACCAACTGATAAACGAGATTGTCCGCCGATCATGCATGCACGCACTGTGTGTGTCACACACACAGACACGCACACACATTACATTAATGTACGGGTGACAAATGGCTCCTTCGCACTGGTTACACTTGAAACATTGGCATGCTGTAGCTGAGCTAAAAAAAAATCATATTTTGTGTCTATTAGTAGATTATATCAGATTATATTAATGCAAATGATTAGTGAAAAAGTGAGAAAAACATCACTAAAATAAGAGTTGCAAACAAATGCGATGCATGAGGTTTGAGTGTGTTTACTATCAAATGAATGCAGTGTTTAAATAGCTTATTCATTAGGAAGCTACATTGAGGCCATAATTCCCAATATTAGTCTAAAACTATACTAAACAACTATACTGTGTGGTTGTAGTATCTACTCCATTCATTTTGTGTAGCGTGGTGTTGTAGATTTAGAATGTGGGGTTCTTTCTTTCACTACGATTTTCCTTTCCTTTCTTATCCATTTGGCCACTTCATTTCCTGAGGGTAAAATCAAAGTGAAGACTGTGTTTCAGTCTGCTTATCATGGTCTTCAGCTCTCCGTTTCCCCTAAATTAACCACAGTTTAACGTTTTACATTCTTTTCTAACCCTAATGTTTTGTTTGTTTCTTTGCTCCTCTTAACTGCTTGCCAGTGCTTTGCCATGATGAATGCTTAACTTGTTTGAGCATTAAAGAGGTAAATTACTCAGTGTTTCAAGTACCTACTGTAACGTATACTCTCCGTTCCCTCTGTCATGCTAACACCTGTGTTCCTCTCAAACTGCATTTTGGTTTTTTTATGGCTTTTTTTTTGCTTTCACAGCACCTTTTAATAGAATTACAGTAGCTATCTGCACTTTGTTACACTATGTATTCAATATTCTATTTTTTTATTCCTTTTCAACTTTCTGACACTTCCTGGAGTCATAAACTGGTTTCCTAATTTTACTGTCACATCTCAAAACTCTTATCCTTGACATTGGCTTTCCTTTCCCTTCCATTTTGTAGCATATAGTGATTTAAAGAACCCCGTGCATGGGATGAGATACAAGCTAGTCTAAGGAAATAGTGTGAATAATACTGTAACAGCCTTTATTTCAGAAAGAAAGCCCACACTGGACACAGACAATTAAAAAAAAAAAAAAAAAAAAAAAATTATATGAAAACTTTTAACAGAACCCTACCTTAAATAACTGGACATTTATATCAAACATAGCAATATTTTAATAGTCTTTATAAAATAAATGTGTGGGAAATACTCTATTGCTATACTATTGCTATTCAAAGTTGAAATCTACATTTCAGCAAATTATATGATCATAATTTAAGGTTAATTATAGTATATATTATTATTGGAATCACATATATGATGCAGTTTTTGAAGGTTAGTGCTACAGCTACAGTTGCATGCCATATGATTTGATGCTGTGTTGTGAAGTGATATTTTGTTTCCATACATGTATTCATTCATCCCGATCATCCATTTTTCCCTGAATTGTCTTGTCATTAATTATTTTCATTGCATCGTGAGTTTAACATCACTTGAATCACATGAATGTGCATCTAATTTATGTCTAGTGATTGATGTTTGAGCTAACCTTAACATTAACATTGCCTGGGTAATACAATACATTAAATTGCTCTTATTCCAGTGTGATTAGGCTGTGATTACTACAGTAATCACAATTTGAATCTACACGGTTTTGAGCTAGTTAATGTAAAGTGCTACCTTTAACATATCATGCTTGATTATAATTCTTTCTTTACCATTTGCTTCCACTAATGTAGAAAACTGCAGAGAAACTCAAAGCGGAAGAGCAGAAAAAAATGGCCGAGATGCAGGCTGAGTTAGACAAACAAAAGCAGTTAGCTGCGGCTCATGCAAAGGCCATTGCCAAAGCTGAGAAAGAGGCTCAAGAACTGAAGCTCAGAATGCAGGAAGAAGTAAGCAAGAGAGAGGTTGCTGCTGTGGATGCAGAAAAGCAAAAGCACAACATCCAGCTGGAACTGCAGGAGCTCAAAAACCTCTCTGAGCAGCAGATCAAGAACAAAAGTCAACAGGTGGATGAGGCTCTTTACAGCAGAACCAAGATTGAGGAGGAAATCCACATCATCAGGATACAACTTGAGACAACATTAAAACAAAAGTCTACTGCCGAATCTGAGCTTCAAGAACTTCGAAACCGAGCAGCTGAAGCTGAGAGACTCCGAAAGGCCGCCCAGGAAGAAGCTGAGAAGCTCCACAAACAAGTCAATGAAGAGACCCAGAAAAAGCGCATGGCAGAGGAAGAACTCAAACGCAAATCTGAGGCAGAGAAAGAAGCTGCTAAGCAGAAGCAAAAAGCACTGGAAGACCTCGAAAACCTCAAGATGCAAGCCGAGGAGGCCGAAAGGCAAGTGAAGCAAGCGGAGTTAGAAAAGGAGAGGCAGATCAAGGTTGCTCAAGTGGCTGCCCAGAAGAGTGCTGCGGCTGAGCTCCAGAGCAAACACATCTCCTTTGCAGAAAAGACCTCGAAATTGGAGGAATCCCTCAAACAAGAGCATGGCGCTGTCCTTCAGCTGCAACAAGAAGCAGAACAGCTCAAGAAACAACAGGAGGATGCTATAAAAGCCAGAGAAGAGGCGGAAAAAGAGCTTGAGAAATGGAGGCAAAAAGCTAATGAGGCCCTCCGTCTTAGACTCCAGGCTGAGGAAGAAGCCCACAAAAAGAGCCTTGCTCAAGAAGAAGCTGAGAAACAAAAGGAGGAGGCTGAGCGTGAGGCTAAAAAGAGAGCCAAGGCTGAAGACTCAGCTCTGAAGCAAAAAGATATGGCCGAGAAAGAACTCGAGCGGCAAAGAAAGGTAGCTGAGAGCACGGCTCAGCAGAAACTTACTGCCGAACAGGAACTGATTCGACTTAGGGCAGACTTTGACAACGCAGAACAGCAGAGATCCCTCCTTGAAGATGAACTTTACCGCCTGAAGAATGACGTCATTGCAGCACAACAACAACGGAAACAGCTAGAGGATGAACTGGCCAAAGTGAGGAGCGAGATGGATATACTCATTCAGCTTAAGTCCAAGGCAGAAAAGGAGTCCATGACCAACACAGAGAAGAGCAAACAACTTCTTGAGGCTGAAGCCGCCAGGATGAGGGATGTGGCTGAGGAAGCAAGCAAGCTTAGAGCCATCGCAGAGGAGGCCAAGCATCAGAGACAAGTTGCTGAGGAAGAGGCAGCTCGCCAGAGAGCAGAGGCTGAGAGAATTCTCAAAGAAAAGCTGGCTGCAATCAGCGAGGCCACTCGTTTAAAAACAGAGGCTGAAATTGCCTTGAAAGAGAAGGAGGCCGAAAAATGAAAGACTCCGGCGCCAAGCTGAGGACGATGCTTACCAGAGAAAAGCTCTTGAAGATCAGGCCAACCAACACAAGCTAGAGATTGATGAAAAGATCCTCCTACTGAAAAAATCGTCCGAGGCTGAAATGGAAAGACAAAAGGCCATAGTGGATGACACACTGAAACAGAGGCGAGTTGTCGAAGAAGAAATCCGCATTCTTAAGCTCAACTTTGAAAAGGCATCATCTGGGAAACTTGATCTGGAGCTAGAACTGAACAAACTGAAAAACATTGCAGAGGAAACTCAACAAAGCAAACTAAGGGCAGAGGAGGAGGCAGAAAAACAAAGAAAGCTTGCCCTTGAGGAGCAGAAGAAGAGGAGGGAAGCAGAAGACAAGGTCAAGATGATCACTGCTGCAGAGGAAGAGGCGGCCAGACAACGCAAGCTCGCTCAAGACGAGCTCAATCGTCTGAAAAAGAAAGCAGAAGAGGCCCGAAAGCAGAAAGAAGAGGCTGACGTCGAAGCAGAAAAACAGATTGTTGCAGCACAACAAGCAGCCCTGAAATGCAGTACCGCTGAGCAGCAAGTCCAAAGTGTCCTCGCCCAACAGAAGGAAGATAGCATCACACAGAAGAAGCTTAAGGAAGAGTACGAGAAAGCCAAGAAGTTTGCCAAAGAGGCAGAGGCTGCTAAGGAGAAGGCAGAGAGGGAGGCAGCTCTCCTTCGTCAACAAGCAGAGGAAGCAGAACGGCAAAAGGCAGCTGCTGAGAAAGAAGCTGCAATCCAAGCCAAAGCTCAGGAGGATGCCGTGAGGTTGCGGAAGGATGCTGAATTTGAAGCCGCTAAACGAGCACAAGCAGAAAATTCAGCACTCAAGCAGAAGGAACAGGCCGATGCCGACATGGCAAAGCACAAAAAACTGGCAGAGCAAACACTGAAACAGAAGTTCCAAGTGGAGCAAGAGCTCACAAAGGTCAAACTGAAGCTTGACGATACCGATAAGCAGAAATCTCTCCTGGATGAAGAGTTGAAGCGCTTGAAGGACGAGGTTGATGATGCTGTCAAACAAAGGGGCCAGGTGGAGGAGGAGCTGTTCAAAGTCAAGGTTCAGATGGAGGAGCTACTCAAACTGAAAACCAGAATTGAGGAAGAAAATCAACGCCTCATCAAGAAAGACAAAGACAACACACAGAAGTTCCTCGCCGAGGAGGCTGAAAATATGAAAAGGCTTGCAGAGGATGCTGCTAGACTTAGCATAGAATCCCAAGAGGCCGCACGCTTGAGACAGATTGCAGAAGACGACCTCAATCATCAACGAGCTCTTGCAGATAAAATGCTTAAAGAGAAAATGCAGGCCATACAAGAGGCATCTAGGCTCAAAGCAGAGGCAGAGATGCTCCAAAGACAGAAGGACTTGGCTCAGGAGCAGGCACAAAGGCTGCTGGAGGATAAGCAACTAATGCAACAACGCCTGGAGGAGGAAACTGAGGAATACCAGAAGTCACTTGAAGCAGAGAGGAAAAGGCAATTGGAGATCATAGCCGAATCGGAAAAACTCAAACTTCAGGTTTCGCAGCTCAGTGAAGCCCAGGCCAAAGCTGAGGAAGAGGCAAAAAAATTCAAGAAACAAGCTGATAACATTGCTGCCCGTCTTCATGAGACTGAAATAGCCACCAAAGAAAAAATGACCGTAGTGGAAAAACTGGAATACGAGCGACTCAATACCAGCAAAGAGGCTAGCGATTTACGCAACGCAATCGCAGACCTTGAGAAGGAGAAGTCTAGACTGAAAAAGGAGGCAGCAGAACTTCAAAATAAGTCTAAAGAGGTATTGTGTCAAAAATGGCATAACAGAGCAGCTTATGTCATTGTTAACTCTATCTTAAAACTAACACAATACTTTCTTTGAATTTCCTCTATTCTTTTCTTTGACTAAACTAACCATGAAACCAAATCTTTGATTTAAAATGTGATATTGACCTTATGTTTGTGAATACAGTGCACTGTGCTTATGCAGATCACACCCTGAATGAACCCTCATATAATGGAATGTTTTTTTTCATTTTGAGACATGCTTCATATTTATTTCCATTTCAAAACTCAGTTGCAACTCAGTTCCAAAAGAAGTCAGATTGATATTATTGAAATTATGATATTTCATTAGCAATTTAGCCAAAATGCTCATCTTTAGTGTAATTAGAGAGATAGCCTTGCATTACAATACATGCACCCACAGTTTACTGGAATCCCTAAATCATGAATGTTGGCTGTATTTGCAGGATCCATAAACATTCAAACTTGCCCATCAGTGGCTAAGAAAAAGACATGCTACAAACAATCTCCTATTTGTAACAATCCCCAGTATTCATTGTGAATGCTGTTTTAAGATAGGCAGACACCTCCACCAAACAGGCTTCCACCTCACCAGATATATGTATTTGTTGGTGAAGGCCAAATGAAGCTTCGTGAACCAGTGTCTTTATTTTTTGACCCACTAGATGGCACTCTTGGTTTTAAGAAAAAGACCTAATGCGTTGCAATTCAGTGTATTCTCAACCCTTTGTTGAATAAAGAGAAGTCTAAGAGAGAGCACCATCTAGTGGGCTCTGACAATAAAGACACTGGTTCACAAAACTTTATTTGGCCATCACTAGTATTTGTATTGGCAAAACTCTGTTTCCAACATCCACAGGCTAAAACATTTTCCAGAGGATGTGTATGTCACCATACCTATCAAGCCCACAATCTGACATGACCATGACATGCACTAGTGTACATCAATTGACACAAAAGGCATGCAACAGCCCTTACTTCCTGGTTGACCAGTGTAACACCCTATTGGAAGAGGCAATAATTGCTGTATTATGTACCATGCACTACAATTGAGAACATTGTTGGTATGTTCATCTGCTATTACACTGAACAGGTACTAGGTAATTAATGTATACATATTTTAAAAGGTACCACCATGCAGATCTGAGGGTATTATCCCTCTTAAACTTAAGCATTACATGATGTGTTTTCCTCAATTATGCCCCTTGCCATTTAAATTCATCTAATGTGTTGTGTTACACAACACATTAGATGAATGTGTTGTGTAACACCTTAGACTGTCTCTAATACATCAAAATACAATTACTCTTATCCAATAATTAGCACCAACGTCTCATGCAACAAAATTGCTCCACTGTTGCAACGCATGTAATAACACAACGGTTCAATCCAAACAAGTTTAATTATGGTAAACAACAATTACCAATGTATTTATAGTTTGTTAAAGCTTTCATATTTATATTAAAACTATAGACTTTGTCAAATCTAGATCATCATTATCCAGCTTTACCGTGTTAGATATATTTATTAACTGATTTTTAACACTATACAGAGTACTATGGTGGACCTGAGAGCTCAATGCACTGCAAATGAACAGACAGATAGATAAAAAACAAGCTTTAAGAATAGAAAACATATGAAAAAAGACTGCCATTACAGAAAACAAATACAGAAACACACTGCAAATCCAGAAAACAACCACATACGGAAACACGCTGCAAATATAGAAAACACAACGGAAACTGTTTCAAGGGGACACTAAAAAAATGCTAAAATGTAGTCAAATATTTTATGTGTATTTTAACATTTTGATCGCGTCATTCAAACAGTACTGCAGATATCTGCAGTGTCCATTCCATCTAATGTTAGCCTTTTGTGATTATAGGCTTTCCATTTAAATAATCTGACAATATACACATACGTATTTGTGAAACATGCTATTTGGTAGCTGGGTAAAGTTACCTTCAAAAAAATTGTTAATAAATTGCATTTATTTTCTTAATTTGCAGTGTGTTGTGCATTTAGGGACACTGTAAAGTACCCTAATTTTTACACAAATATTTAGGATCCTTTTTAATTCTATTTGCAGTGTGACCTCTTGATAAGCAACATATTACACATTATAAATAGAAATGTAGTATTTTTAACTCACTTACAGTATATTTACTCAGTTTTGTAGATGCAGTACATTATATAAGGTAACACAATCCACTCCAAGTAGCCGTAAATTATTTGGAGTATGGTTATTTTAATTCTCATTGTTGTTGTTCTGGACTTTAGAATGTCTGCGAAAATACAAACAATGACAATATATTATCCTAAATCTGGAAATAGGAATCCTAAATAATGAGTACTTTTACTAAACATATATACTGCACAATCAATTTTGAAAATGTAGAAAAACACTTGTATAACTTAAATTAGGGATTATTGTTATCTCCATAAGCAGAGTGCATTGTACACATTTTATCCATCACAAATTAAATAAACAAAATAAACAATTTGGATGAATAAAAATGTATAGACTATATGTGCCTCACTTATATACCTATTGTAACTTCTGTTTTCTATATTTTTCTCTCAGATGGCTGATGCACAGCAGAAACAAATCGAACATGAGAAGACAGTGCTCCAGCAGACATTCCTGACAGAAAAGGAGATGCTTTTGAAGAAGGAGAAGCTAATTGAAGATGAGAAAAAGCGTCTAGAGAGTCAGTTTGATGAGGAAGTCAAAAAGGCCAAAGCTCTCAAAGATGAACAAGAACGCCAGAGACAACAGATGGAGGAGGAGAAGAAGAAACTCTACGCTACTATGGACGCGGCCCTCAATAAACAAAAAGAGGCTGAGAAAGAAATGCTTAACAAACAAAAAGAAATGCAGGAACTGGAGAAGAAGAGACTTGACCAGGAAAGGCTACTCGCAGAAGAGAACCAGAAATTGCGCGACAAGCTGCATCTGCTTGAGGTAGCACAAAAAGAAGTCCCTGACAAAGAGCAAATCCGTGTTACAATGGTTGAGACAACAAAGAAGGTTTACAATGGTCAAACTGCTGGTGATACAGTAGACAGTGCAGAGAAGAGACCAGATCCCTTGGCTTTTGATGGCATCCGTGATAAAGTACCTGCAAGCAGACTTCATGCTGTTGGCCTTTTATCCAAGAAGGAGTTTGACAAGCTAAAAAAAAGGCAATACCACTGTTCAAGAGCTTGGGCAGACTGAAAAACTGAATCAAATTCTTAAAGGAAAGAACTGCATTTCTGGTGTTATTACACCATCTAATCAAAAAATGTCAATCTATGAAGCATCAAAAGACAAGAAGATTACTCCAGGCACAGCAATAATCCTTCTTGAAGCCCAAGCAGCCACAGGATACATTGTAGACCCAATTAAGAACAAGAAACTTTCTGTTAATGAGGCTGTGAAGGAAGGCTTGATTGGCCCTGAACTGCACAACAAAATGCTTTCAGCAGAGAGGGCAGTTGTTGGCTACAAAGATCCGTACACTGGTGGGAGGACCTCTGTCTTTGATGCTATGAAGAAGGGTCTGATAGAACATGATCATGCCATTAGAGTCCTTGAGGCTCAGCTTGCAACTGGTGGCATTGTCGACCCTATCAATAGTCACCGTGTACCCAATGAAACAGCCTACAAAGAGGGACTATACGATGTTGAAATGAACAAGATAATGGAAAAACCTTCAGATGACACAAAGGGATACTTTGACCCCAGCACTCAGGAGCCTTTGACATATTCTGAGCTGATGGCAAGATGTACCACTGACCCTGAAACTGGTCTGCTTCTTCTGCCAATCACAGACAAAGCTGCTCAGTGCTCAAGTATATACACAGAGGAGGAGACCAAGGATGTGTTCAGCAAAACAACGGTGTCTGTGCCATTTGGACGATTCAAGGGAAAGACTGTCACCATTTGGGAAATAATCAATTCCGAGTACTTCACTGATGACCAAAAGAAGGACCTTCTCCGTCAATACAAGACAGGCAAAATCACAATCGAAAAAATCATTAAGATTGTGATTACTGTGGCAGAGGAAAAAGAAAAGAAGAATGAGATAACCTTTGATGGTCTGAGAGCACCTGTCCCTGCAACAGAACTCCTGGAATCTAAAATCATTGATAAAGACATATACAACAAATTGCACAAGGGCAATGCGACAGTCAAAGAGGTGTCTGAAACAGAGCCTGTCCACAAAGCACTAAAGGGAACAAACTGCATTGCAGGTGTGGTCATCAATTCATCCAAGGAGACAATGTCCTTCTATCAAGCTATGAAGAAAGACATGATGAGAGTCGGGCCTGCCTTGAATATGCTGGAAGCCCAAGCAGGAACAGGCTATTTGGTTGACCCTGTTCATAATCAGAAGTACACTGTTGATGAAGCTGTCAAAGCAGGTGTTGTGGGTCCTGAGCTGCATGAAAAACTGCTATCTGCAGAGCGAGCTGTTACAGGTTACAAAGATCCTTACACTGGAAAGACTGTATCTCTGTTCCAGGCAATGAAAAAAGATCTCATACCTAGAGAACAAGGAATCCGACTGCTTGATGCCCAAATGACCACCGGCGGCATAATTGATCCAGTAAACAGCTATCACATTCCTCATGATGTGGCTTGCAAGAGAAATTATTTTGATGATGAAATCAAGCAGATTCTTAACAGTCCCACTGATGAAACTAAATGCTTCTTAGACCCCAACACAAAAGAACATGTCACATACTCACAGCTTTTTAAGAGATGTGTCACTGACAAGAAAACTGGTCTCCAGCTTCTGCCTCTTTCTGACGAAGCAATCAATGCAAAAGAGGAGCCAATATACACTGATGCCCAGACAAAGGAGGCTATGACTCAGGCAACTGTGGAACTTGACTCTGGACCATTTAAGGGCAGGAAGATGACCATCTGGGAAATCATCAACTCTGAATATCTCACTGAAGAACAACGGCTTGACCTGCTCAGACAGTTTAGGTCAGGAAAGATTACAATTGAAAAGATAATCAAGATTGTCATCACATTTGTAAATGAGAAAGAGGCCAAGAAACAAGAACAGTCCAGCTTCAAAGGACTCCGAGCTCCTGTCCCAGCAGGCTCTCTGTATGATTCCAAAATCATTGACAAACCAACCTTTGACCTCCTTCAACAAGGCAAAACAACACCCAGAGAAGTCAGTCAGAATCCCAATGTCAATAAATACCTCCAGGGCTCTGATAGTATTGCTGGCATCTACCTTGAGCCAACCAAAGAGAAACTGAGCATTTATCAGGCTATGAAGAAAAAACTCCTCAGACACAACACAGGTCTTTCACTTCTTGAGGCCCAAGCCGCCACTGGGTTCCTTGTAGATCCAGTGAGGAACCAGTGCCTGACAGTAGATGAGGCAGTGAAGTCAGGTCTTGTTGGTCCAGAGCTACATGAAAAACTTCTCTCTGCAGAAAAAGCTGTTACTGGCTATAAAGATCCTTTCACGGGCAACAAAATCTCCCTCTTTGAAGCAGTGAAAAAAGATCTCATCCTGAAAGAGCATGCCACGCCACTGATAGAAGCACAGATGGTTAGTGGAGGAATCATTGACCCTGTAAACAGCCACCGTGTCCCAACTGATGTTGCATATCAGAAGAACATTTTCAGTAAAGAAATGGCCAAGACCCTATCTGAACCATCTGATGATAACAAGGCTTTCTCAGACCCAGAAACCGATGTTAATGTTACCTACAGACAGCTTAAAGACAAGTGCAAAAAAGATCCCGAGACAGGCCTATATATCCTTCCACTCTCTAAACCTCAGTCTCCAACTGTTGTTGAGAAGACATACCTTTACACAGAGGAACAAACACAAAGTGACCTGACCAGCACACAGATTGACATTCCAATCGAGGGGCTTGCTGATAAACCAGTGAACCTTTGGGAAATTATGAACTCAAATTTGCTTCCCGAGCAAGAGAGGCAGAAGCTCATGGATGAATATCGCTCTGGTAAGATCACGAAAGAGCGGATGATCATCATTATCATTGAGATCATGGAGCAGAGAGAGATCATTAGAAATGATAGTCCACTGTCATATAAGACTATAAGGAGAATGATAACTATTGAGGAGCTCTACAGTGCCCGCATCATTGACCTAGAGACATACAACCTCCTTAAACAGGGCAAGAGGAACATCCGTGACATAATGGAGATGACCAGTGTGAAACAGTATCTCTATGGCACAGGCTGTGTTGCTGGGGTCACAACAGACTCAAGCTCCAAGATAAGCATATACCAAGCAATGAAGAGAGGATTTATTAAACCTGAACTAGCCCTTAGCCTCCTAGAAGCACAAGCTGCTACAGGATTCATTGTCGATCCAGTTAAAAATGAAACACTGACGGTTGATGAAGCTGTTCGAAAGGGTGTTGTCGGCCCTGAGATCCATGATAAACTTCTGTCAGCTGAAAGAGCAGTCACAGGATATAAAGATCCATACAGTGGGAAAACCATATCTCTTTTCCAGGCCATGAAGAAGGATCTTGTTCCAGAGGATTATGCTCTGAAAATGTTAGAGGCACAAAGTGCCACCGGTGGTATTATTGATCCTGAATTCCAGTTCCACCTGCCAGCCGACATTGCCATGCAAAGAGGTTACATCAACAAGGAAACCAACGAGAGGCTGACTGACAAAGTTAAAGGATTTACTGACCCTGTCACCAACGAGGACCTGTCATACGCACAGCTGCTCAAGAGATGCAAGTTAGATGGTGGGTTGCGCCTACTCTCCCTGGGAGACAAGAGGCTGATGTTCAAAGGTCTGAGGAAAGAGATCACAATGGAGGAGCTGATCCGTTCACAAATTATTGACCAGCAGACTGTCACTGAACTGAATGAAGGTGTTATTTCAATGGAGGAGGTTAGCAAGAAACTATCAATGTACCTTGAGGGCACAAGCTGTATTGCTGGTGTATTCTTAGAGTCCACAAAGGAGCGTTTATCAATTTACCAAGCCATGAAGAAGAACATGATTAGGCCTGGCACAGCATTTGAACTCCTTGAGGCACAGGCATCCACAGGATATGTCATTGATCCCATCAAAAACCTCAAACTGACTGTCAATGAAGCAGTGAAAATGGGAATTGTAGGACCTGAATTCAAAGACAAGCTCCTCTCTGCTGAACGTGCAGTGACAGGATATAGAGATCCTTATTCAGGCAAGACAATTTCACTATTCCAGGCCATGAAAAAGGGGCTCATCTTGAAAGATCATGGTATCCGTCTCCTGGAAGCCCAGATTGCCACTGGTGGAATCATTGACCCAGAGGAAAGTCACCGCCTGCCGGTTGAGGTGGCCTACAAACGTGGCTTCTTTGATGAGGAAATGAATGAGATCTTGACAGATCCATCTGATGACACTAAGGGCTTCTTTGATCCCAACACTGAGGAAAACTTAACCTACCTCCAGCTCATGGAGAGGTGCATCACCGATCCTGACACTGGCCTGGTGCTCCTGCTACTGAAAGAAAAGAAGCGGGAAAGTAAGACCTCCTCCAAATCCTCAGTTCGTAAACGCAGAGTTGTCATCGTAGACCCTGAGAGTGGCAAAGAAATGACTGTGTATGAAGCCTACAGGAAGGGACTCATTGACCACCAAACATACCTGGAGCTTGCTGAGCAAGAGTGTGAATGGGAAGAGATCACAATTACCTCGTCTGATGGTACTGTCAAATCTGTTATCATTGACAGGAGGTCAGGGAGACAGTATGATGTTCACGATGCTCTTACACGTGGCCTCATTGACCAGACTGCCCTTGATACATACCGATCTGGAAACCTATCCATCACAGAATTTGCTGACATGCTTTCTGGAAGCATGGGAGGCTTCCGCTCACGCTCATCCTCCTTTGGTTCCACCACTGGCTCCACTTACTCCTCTCCCATGAGCCCCATACCCTCCATTAAACCACCTGCAGTCATATGGAATGATCCATCAGAGGAGACTGGCCCCATAGCTGGAATATTGGACATAGACACACTGGAGAAGGTGTCTATCACTGAGGCCATACACAGAAACCTGGTAGACAACATTACTGGTCAAAGATTATTGGAGGCCCAAGCCTGCACAGGAGGAATAATTGACCCCACAACCGGAGAGAGATTCACAGTCATTGAAGCTACAGAAAAAGGCCTTGTGGATAAAGTCGTGGTTGATCGCCTCTCCCTGGCTCAAAAAGCATTCAATGGATTTGAAGACCCAAGAACTAAAGTAAAGATGTCTGCATCCCAGGCACTAAAGAAAGGCTGGTTGTATTATGAGGCTGGGCAGCGTTTCCTTGAGGTCCAATATTTGACTGGTGGACTTATTGAGCCTGATGTCGAGAGCAGAGTGTCACTAGATGAATCTATCAAGAAGGGCACAATTGATGCACGCACTGCCCAGAAACTGAGAGATGTCGGTGCTTATTCTAAATACATAACCTGTCCAAAAACCAAACTCAAAATCTCCTATAAAGATGTCATGGACAAAAGCATGGTTGAGGAAGGAACTGGCCTAAGGCTCCTCGAGGCCTCCTCACAATCCAGCAAAGGCCTCTACAGTCCCTACAATGTCAGTAACCCTGGATCTGCCTATGGCTCCCGGACTGGCTCAAGGACTGGATCCCGAACAGGCTCCAGGAGAGGCAGCATTGATGCTGGCTCTGGCTTCAGCATGAACTTCTCATCCTCCTCCTTCACATCCTCTTCAACTGGCTACAGCCGCAGATTCTGATTAGCTAGTTCTGTTCCTAACAAAAGCCCAAGTGTCTAAGAACCAACTATAATAGTGCACTTAACATTGCATTTTTCACAGCAAAGATAGTTTCAGTAACAGAGAAAATATGATGTATTCATTTTGTCCTGCATGTGGTCATATCAAGAATTGCCTAGGCTATTGATTTTTTTCCCTATATAACAGATGTCTAAACATGTGCCTCATATATGGAGACATAACCAAGGATTGCTAGATATTGCATTATTTTCCTTAGTACTAATAAACAAGTCAGTTTATATTTTTCAAAGCAACGCATGACATTTCGGCTTTTTTTTAAGTGACTTCATTTTACACAAAGTTGTATACTTGTGCTTTCTGAAACTAATATATACTGTATGTATGTCAAAGAGATATTTTTTCAGAATTCCTTTGAAATTCAAGGATATTTGTCTATTTTTTTGACAGTACTTAGATATCTACTGTATGTCAACTTAGTTGTAATGTTTTTAACAGATTCTAAAATACATAGATGCCTTCACATTTCTGAAAATTTGTATAGAGTATGGACAGATTTTGTTGTTTTGGTAACTATATAACACCCAATAAGAATACACCTGTTAGACACTACAAAACGAGACACTACAGGAATACAACACTGAGATGTGCCAGAATTAAAATTACGGAGACCATTTTGAAACCAGTTTCACATCTGTCATTATTTTGTACTTAATGCCCATATATATATTTAGAGGACTTTTAAATCCTTTGGGTTTACTATTGTTTTACACACTCCAAGTTTTAGCTTCTTTATATTCACCATCATTCAAGTGTTCCTGGTTAATCCCAAGATGATGTCAGAGTTGATCCTGCTCACCCATATGGAACTGCATCCTGTTATTTTGGTTGTTGTAAGTTGAATTTCTTTTTCTTTTTTGTTTTGCTGTCTGTTTTCTTCAGTTGACATTGATCACATCTCAGGGCCTGGTTTATGCCATTTTCCCCTACCCCACACACTACCATGATTTTACCACTAGTAAACTATTTCTAAAAAAAACAATTCTCATTTCTGCTGATTGACAGTTTTTATGTTTTTGGCAGCAGCCCCTCAGAATCCAACATATCAACAAAGATACTCAGATGGCCGGATCATACAATCTCCTCAACTTGGATGGATTTGTGAGTCCATGTAATCCTCACCCAGCTTTACAGGTACAGTGTATGATTGTGTTTAAAAACATTACATCATGTTCATTTCATTTGCCAAAGATTAAGCTACTTTCCATCATGATTTGTTTTGCAGGTTTTATTTAAGTTGTATATTTTTCTTGCTTAATGCATAGTTATTTTCTTTTATTTTTAGATCTACCATTGAGTATTTCCTTTCTTCCATTGCACATCACATTTGAAGAATGCTGAGGCTGAGTCAACCTGACACCATCTTGGGATACCTTTCATGGAACACTCTTCATTCATGACTTTTTTTTCATATATTTATTACTTCAATCCTAATAGTGTTGCATTTCTGCATGTGTATTCTTCCATTTAAATTGGGATTAACTGTGGTGGAAGAGCAGCACATCTTCATTTAGCTGCTCTTAAAAGTCCACTCGGGATATTTTTGGATCATGTCTCTGTGAATTCAGTCCTACCAAATTGCTAAAACGATACATTTGGAAAAGATATATTTGATACAGCACCACATTACATGAATTTTTGTATTATATAAAATTAATTCATTTCAGTTGACATTTTGCCACGTATTTTCTTTTGCAAACTAAAAAAAGCTTAAAGATTTATTTTGCTTTATTTTTCTGCAGCAAGTATTTCTGTTATGTATCTCTATGTGTTTTACCTCTGTAAATGTTTTTATTTAGTTGTCATCAAGTTTTTTGATATATATAAGGAATTTGCCTTGCATATTTCACTAACTTTACAAACAAGTTTCGGGGGAAAAATGGTTATGTAAAATATAGACAACTGCAGATTTGATTTTATCTTTAGGAATATATCAGTTAACAAACTAACTGGTTTGTTTTTGCTTATGGGGCAGATTTTGCTTTGATGTGGTGAATGGATTCTGATGTATGTTCTGGACATTAACACTATTTTGTAAATAAATATGCTCTGAAGAGGCCCTAGTGTCATTCATACACCAATACACATACATCTGAAGCAAATTTAAGAGTGGAATGTTTTTTAGTGCTGCTTTCTCAAATTAAATAGGAACACTAATGATAATGAAAATAAGGCACTTCACATAATGCCTATGTTCCATCTCTCCATGTTAATGCACAATTTAAGAACAGTTGTAGAGCTAGTTCTTTATTTTAATATATGAGAGTTATAGAAATATAAGTAATAGCTGAATGTCTTGCAAATAGTGTATATGAAGGGTGAAACCATTATTTTACAATGTTAACCTTCTTTACCATTGCCTCTGTTGCTATTGATTTAATAGTGTTAATCATGCTTCCCAGTGCTATTAATCTTCCCTCTGGAAAAAAAGCCCTTGTCAGTTAGTAGTTGGCCACATGAGGGCAGTGTTAGTCTGACATACACTCATCCCCTAGAAAGCAAGTTAATCAGGTGAAACACAGCTACTTGTTCCAACACCTGCTCTACAAGTGATAATGCTATGAACCCACTGAGGTCTATACTTGCTATTAGGATTCAAAATTTGTAGATCAATGAGGGTGTGGCTAGGTTTTTGAAGGCTGATGATTATACAATATGACCGATGTTTTAGGTCCCCTTAAAAATGGACTGATGAGGGTGAAATCACCATTTAGATCATTAGAAATCCCCTATTGGACATTACTTTTATGCTTGTGAATGGACACCCCGTTCCTTTGTACCAGACATCCATATGTTTTCTCTATGTGCCAACATTAGCCACTAGGTTTAATGGAGGAGCCTGCCAACAGAAGAAACGGGGCATTCACCTCCCAGAATTCTTCACTCAGCTCCCTTGACTACTCTGATCTGACCCTTTCCCTCCCAGCTCTCCCTACAGAGGCTGTGAACAGGGAGGTATGACCACAGAGAAGAGACACATACACATCATCACATCCTACAGTAATGCACTGATGATTAAACACTGTCAGCTCAAGCATCTGGAAATGGTAAATACAAGTCGGAAAAACACAAGAACAGATCTCTTTTTTTCTTCTTCCAATGGTCTATTGCAGGATCAAGGAAGTGCTTTGTTTGACTCACCAACACCTACATCACAGGATCAGAAACATGGGTATGCTAATGTCTAAGATTTTTATTCAATCTTCTTAACTTAATCTTTGAATACGTGCTAAACTATAACATATGTACAAGTTAAATACTCAACCTTAAAAAAACATTAAGAGCCGTTTTGGATTATGACCAATGCAAGCACTAAAGGTTCATCACACATATCATTTTGAATTGAACTTGTTTTATATCTGAAGCAAATGCTGTAGTCCAAGTGAGATTTGTCTGAATGAAAGAGGCCGCCAACAGTCAGATTAAAAGGAACCACGAAGCCTGTGACGGCAGTTGCTCAGTTCAATTGTATCAGCTTTGTAGACCGGTACGTCTGCATTTGCCAGCAACACAAAGACAGCTATGAATTGTGAAGTGAGCACACAGTGTAAAACAACTAATTGAAACATACTGAAACAAACAAAAAAACTAATGTTGCAGCCCAGCGGCCAGAAAGAGAGAGCACATGCCTCCCTAATGAGATATTTCTCTATGCTCTGGTTATATTGTCCTTTGATAACAACAGTACTTATTGAAGGCTTTTTTTTACCTCTTTCTGCGGTTGTACTGGTCATGACTTTGCTTTTGTGCCTGTTCCCCCCCATTCTCTGCTTCCTGCCATCACAAGCATTCCAATTTCAACACTAAAGTTGGCATTCCTATTCAGAGTCCTACAGTTATTTCACAAATACACTATATCACTATGAATGCAAAGTGAATCTTATAACTCAGCGCTATGCTGCCCATGATATGACACTAACTAACCAAATTAATAATACAGCAGTAATTAAAAATTTGCTAACTATACATTTAAGATATTTGTAAAAGATGATTCATATAACTCTTTACACTTCACATTGCTCCTTTCTGTTTTAGGAGGGATATGGAGGACTTGAGTCAATGGCAGTGTGAGTTCAGGGGTCAAATCATAGCACTGAGACAGTGGCTGAAGAGCATGGAGATGCGGCTGCCTCCTCTGGACCCCAGGGTTAGTTGGGTTTACTGTCTGTCTGCCTTCTGTCGTCTCTGTACCTTTTTCTGTTTCACTATATTCCATGTTAAAGTTGTCAGAGAAGCACAGCATGTGTTTCATCAGATCCGCCACCTGAGGTGACATTACTTTTTTTCCCCACGGCAAATGTTTAAGTTACTGAATATTATAAGGCATCAGTCACTTCAGTCTAAAAACATCAGCATTAGAAAAACAGAAGCTAGTTCTTTTTTCAATCATATTTTCTTATTATCTTGTATTTTTTTTCTATCATCTTGTACAATGCATAGCATACAACGGCAGCTTTACACTGTGCATCCTGCCAAGCTAGGCTATGTGAAAAGAAATCCATCTGTCATGTCACTGCTCTTTATCTCTCTCTCTCTCTCTCTCTCTTGCTCGCTGTCCTTCAACCACTGTTGTTCTAAAGGCTACAAAGATATTTGTGGGGCCCTATGTTCTCATCACATTGGGAAACAATGCAACAATATTGCATTATCATCTAGGCATCTAAAGCAAAGCTAGTAGCTCTGCACAGCCGTGTTCCCACTTACAATGCTAGCATGCTGATGCAGTTACATGCAGTACAGTTCTTATGTGTACTCACCATCTTAGTTTAGCGTGTTAGCATGCTAATATTTGCTGATTAGCATAACAAATAAAGTAAAGTGTTAGAAAAATCAAACACTGACTTGAAAATGGTGCTAGGAAAGTGTATCATGTGCAGAACATAAATGTCTACATGCATAATGCCACGCCATGGATCTAAATTGCATGGCAATTTAGATGTTTAAGATATTGCACTCAAAACTGCAAATGTCAACCTCATGGTAGCGCTCATAAGTCAGGGGATCTACAAAATCTGTGTTCTTCATCTACTGGGGACCATGGGGCAAGTATTCTACTAGTTGGTGAGATATTCCCTTCTGGTCCAAAGTGGTAGACCAACAAATGACAGCCCACATTGCTAACATGGGAAAAATAACAAAAAACAGAAGGATTACAATGTCCCCTTGGTAGGTAAGACAAGGACCAAACAGACTGAAAATGCTACACTTGAAGATGGTTTAAATCTTACACAGTGAAAAGAACGTGCACTAACACATGTAGGTTTGACTATTGCGTGGGTAGTGAGGAACCTAAATGTGCCTCCAAATGTAGTCAGAGTTCAGTCTCATTCATATAATCCACCGTTCCCATGGTGCAGGGCAAGCATGCGTAACAGAGATGCTTTAGAATCCATGTCCCGGGAGAAAAATGCTGTCTAATGTTTTATCTTACATATGATTTACTGTACCTTGATTGAATTGGTATGGACTGCAGCTATGAAAATGCCTCTTAACCATAATCATTTGAATTGTTTTTATCTTCTAATGTTTGTCCTATGAAGTCTCTCTGTACCTATATCTCCCTATCGCATTCTACAACATCCTACTTCCCCAGTGGAGACCAATGCAGATTGAGATCTTTTCTAATTTCAACAGTAACTGGCACCTGTAAAGAATATCTGAACTATTCTGATAAAAGAGCGTAGAGGAAAATGAACCAATGAGTCATGCTAGTGTGCATAATAACTTTAAGAAGTTAATTGAGCATTACGGAAATGAGAAAAGAGATTGCGGAGTCCGACATGCACAGACGGATACTGAGGTGGTCCTCCTCCACTCCTGCCGAGAAACTTCTTTAGGACACACAGGAGACAGAGGGGTTGGCGAATCAGGCTCTATTGTGCCTGGCCTGGACAGCCAGGCTAGAGAAGTGCTTGGCACTGGAGGCCCTCTGCACACATGAGCACACATGCTGAATAGACATTAGACTCAGATGGGAGGAAGGGGCAAGGGGATAGACAAAAAAGAAAAGCAGGATCTTTTTGGTAAGAGCACTCAGATCTTACTATGGAGGCATTTATTGAACACCAACTGTAGATTTTGCCATACAACCCTTTCTACCAATATTTGTACATTGATTTGTCAGTCAAAAGCTACAGTCAGAATTTTCTTTACCAGTTGGGTTCAAAATCTTGGGAAATTTTATGCTGAGTATGTTTTTGAATGACAAGCATGACTAGTAAATACACCTTTGATCAAAATAGTAACAGATTTATGCAAATTGGTGGTCACAGCATGTCAGCTAACAAGCTAACCTTAGCATTGCTAATGTCAACTACTTCATCTCCCCATGGCCCTTTTCCTATTAGTCTAATTAGTAATTAATCCTGTTGTGCTTAGGTTCCTCCCATCATGTCTAACTCAACCAATCAGATTCATCTCCAAAGCAGCTCTGTCTGTGATAAATGTTTCCGTTACTAAAAGTCAGATTTTGCTGACTGAATATTGTTAATTTATACAATTTAACAATTCAGCCTTTAGATGGGAAACATCTCCATTGAGCTTGATTACACGATGAAGCTCTGTAGTGCAGCCAGACGCTGAGGTAATGATTTATTTAAATATCCTTAGTGAAGGGTGACTGCACCTTTTTCAATGAACTGTGAATCAATTACACAAAGGGATGGGAAGGGTTCGTTGTTTGGATTGTTATAGTAAAACTAGTTTTTGGTTGATTTAGTGTTATGGTCTATTGAAGTGGATGTGTTCCATTGTCCTGACTGAATGTCTAAGCCACTAATTGATTGTGTGGTCAAAAAGGCCAATAAGACATAATACGATCTGTGTTTGTAACCCCTTTGCAGAAACTTACTGACTACCATGTACCATGTCAACATATTCTCACCCCCATCTCGTAAAATACGGATGATTGGTCAGGTGCCTTTGTCGTTGTTATTGACGCTAAAAGTCTCCTTTTGCATCATATAACACATGCTTGGTCGTCTCCTTTAGCGTCATATAACACGCACTTGGTCGTCTCCTTTAGCGTCATATAACACGGTCTTGGTCGTCTCCTTTAGCGGCATATAACACGCATTTGGTCGTCTCCTTTAGCGTCATATAACATGCGATTGGTCGTCTCCTTTAGCATCATATAACATGCTCTTGGTCGTATCCTTTAGCGTCATATAACATGTGATTGGTCGTCTTTAGCATCATATAACATGCTCTTGGTCGTATCCTTTAGCGTCATATAACATGTCATGCGTGATGATTGGTCGTCTCCTTTAGCATCATATAACATGCTCTTGGTCGTATCCTTTAGCGTCATATAACATGTGATTGGTCGTCTCCTTTAGCATCATATAACATGCTCTTGGTCGTATCCTTTAGGGTCATATAACATGTGCTTGGTCGTCTCCTTTAGCATCATATAACATGCTCTTGGTCGTATCCTTTAGCGTCATATAACATATAACATGCACTTGGTCGGCCTTTAGCGTTTAGCATCATATAACATGCTCTTGGTCGTCTCCTTTAGCGTCATATAACATGCTCTTGGTCGTATCCTTTAGCGTCATATAACACGCACTTGGTCGGCTCCTTTAGCGTCATATAACATGCGCTTGGTCGTATCCTTTAGCGTCATATAACATGCGATTGGTCGTCTCCTTTAGCATCATATAACATGCTCTTGGTCGTATCCTTTAGCGTCATATAACATGTGATTGGTCGTCTCCTTTAGCATCATATAACATGCTCTTGGTCGTCTCCTTTAGCGTCATATAACACGCGCTTGGTCGTCTCCTTTAGCGTCATATAACACGTCTCCTTGCATCATATAACATGCTTGGTCGGCTCCTTTAGCGTCATATAACACGTGCTTGGTTGTCTCCTTTAGCGTCATATAACTCACTCTTGGTCGGGACTATTGGCATCCCTTTTTACACTGTTAGGTTAAAAAAAAACTTGTGGGTGGGGATACGGTTCTGTGACTCGTGGGAACGGGATGTGTTGGGTTTAGGGAAAGGCTGTGGGTGGGCTTTCGATTCTGTGACACGAATTAAGGACACATGCAGGACACAAACCCCGCTCTCCTGGGTGAAAGTCCTGTGTTTGACCCATCCATCCCCCCCGACCAGCCTTTCTACTTGAAATTCCCCTCTTCCATACTACTTGCTAAACCCCGTTGAGATGCTGCTCTCCCCGGTACGTTCTACACACGCCGAAAGGCACTTTTTTCGTCGCATCAGACGCGGACAGCCACTGTCCAACCGGAGCGAGAACGAGTTGACCATGTTACTGAGAAAACAGTCTTCAACGTAGGATGTTCTTAGTTGAAAATTATTTTTCCATGTTACATGTTGTCTCTGTTTGAATAAAGCCACTGTCTCCCTGGAGACTGACGTGTGAGATGCGCAGGCATGTCTTTTCACGTCATGAAAGCATGAATGCTTTGGAGGGCTTTAATCTGACCCCCGATGAGTGTGTAAAGTAAGTGGGTGTCTTTTTTACCTCTGCCATGCCTTTATCATACTGCATCCGACCACAGACCTTTGTCATGGTAATGCTGTTAGTCGGCTGCTCTGCTGGTTTAAGTCTGGGCCTGAGGGACTCGTTAGTTAGCTGGATGAATAAGGGCCCCCCTCAGCAGCCCCCCACATACAGACCTACAATACACAGGAGAGAGACACACACCTGCTCCTTAACACAAGGCATGCACTGGCACATCTTAAACAGTTTTTTCCCATAAACACTGGCATACACCTTACGGACCAGGAAAGCCTATATATAAAAAGAGACTGTTAATAGACCAAGAACTCAAAGAACAAATCTAATTCATTGAATTTGTGGGTTTGCATAATTTGTTCCAAAACTTTGAAGCTAGCTAATACAAACAAATTAAAATATATTAAATCAGATCAGGATACCTAGATTACACTTTCTTCTGATATCACAGTAGCAATTCCACAAGGTCTATTCAGCAGCTGCTCTGAAGCTTTCAATCGTATCACACGATCTTCTTTAGCATAAGGAGTTGCCCTTTAGGGATTTATTTAACAAAGGACTAACTTAAGGATGATTGTGTGATACCATCAAAAGCTCCAAAACAGCTACATCCGATTTTATTCAGCTGTTTTTCTCAGACAAAGTAAGATGAAATCGCCTCGTCACTATTTGTAAAACCCACAGACAGATGTAAAGTGTGACCAATAGCATTGATTTCCTATAGCCACAACCAATGCACTACCCAACCCGTTCTCGCTCCCAACTCGTAAAATACTGATGCTTAGTCAGTGGCTCTCAGCATCAGATACCAACAAAAAACAACAACTTTTAGCGTCTGTATGGAACGCACCGGGCATAACAGCAGCTTGACTGTGGTGCTGTAAGTTTAGTGGTATAATAGATAGAATGCCTTTATTGTCATTATACACAAGTGCAGTACCTGTGCAATGAGATTAAAGCAACCTCTTTAGAGTGTTAAAACAATATATAAAAATATAAAATGTAAAATGTGGGGGGAATGTGGTGCACAGTCCTCAGAGCAACTATATACATATATAAAATAGTTTTAAAAGATAAAGGGTCTGTATACACATTATGCAAAAATATAGTTTGGTGTATCAAAAGTCCTCAATATTATATTAATACAATACAATACACTGTAATGACCAAAAGATGTGTGTACGGACGTTGGTTGGGGTGGTGGATGGGCCAAACAACACAGGACTTTCACACAAAGGACCGGGTGTCGTGTCTCGTTCTTGTCCCGTGTGTCACCTAAACGTACATTTTGTGACCTCACCCACAATCTTTTCCTGACTCTAACTGACTCGTTCTTGTGCCGCATGTCAGTTTAACTTATGTCCTGAACCAGAGTGTCAAAAAACAATGCTGACCCAGCACGTCTAAAATTGTCGCCAAAGGGCTAGCTGCTGCAGGAGACTTTGTGCGTCAGTAACAAACGCCAAAGAATGTGTTGCACTACCCGCTGCGCTGAGCTTAGTGGTGTTAACCAGAGACAGGCAGTATTATAAGCATCAAATCCTCACACATCTGAGTAATAGGGGAAATTAGGATGTCTTTTGACATCAATTTTAAATTCAGTTACAATATTATGACAATGCCAAGTCAAAATGACATCTCTTCCATTTAGGTTAAGGTCAAAATATTTTTCTGCTTCCTTGCCCCCCCCACCCTGCTGGCGAGGCTCTTCTGGATAAAGGCTCTCTGTTGAGGTTTCTGGTTTCCCTGGGCCTGTGGCAGATTCTGCATCCCAAATACAATTTGTACACAAACGTTATAATTATGCCCCAGGAAGGGGGGTCACAGCCTATTATCCTCTCCTCTCTGTTTCTGACAGCCAGCAAACACAATCCCTGCTCTCTGACACTCATCACCTTAAGGACAAAAAAAGTGGGGCTTGTTTCCGTTACTGTGAATCACCTACAAGACAAATGAATAATGCTTATTTATTCTACAGAGCTGAGTTAAATGTTATATCCAGTTGAGTTTCCCGCTACCTTGGCGTGTCAAATAGATTTTCATCTCATAGCACTTAAAGTAATCTATCCCATAAGAGATTCTTTAATTCACACACTTTATCAGGGTTAATGGCTAAATGGGGCCTCTTCCTTTATTGCCCCTGTTTTTCCTGTGCTCAATGGAAAATGTGGACTTCTTCTATCCCAAAAGTGGCTAAATCTTGTCTCACACATGGCTGTGATCTCCAGCATCCAGGCAGCCCAGCAGGGTCCAGGCAACCCAGTGGGGAAGCCCTTCAGCCTTTCATCCACTTTTCTTGGAAGCAACCTCTGTTGGTGATAAATGACAGTGTGCATGCTGAATGGTGCTTCTGGTTTGACCCTCTCCATTTCGCGAACACCTCTTTTTTTCATTTCTCATGAAGAGGGCTAATTACCATGTTCTGTAGAGGAGCCATTCAATTTGAAGGCAACAGAGAGGTTGAGATTGCACAGGAGGGGGAAAACAAGCCTGTAAAATTCATCATTTTTCATTTTTCCCTCAGCCGCTTTAACACATGGGATCCATGATCAAGTGTAGGATCCACTTGGACGCTAATTTGGAATTACATTCATTTTGGAAACTCACTTCAGAATGATGAGGGCTGCTCACGAGAAGATGAGGTTTCTTTCTTGCAGCCAGTAGCAGTTTATTGCATCACCGCATAGCTCAGCGTGCCAGCTTCTCTTTAACCACATCAGCTCGTCTTTTTAAGAACTGTGTGCAAGGCTCCATGTGCACCTACCATGAAATGGAGAGAAGAGATTTTTGGCAAAATCCTTTAATTAGTACAGAGGGGACTGGAGGATGCTGAAAGCTGGGATCAGGTGTCATGGTTTGACAACAATGTCTTCCTGGAAAAAGTAGTGCCTCATCACTACCAGCTCCTTTCAGATAAAGAAAGGGGGGGTCGGGGAATGTGGGCCTTACTTGCTCATTAAACAGCTAAACACATTAGCTCTCCAAGTGACCCAAAGGAACAGCCATGTGTGAGTGTGTGTGTTTTGTACAGTTTAACGGTCTGAGCTGTTTCTTTTCAGCTAGCAGGGTTCATAATGTATGCCTGCTTGCCTGCTGTACTTTTCCAAGGTTGTGAGATACAGGATATCTTGTAGCATAATCAAAGGGGGAGCTGGGAACTCTTACATCAGCACTACAGTACTCAGGGGTTAAATAACTTGACCCCACACGGGTCATTCTATTTAATTCACCCTCTCTCTCTCTCTCTTCGGCCACAGTGACAGGCAGTTTCCTATTTTTTTTATTTGCATGAATTAAGGCAGAAGGAGGGCGGGTGTAAAAAAAAAAGAAAAAAAAAAAAAAAGAAGGTTGACAGTAATGACAACCTGAATCAGCTTCAAAGCAAAATGAACAGCCTAATTTCACCACCAGCATTATCCTTAGTGCCCATTCATTGAGGTTTTGAATGTTATTGAATGAGTAGGGACACTAAAATGAAATTAAATTAAAAAGACTGGAACTAGGTAATATTGATAGTCAACAGCTTTTTTAATTATTTTGTCGGGCGCTTTGTGTGACAACTGGTAGAAAATGTTCTCAACACCCACATGTGATTATTGAAATCTTAACTTTGACTAATCATAGCTGAGCCTCTACACATCCACATTCAACAGAATGTAAAGTGCCTCGTTATATGATTGCCTTGCAACAATAGCAGTGTGGTCCCAGGGTAGGCGTTATGATCCAGACTGAAATATTTAAATACCTATTGCATGGGTTGTCATACAAACTTTGTTCATACAACTGTGGTCCCCAAAGGATGAATCACTTTGCTACATATATTCAAGGTCCCTCATGAAAATATTCTAATGACTTTAGAGTACAAATCGGATGACATTCCCATCAGCTGTACGTTGTGTTTGATGCTAAATAATGAATCCTGTCAGTTAAAGGCGTTATTAACGGTGTTAACACCAACCCATTTTAACGGCGTCAATTTTTTTCTCTCGTTATTAACGTTCTTTTAGGCCTAGAAAACTTTGTAGTTTTTTTCACATGCTGTTGCAACTAGTGACGTTAGAAAAACCACAACACCACATCGGATCAAGCTAGACCTGAAACATAACAACAGGCACGCCGCACACACTTGTTTGGGCTTGCGAGCCGGCCAAAGAGTAGTAATGTAAGGTTTTGAGTGGATGGCAAGCGTGAGATGCCGAAATGGACGCCAATAAGATTCTGGATGGAAAGTGTACTTTTTAAAAGTTTCCAAATAGTTCCATCGACAAGACCAAAGTGATCTGTGTGTTATGTCGTTCATTATCACAGCATGTCCAGTCTGAAATACCACTTGAAGGCCAAGCACACAGCTGATGCCAATTCCCCCCCCCCCACCCTTGTCAAAGTATTATTTTCACCCTTATATGGTTGGACAGTGTTACATTGTGTGAGAGATTATTTTTGCTGCAAGTGAGAATGTGTGGAATTGAACACTACAATAGGCTATTATATGCCAATGTTGTTTTCAATAATAACAAAAAAAAAACATTTGCACAAAGCAAGCCAATCTACTTTTCCATGTTGATAAGAGCATTACAATGAGAAAAAAATAATGGGACAAAAATAAATAACAAATGTTAGCATGCTAATTATAGACTAAACTAAGATGGTGAACATGGTAAATATCATGGCTTAAGATCTGCATGTTAGCATTTAGCTCAGATCACCACTCTGCCTAAGAACTAGCATGGCTGTACTGAACTAGCAACCTTCCAAATTCAACAGTCTTTACCAACAACACTTAATTTAACTACAATATGTGTTGTTTTCTGAAAGGCTCAAACCCTGCATGGAGCTCCTGCAGAATACACTGGACTCAAGTCTTTGTTAATGGTTACATCATGATCCTGTGGCCCAAACCGATTAAATCAGGACTGTGCACACATCTTTTGCTGAATAAACCAAGTTTGCATTGACAGGTTCAAAGACATTCCACTCACACTCACATGTAAAACAGAGGGCACTTTACACTGGAGCAAGTGGTATTGATTATATATTGTATGAGGTGATATACTACACATTGCACGGGGAAATGCAATCAGAAAGGCACATGAACATATCTCCTACTCATAGAAGATATTATCATTTCTGACTGCACTTCTTACATTTGATGTAAAACGACATAGCATAAAAATGGGAACTACTGTACATGTAGATGTGATTTTTTATTGAAGGGTCCGTGGTATGGTCATCCAGATGCATTCTCCTTTAACTCCTTTAAGTGACCTCATGGATTAGACAGGTGGCTGAGTGGCGGGTATCTAAATGCATGTGTCTGTGTGTGTGTGTTTATTGGTGAGACTGTATGAGAGAGTGTGTGGGTGTGTGTACCGTACAATGATGCACGCAGTTAGTGGATCTGTCAATTAGTTGATTGTTTGGTTGGCTGGAGAAAGACAGAAGGAAATGACTAAAGAGGGCAGAATTTGGGGCATTAACAGTTGTGACACAGTCACCTGTATGCACGCTGTGTGTTGGGTTTTGGTGTACCTGCACGCTACATCATTTCCAGAGAGAAATTTCTGCTGTATTTAAACTAGTGTACACCAGGGAATGTTGCTCTCATGGTGTTTGCTTTCAGTATGCTTGGTGTTCTGAATTTCATTGGCACATATTGTGACTTATTGAAATAGGGCATGATAGAATTTCTCCATAGGGGTCCTTCCTTTGCTTTCCCATGCCAAAAGCAGAGAAAAGACTCTCTATTATCTTCCCATTGCTGTATTTTTGTGTTTGCTTCCAGCCTCTTTATTTATGGGCTGGGTTTGCAATGGCTGGAACTGAGTTGAAAAGTAATCTGAGATGTTTTACAGTAATTAGTCGTCTTTGTTGCTGCTGTGGAGACTGCTGTACTGACTCTGAATGGGGAAGGTGGGGCTGCAATGGGGTTGGGGGTGAATGTGTGAGAGGCTGGGTGTGGGTCCCTTCTTTTGTAGCCTGCACTTCTCTCCCTCGCCATCCAGAGAGGGAATGGACTGAGGCAGCTGTCACTTAACATGTGAATGTTCCGAGGGCGGCCCAGGGGTCTTTAGAAAACTCTCCTTTTTTGGCCCCCCCACCCATTCCATTTTTCAAGCAGAAGCAGCATGGAGTTTCTGAGCCACAGTCAGACCCAGAGGAGGGGCTTTGTTGGATGAGAAGGGGGAGAGAGTGAGAGAAAAAACCTGGAGAAGGTAAAGGGGGCACTTTGCCACCACGCTGCCTGGTACAGGAGCAACCTGAACAGCAGAGGCAGCGGCGCTGTTGGCGGAACCGGCTCAATCTGACCTCAATGTGAAAACTACACTTGGCTGGGAACTGTGGGAGTTCAACTGAGCCGTTGGAATACATTGTCTCCATCTGGGCGCACTATCCCATCGGCGGCGTTAACAAGGAAGGAATTCCTCTATCACAGCTCCCACAACAAAGAAGAAAGGGAGAGGAGCAGAGCTGGTGGGAGGAGAAGTGAAGTGAGGGGAGGGGAGGGGTGCACTGTGAGGGGAGAGGAGGACATTGTTTGCCTGTGTCTGTGGGCAACGGAAAAGCATGAGTTATCAGGGCATGTGTGAGTGTGTTTAGAAAGTGTGTTTGTATGTGTGAACGAGTGCACTGGATTGAGGTTGCATTGGACAGAGTATGCATGTGCATATGTGTGTGAGGAGTGTTCATGTTTGGGATGTTGGAGCCGGGAGGCCATTCAAAGGATGCTCAAACAAAGCTGGATTTTTTTTGTCTCACTCCTTTTTGAATGGTGATTGAGGACTGGCTGGATTCCTTTACTCAGGCTCAACTGTGCTTTAGGGTAAGTGTGGTTAACGTCAGCTTCAAACCGCCAAAACTGCCAGGAACCCAGGATTGGCTCACAAAGAGTTGGGTTTTGGACTTTGTTATTGAGGTAGCCATGTGACATTAAACCAGGGTACTTTAGGGTTAGTGAGTGCATGATTTACTTCACTCATTCTAACCAAAGTGCGGCAGGCAATGAAATATTCCAATAGAGACGACATTAGTGTGAATAGATCATTCTGATGTAAGTATATTTTATTCAGTTCAACAGTTTGTTCTTTGTAAACAGTCTCTTAGCTGCCTGGATTTCATGAAAGGATGTAGAATGCTGATCAACATTTTAACATATCTCAGTCGACATGGCCATTTTCAATAACTATTAATTTTGCCAAAGACATGGCAACATTAAATTATATACAGTAGCTTTATGTTGCATGTTTAGAAGTCTTTGAGGTTAGCGTGTGATCTTGTACTATATCCACCTTAAAATGTTATGAGTCTCATGGGTGAATGCACAGCTGCCATCCTTGATTAGGGACCACTACCATGATTACTACTCCAGGACCTCCCTTAACAGAGGCAGACCCATAGCAGTCACACAATATTATAGGGCTCTGCTATTGTGATTGATGATTATTGTTCTGCTACTAATTAAAAATACAACCATACAGTGCTTCTTGTATTGTGTAAATGGAACAATCTGATTTTTTTGTATACTAGTTTTATATGTAAGGTGATGCTTTTAATACATGCACATACGCATCTCCCATATTGAGATTTAAATAAGAATTAGACATGAAATGTAAAAGTGAAGTTACTGAAAACGATAATATTAGGATTTTTTTCTTTCATGTTTCGTTTGCATTGCGAAGTTGCTAGACTATGTTTGTAATCAAATTAATCAGGAAATTTACTGCGGCCATGTATCATAAATCATCAAAGAAAGGGCTGTCTGAACTAAGGGCCATGGGAAAATAGGTTAAGTAATGGGATGGGCAGGTCATCTGCAATATGAGTTAAATGGTGGAGTGGTTCTCTGGTTCCCTGGTTCTCCTTGTAGTACCATAATGCTAGTAAAGTGCATATCAGATGCTGGCGTAAGGCCTTTTGGGAGGTTTTCTTTGGTTTGCCATGATTGTAGAATAATGTATGCCATGGTATTATTACAGTATATTATTATATGTGATGGCTACAAACTGATTCAAATGCCTTTTATAAAAAAGTATGTTGTATATCAGCGTGTTGCCCAGTCTAGTAGACATAGAAAAACAATATATTTGCATATTTATGTTTATACTATATCTATGGTACTCATTTATGTACACTCTAATGAAACTACTCAGCATATCCTCACATACGTTGCTGCAAGATCACTGTACAGGCAACTTTGTAATTTAGGAAACAACCACACATGCGCTGCAGTAACCGGACGCGACACACCCTCTCTCTCTTGAATTGTTAACCCATATAAACACGGCCACAGACACTCTCTCTGCCCTCCTCAGGAGACCGCTGGGCAGTGATCTGAGCTAACTGGGTAATCATTGATCGTGAGGCTGGGGCTTTGTCTGGGTACCACTCTCTGATCCGACTGTGTTCTCCCCTGTGGATCCATTGACTGCATCATCTGCTCTGCAGAGACATGCATGATGTAGGTAATTACTAGACTAATGCACATGGAGCCATCATATACAACTAGGTCATTTTTAAGATTCTCATTTAGGTAAAAGCTGTGATGTATCTTTATTATAATAAGATTCATGTTCGGGAGACGCACAAATGAGATTAGACTCAAACATGGGGTGGATCTTGACAGTAGCACAATGCAAAGTTATACTTGGAGGCTGAGTGGCTTTGTGTATATAGGAGAACTGCATATTCAGCATAATTCTGTTTGCCTACTGTACCCATGCAACATCCCAATTTGCCTTTTGTCGACCCATATTGACCCCCCCACAGATCTTTAGCATGACCTGAGCTGACCTGTATGATTTTGAATGGAGCAGTCCAACCCCGCCTCAGAAGGAGGACCCGACCTCGACAGGAACCCTCTCTGTGATCTCCTGATGGGCTCACCTCAGCTCCTCTAGAGCAAGATAATTGCATTCACCTTTAACCCTTCTGTCAAAACAATGAAGGCACTGAGCTGAGGGGGAAGCAGACAGCCAGACTGCCAATGAGTCTTTTTAGTAATCTACTCATTTTGGTCAAACAATATGCTGATGACATCATGGTTGGATTCAAACGCGTCATTCAGTCATGTAGTAGTGAGAGGAACGCCCTGCATCCTACAAGCTCCACTTGGTAATCATCATGCAATTGCGTGTTTTTGAGCTTTTCTCCATAAAAACACCATCAGTTTTTCCTAACTATCCTCCACTGCCCCCATGCCAGTCCCCCCAACCCCCTTTTAATTTAATTTAAGATTATTTTTGGGGCCTTTGTTTCCCCCCTATAGATTGAGACAGTGGATAGACATGAAAGGTCGGAGAGAGATGTGGAATGACACGCAGAAAAGGGTCGCACGTCGGATTCGAACCCGGGCCGCTGCAAAGGACTCAGCCTGCATGGGGCACAAGCTCTTACTGGGTGAGCTAGAGGTCGCCCCCAATCCCCCCTTCTTATTATCACCCCTGAGAAATGAGGGTATGTCTGCCTTTTTTATGGCTGTCATATTTGATCAGATCCTTAACGGGTTTCCCAGCGCTGGTCCAGACCGAGTTAGAGAAAGAGCTGGCTGTTTGCCACTAGTACAGCGTGCCAGGCTCAACAGTGGGATCCTCGACAAGCCTGTCACATTGATTTCTAAGCCTAGAATATTTCAGTGGGTGGTGTGAGATAGATGGGGAGCATGTGTATATGTGGTCTAAAGGAAAACAAAAGGACAGGGAATATCCAGGCCAAGTATATCTGCTGTAGTTCCTGCTGGTCTTTCAGTGCCAAGAAAAGGGCAACATCACGTAAAAATGTTGCAAATAAAATATTTGAGAAACGATATATGATGAAGCAATACATTTAAAAAAAAGAAGAAAAAAACAGTGGTGTAATTTTTATGTTGATTTACACTATGAGCACTTGTTCACTGCATGATGACCCAGAGCCCCCTTGTCTTATTTTAGGTAGCTGAAGGATCTTCCGCATGTATGGCCGAGGTGCCTTACCTCACCTATTACCTCACTAGCCTTGGGGCTGAAGGATCATGGGTAACCTTATCAGCCGGCCCAGCTGCTTGGGCCAGAAGTCCAAGCATGTGAGGTCAGACGAGGACTTCCTGAAGGAGTGCTACCAACGACGAAGAGATTGGCAGGCCTCGGAGCAACATGGGGAGGCCAAACCAGAAGCTGCCGTCCACAATAAAGCAAGCGAGGATGCAAACAAGGAACCAGAGGTGGAGAGAGAAAAGGAGGCACAGGAAATTGATCATAAGAGGGAGGAGGGAGCGTATACTCCCATTTCGGATAAACCCCTCCGCAGCTCTCCTGCCTCCACAATTAGGAGCACTAGTACTCTGGATAATGCCTGGCACAACAGCCCTTCCCCGATAAAAACATCTCGAAATGGGACACTAACAAGGAGAACGGTGCCACCAGAGTATACCCGATCCCCCTTGGCTCACCCGGACATGAGCGCAGCAGAGAGGAGGGCCAGCTTCCAGAGGAGAGACTCCAGAGAAGGAAGCCCCTGGTCCTGGAAGACTCTGGGATCACGTGAGGTTACAGAGGTGACGGAAGTGACGGAAACTACTGTAACCGAAATTGTGGAAGTGACCGAGTATCCGTCTGGAGATAAAGGAGGGGACCCCATAGTCACCAGAACTGTTAGAGTCCTGAACGGGGTCGCCGAGGAACTTGCAGAGGTTGATAAAAACACCAACTTTCAAACACGACAAATCTCACCTGTCCTCCATTTCATCCTTTCCTCTTCTCATCTGAACATAAAATGATTTATTTGTAACTATTCCCATCTAGACTCTGTAAAAATGTGTCTTTCTTGTCTCTATAACATTGTGGTGGGTATTTTTTTTAAAACATTGACTTTATGAAACAACATGTCAACTGTCTTTAATTTGCAGCTCCAAAGTGATGGACACTCAAGCTCAGACCAGGATTCCAGCCTGGATAGATGGAGGGTACCTTTAACTTTTTTCTCCTTGTGTTGCAGTAAAACTTGTCATGTTTCACCTCTGCTGACATCATTTTCATGCATTTATAATTCAGCTAATAGTTTGTCATGGTCTTTCTCAAGGGAACAAGATCTTCCTTGGCTACAGATTCTGAGACATTTCTCCAAAACCTGGAGGCTTTGTTCACATGGGTCAGTGAGATAGAGGAGCTCACAGCCCATCAGAAACCTCCATCCTCAGAGGTCAAAGTGGTGAAAGCACAGCTCCAAGAACAAAAGGTCTGTTATCACCAATATTGTTGTTCCAAAAAAACACACATTTGGAGTACTTTAGTAGTGGGAATACACCTGAAGGGTTGACCTATAGAAAGGTGTGCTGAGGTCACAAAAATGCTCAACTGCTTCCTTAACAACATACATTCTGTGCTATTCAATGGTGAATGGGTGGCATTCATAGTCACAATAAGCTCCAGTAAGTCTTTGTGAACATTTCCTGGGGCACCTTTCAGCTGTAATCACACCCACTGTGAGCTCTTTGGGTGAGGTGAAACCTGTCTGCCTCTTGACAATGTCAGCTTGACACACGAGACAGGGCTTCCTCCACACTGATCCAAATGCAGAAAAAAAACAAGAATGGGGCTTTGATAAATATTATTTCTTACTGGAAGCAATGTGATTTCTCTGAAATTAAAACATAATGGTATCAAATATAAGGTAAACATGTTTAATAGTAATAAAAAACAGAAAGTTGATTCTTATTCGTCACATAAAACTCCAGTACAATGTAGTGAGATTAAATCTCTGCATTTACCCCCTCCTAAGCATTAGGATACACACACATACAGCACCTGGAAAGCAGCTTGGGGTTCAGTGTGTTGCTCAAAGACACTTCAACATATGGCCAGAGGAGGCCGGGATTGAACTGCCAATCTTGTGGCTGAGGGCCGACCCTCTATACTGAGCCACATGCTACAGATGATAAAAACGGATTTAGTTGAAAACAGATGAGTGTTTATGAGGGATTTGGAATATGTCAAAAATGTACATTTTATAGACTCCTCTATCAATAATAAACCTTTTTGAGTTGAAGTATGGCTTTACCTGAGTGTATTCCGTTGTTTTACAGCTCTTGCAGCGCCTCCTCACAGACCGAAGGCGTAGTATGGACTCCTTGTTTTATGAGGGCCCTCGGCTTGTGGAGGGCCACCCAGGACAGGAAGGGGAGCAGGAAAAGGTCAAGCTCTCCACTCTCAAACAGAAGTGGGAGGCCTTGCAGCTGGGGGCAGACCAAAGGTCAGCTACCTTTAATGGCAATGCCCAACTTACATTTGGCAAGGCTTACTGCATGATATCATTTTTACTCACCGATGGTAACAATCAGTGGGCATTGTGTTGTTGGTAGGAGAGCCAGTCTTGAGCTCATTCTGCCCAGGGCCCAGCTCTTCCAGGAAGGAGTAGACAGCTTGCAGCAGTGGCTCATATGTGTGGAACAGACCCTAGCTGAACTACGCAATGCAGAGAGAGTGATGCTGCATCTCTCAGAAGCTACAGATAGGGCCAAGGTTGGAAATCTACCATGTATGATTCAACTGCATGTAGCCTACAGTATAGTAAATGTGCATTATGTCGTTTGAGTGGATAATTATAACTTTGACGTGTTTTCACTTTCTTTTAGGCTGTTGTTGAAGAGATTCAAGTCAAAACGGCTGAGCTAGGGAAAATTCAAAAGTCAGGACATGATCTGATGGAAGCAATTTCAGGTAGTGTTTTCTACATACAGTAAAATAAAACCTTACGTGCATCGTATGCTCATTGAGTTTGGGTCAATATTAGTTTTAAATATCAATACAAATATTTTGTTCTAAAACTGCCAATAGCACCAGCAAACCATTTTACTGCAAATGTTAACTAATGGTAATAATATGAATACATGTCATCAATTCAGAGGAAGAAGCTCAGCTGGTGCAGGAGAAGATGGATGCTCTACGTATCCGTTGCTCTGTGCTGAGTCTCAGCAGTCTGGACGTGCTGCAGAGGCTGGAACAGGCCCTGGAGGCCTCCAGTCGCTGCACCTCCAGCCAGGAGGACCTCCATTTGTGGCTGGGCCGCATCGAGAGGGAGCTCCTGGGGGCAGCAGGAGCACAGACACATGCTGGAGATGCCGTACTATGTGCAGCTGAGAGACAGAGGGTAATGTTCCCACTCAATCCTAAAATGAACCGGCCAATGCTTTATCAGTGTTGCTAACCTTTTCAGTGGAAACATTCTCACGACTTTTTGATTCATCATAGAAGTAAAAATGTGTTAAATACATTGATTAAGTAGCAAGAAACTGAAATCTAAGCAGCTAACTTTCAATGGAATTAAATTATCAATTCTTAATTACACCTGTGCTTGTCCCACTATTACAAGTCAATGTCTACTGTAAAAAGGCCTACTACTAATAATGTTATTTTTAAGTTAGCTACTACCATCTGGCTTCATTTCTGGATAGCACACACTTTGTGAAAGCTAACATTAAGTTTCAATATCAGTTCTAAAAAGTAGCTTGCTAGCTTCCAAAGTGTGCGTTTTTTTCACTAGAATAAACTCACTTTTGTTGGCTTTGGTAGCTAGCTAGCTAGCTAACAGTTCAACTTAGAAAAGAAACTCAAGATATGTTTACAATAATTCAGCAAAGCCTTTGCTTTAGTAAATAAAAAGAATGCTAAATGCTAGGATAGCTTACGTTAACGTTGCTATAAAAAGTCCAATTTGTGAAGGCTAACATTAAGTTTCAATATCAGTTCTAAAAAGTAGCTTGCTAGCTTCCAAAGTGTGCGTTTTTTTCACTAGAATAAACTCACTTTTGTTTGCTTTGGTAACAATTCAACTTAGCAAAGAAACTCAAGATATGTTTACAATAATTCAGCAAAGCCTTTGCTTTGGTAAATAAAATGAATGCTAAATGTTAGGATAGCTAACGTTAACGTTGCTATGAAAAGTCCAATTTGTGAAGGCTAACATTAAGTTTCAATATCAGTTCTAAAAAGTGTCTTGCTAGCTTCCAAAAATATTGCTATGAAAAGTTAAATTTAAGTGAACTCTGCTGACTATATAAGCTAGTAAGTACATTTTTTCCAGAGTAAACGATACATTTCTTAGATTACCATTATCTAATTTCTATTATAGAAATATAGATAGTATAGTATGTCCAACGTTAACATTAGTAGACTTCAGTGATGTAAAGCATCTAATGTTATCACGGCAGATATTTTTTGACATATCATCTCACACACAGGTGTAACTAATTATGTTAATACAAGTGTAGCCATCATTAGTGTGATTAGGTACACATGTGCTTTTCCTGCTTTGATATGTCAGACTGTCTGAAAAAGGGCTTATATCAGGTGAATGCTTCATAGGATAAATTTCAAGCTATTACTTATTTGATTACAAATATATAATTTTTGTGTACATTTTCAAGCATTTTTTTACTTCTTATATCTTGATATTTTTTATACTTGGCTCATAATATTTTATATTTTTATAAATATGTTTGTCTTGACTAAAAAACATTTTAATGGAATTTTTCAATTCTTTTGATATGGTCTGTTTCACATTTTGTATTCTCTACATACTTTCATTAATTTGTTACTTAAGTTTATATTTAAGCTCTATAAGTTAATTCATTCATTAATGTCCAAGAACTGTCTATAACCTGAAACATATTATTTGCTTTAATCTTTATTTATGTATTTATTTATATTTATTTATAACCCGGAATGATACAGCTGCCGGTATGTAGTGTTAGATTTCATAATAATGTTATAATGTTTCCATTATAATATTGTATATGATAGTGTTATAATATTGTGTTATACATTATATGTTACAGGAAAAATGCTATGCTAACAAACAGTATATTCTCATCAGCTGGAACAGGCCGTGGTGAAGGAGATGGCTTGGTTCAAAGACACAGCGCTGAGTCTTGAAAAGCTGAAAACCGTTCATCTGGATCCAAAACTCATAGCAGAACAACTCTATGAACAGAAGGTCGGGCCATATTTTTCCCACTTTGAATTAAAGAAAACAATGACATGTTTGTTTGGTTATCTGTCATTTCTAAGGTGTGCAGATTTAATGTTTTGAAAATGAATTCATTTGAGTGTATTATCTCCTGAAAAGATTTTGGCAGTGGAGATTCTCCAACACCGGTTCAACATTGAGAAGATGACGAAGATCGCTGAAATCTTGCTGACATACAGTGATGAAGGAGAATCAGTCGATTTGCAGGTATTCTACACACTTCATTTTACTCGTTGGATTTACTGATGATGTAAATAAATGTACTTTCAAGGTGTTTATATTTGAAATGTATTTATTTTACTGTCACCTCCCTGTGCAGACCCCTCTAGAGGCCTTACAAGAAAAATGCAACACCACCTCTGCCACCAATTCCCATGTGGTCCTGCAGCTTGAGCACGCTCAGTCGCTTCTTCTCCAGTTCTCAGAGGGCCTTGCTGAGGTCTCGCCCTGGCTTAAAGAAACTCAAACCCTAATTGGACAGCTCTCCCTGAGCACAATTAGCTATGAGGCCTTTCGGGAACAACAGGACCTCTTACAGGTAGAAGAAACCTGCCTCTCTACATTAGAGTGCCAGCTTTTCTTTCTTTTTCTCATTCCTTTTTTTGTCAACAAAGACGTCCTTTAATACTTCACAGTCGGATGTTATTTTCCCCTAGGTGAATGAGCTGTTCTGTTACAGTTCATTAATGTAATCTACCTCCTGACAGGGTTACTTTTCTACCTGTGCACTATGACCGTATTACATTTTTGTCAAGTATGCCATGAAAAGTGTTTTTTTCTTCAAACTTCCTCTACTCATTGTAGGGATTAACCTCGAATTAGGTTCTTTCTGAAAAGAAATTCTGCTCTCTACATTGATAATAAACCTTTATTTGCATGTTTCTTTTGCCAAGGGTCTGCGGGAGTCTATAGCAGAACACAGACCTTTGATTGCACGCTTATGCTCTCTGGCAAAACGCTTGTCAGAACTGAACCCCATTCAGGGGGATGAGTTCTGTCGAATGGCTTCAGAGACCGAGGAGCAGCATAGAGTCATCAGAGACCGGGTTAGAGAGACTGCTAATCTACTCGAGGAGTCATTGCCTCGATTCACTCAGGTAAGAATCCTTGGACAACGCAGGACATTCTAGAAATAGCCCTACACTTTGCAATGTATTGCAAATTCACACAAGCGCACAACATATCTTTTCTTGTGTCTATAGCTGAACGAGAGGATGATCCTTATCAGAGAGAGTCTTGAACGCCTGCACAGTCGATTACAGACCCCCACCTCTCTTCAATGCCTCACCCCAAGGATCCAGGAGCAGCTGCAGGACAACAAGCACACCCTGGCTGAGCTATCCAAGCTGATGCTGGGCCTTAGCAGTGTCAAAACACAGGCAGATGAACTGCTGGCCAACACGCAGGCAGCTGGTGATGGATCTGTCGGCACAGGTGAAACTGAGAAATTATATTATTTGCAAACATTACAGATATGATACTGTCCTAGTACACACAGGGCTACAAGTAGCAATGCCAATGTTGGGAAAATGATTAATTCTAAGCAATATCCCTGTTATATCCTTGTGATTTTAGCAATCCAGGACCAGGTGTCCAGTCTGTCCCAGCTGTGGGATGAGACACATACTCAGGCCCAGGAGAGAGAAAGCTGGCTGCTCAAACTCTTGGATCTTGCCTTGAAGTTCTGGAGCGATGTCAGCGATGTCACGGCTGCTCTCAATGATGCTCAGCAGGCAGTTTTGGATCTCAATGCTAGTCGGACAGATTCTGAAACAATCCGCCAGAGCCTTGAAAGCATGCAGGTTTGTCTGGAAACTCTAAAAGTCATCATGTAAAAGATTCCACAATGTTATAAAAAAGACACCATGTAACCTTTTCCATGCTTTCAACTTATAGACTCTCAGGGAGGATGTTGATAGTTTACAGGGAGATCTGGACACCCTTGGCGTTTTGGGAATGGATCTGATGTCAGCATGTGGCGATACAGACAAACCAGATGTCACAAAGAGTCTGGATGAAGTATGAAATACATTTAATCATTTCACATTAAATCATTTTTACCTGTGATGTTGTGTTAACAAACTAAAATCCTTGTCTGTTTGGTGCCTTGAAGCTTTATTGCACATGGAACAACTTGAGTAAACTGTGGAGCGAATGTCACAAAAAGCTGGAGGAGTCCTTGCAGTTGGCACTGCATTATCAAGACACTATGCAGGTGGGTTTCCATATGCTAACACATCGCTCATGCTCAGTATCATAGTCATATCAAAAGGACACTTTGGCCACCCCTGCCTGACTTAAGCAGTAGTATGGCACCCTGCCAAAGACAAAGCTAGTCTTTTATTCTGTTACAAAAACAAAGTCCAGAGTACTCCCTGTAGCTTTACTTTTGAGGGACTGACATACTGTGTGGTCCTCTGCCAAAGGAAGATGAGTGTAATGGTGCAAATTGTGCAAGACATTATCTAAAGAAAACAAAGTGAAGTGTGTCCAGCTTTATATATAGTGCCAACAGGGTTACACGTTCGGTAGTTGGCAGACATTTCTTTGCTGTTAAAAATCACACAATTCAGCAAGACTTCAGGACTGAGTGTTTGTAAAGTATATAATGTATTGCGATTTAATGCCCACTCTGTTATTATTCTGCTAATAGGGTCTTTTTGAGTGGTTGAAGTCAGCTGAGCTGAGGTCTACTGAAGAGTTCATGGTAGGAACTGACCTGGAATCCGTCAAAGAGCAGCTACGCAATCTCAAGGTGAGTTTATATGTTGAATAACATGTTTCCAAAGTTTCTTGGTCTCCTGTTATACAGAGACTGTGTTTTTGGCTATATGTGTTTTATTTTAACTAAAAGCATATCACATGACATGACAACTAATATGAAAACATAATGTTACGTGCTTTATGTGCTGGTTTTACTGTAGGGTCTTTGAGTATTATTATTTCTTTATCCTTTCCCTCAGGAATTTAAGCGGGAACTTTACCAGAAAAAAATCGAGATTGAAAGCCTGAGCCATCGCTTTGTGTGCCGGCTGTCTCCAGGCTCGGAGCGCCCAGGCTCCGTCTCACCGCTGTGTGACTTCAGACAGCGCTGGGACAGCTTAGAGTCAGAGACTGTCAGCAGACAGGTGAGAATATGCAGGCATATATTATGTATTATACAGTATGTGTTATTATTCAACAACAGACAGCTCCCCAGTATGAACTACATTTAGCTGGAAGACTGTATACAGTAAAATTATATGTTTGACCTTGTTTCCTGTGGTGACATTAGCATCAGCTGGAGTGTGCTCTGCTGGGTCTGGGTCAGTTCCAAAACACGCTAGACGAGCTGCACACATGGCTTTCCTGGACTGCTAAGCAACTGCAGGGCAGCCGGCCAATCAGCATCGACCTGCAGGCCTGTGAAATCGAGCTCGCCAAACACAAGGTTGGTGGTGGCCTGAATACAATTTGATGTGTAATCGAGCTTCTTCGTTCTTTGAAGGGTTCAGAAAACAGTGTGCAACTATTATCTTTCTCACAGAGCTGTGGGCTTATCTGTCTATCTTATGCTAGATAATAGCCTTGAATGACTAACATACATCTATTCAATTCTATTCAATTTTAGTTATAGTATCAATTCATAACAAGTGTTCTCGAGACACTTTACAGATAGAGTAGGTCTAGACCACACTTCTGTCTCCTTTCCCAGTGTCTGTGCCTCACATATTATTTCTGCTAATTCATACTTTATCAACACTGCTAGAAACATACATGTCTTTGTCTGTACTGCCGGACACAATTCAGACCAGTAAACACTCCTAACACCTCCAAGCAATAGATTTGAATCCCACTCTTTCTCTTATGCTTCTTTTTCCTCCAAGGTCTTGCGTAATGATGTCATGTCCCATGTTCGCACAATGGAGTCCCTGAACCAGGCTGGCAGGGGGCTGCTGGAGGTTGGGTCCGGGGACAGCCCACATGGTCTGCAGCCTCGGCTGGAGCAACTCAATGACAGCTGGGAGTTTGTCCGCTGTGAGACTGAGCGCAGGCAGCTGGAGTTAGAGAACAGACTGAGTCAGGTGAAGAGGGAAAATAGATCCGTTATTTTGTTACAGTTGCAATAAAAGTCACATAGTGGTATAGAAAGATAGTAAACTATTCATTTAAAAAAAATATATATATATTATGGACTGGGCAATATTTTGCTGTTATATCAATATTGTTACATGAGACTAGATATCGTCTTAGATTTGGAACATCGTAATATCGTAATATGGCATACGTGTTGTCTTTTCCTGGTTTTAAATGCTGCATTACACTAAAGTGATGTAATTTTCTGAACTTACCAGACTGTTCTAGCTTTTCTATTATTTGTCTTTACCTACTTATTGTAACCACTTTATTGATTATTTTTCAAAAATCTCATTGTGTGAATATTTTTTCAAAACACCAAGTCAACCCTAAAATATCGTCACAATAATAATATCAGGGTATTAGGCCAAAAATATCTTGATATTTTCTCTATGTCACCCTGCCCTAATACAGTATAAACTCAGCCGTAGTGCATTTTATCTTTTAATTATCAGTTTATCATGGCGCCCTCTTGTGGTGATTGTAGGTTAACATTAAAATATGTTGAGGCGTGGCCGTTTAGGTCAGTTGGTAGAGCAGGTGCACATGTACAGTAGATTATTCCTAGATATCGTAGGTCTAGGGTTTGAATCTGACCAGTGACGTTTTCCTGCGTGTCTTCCCCCTCTCGCTCCCCTTTCATGCCGGAGCTGTCCTATCATTAAAGGCGGAAATGCCCATAAAAAAATCTATATAAATAAAGATAAAAATAAAATGTGTAGAGGTGAGCCCAAATTGAAACTGGTTGCTGTTATTGTGACACCAGAAGGCAAAGTTTATAATGAAATAATTGAAACAATATCTACAAATTGAAACTGCATTGTTCTAACCAAATAATGTGTAAGTTGGCTGTCATTGTTCCATTTACACAGTTGCAGTGAAGTGACAGCCACATCACCATAGGAGACATTTCATTCGTTCTGTCGTTTTTACTGCAGGTACAAGATGTTACAATGGAGATTCAGGATCTCCTGCAGTGGCTGGAGAACACAGACCTGAGACTGTCCTCCTCTAAAACCGTGTGGGGTATGCCGGACTCTGCCAGTGAGAGACTCAATGCACATTTGGTAAAACAGACTTTTTAATGTACAAATAAAGACATACACAAGAAATTAAAAAAATTTGCACATGTAAGCCAATACAAAAACATTTCTTTCCAAAAAACGGATTGTCTTTCTTCTTTTCAACCTTAAAAGGAGTTGTGCAGTGAGATGGAGTCAAAGCTTCACGCCTTCACGGATGTGAAGAATGCCATCCTCAGGATGCTGGAGAGCAGCGACGTTGTGCGGGGATCGAGCACCGAGCACAGCTTATCTATTCTGGAACAGAAATGGGCGTCCGTTTACAGCAAAGTCCAGGAGCGAAAGGTTATTTAACTCTTCGTAACTATGTGTCATCCTGCTGATATATCAATCACGTAGTGCACGATTATATCTGATTGTCATGCTGGTCCCACAGGCGAGGCTTACGGAAGGATTGGGTCTGGCTAAGGAGTTCCACATTAACGTCCAGGAGCTTCTCACTAAGATGAGCAAGTGTGAGGAGTCCATTGGGCTTTTTCCTGCTCCCAGCTTTGTTCTGGACAAAGTCTGTACTCAACTGCAGGACCACAGAGTAGGTCTTATTTACATAATCTGCCTGATTCCCATCCAGAATTACATAACACATTTGGAAATATTCATTTTTGCGTCATGAAATACTTTTATTTCTCCAGACACTGGTGAATGAGGTGAACGGTTACGGTGAAAAGAAGACCACAGTGGAGAGCACAGCCCGCAGACTAATAGAACTGAGCCGGAAGGAAGACTGTGATGTCATTCATAACCTAATCATGACTGTCCAGGATCGCCACAAAAAGCTACAGCAGCGTGCTTCAGAAAGAGGCAGGGCACTGGAGGAGGTCAAAAAGACTGCCAAACAGGTATACCACCATATTAACACCAACACTTACGTACTTTAAGTGTGACTTGTTTCACTCAGAGTAACTTTTGTATAAATCTGTATCTATCTCTAATGTATGTCATTATGTCTCACATTTTAGTTTAATGAATCGTGGCGCCTGCTGTTGGACTGGATGACAGAGGTAGAACAGACATTAGACACGCATAAAGAGATTGCTGTGTCCCACGAGGAGATTAAACAGCAACTGATTGAACAGAAGGTGCAGTAGAAATCATGATGAATACAACTTGCTTACATGCTGTTTGTATGAATATATGCCTTCACTGATCTCTGATTTGTAATTAGGAGTTCCAGAAACTGCTGAGGTCGAAGAGGCCCATGTATGAAGCTACACTGAAGAATGGACGCAGCCTTCATGAAAGAGCTCAAACCAGCCACGATAGACAGCACGTGGAAAATCTACTGGCTGAGCTCAAAGACACATGGGACACCGTCAGTGGCAAGTCTATGGAGAGGTATGCAAATTCACATGCAAATTCCTACCTAGTATTTGGGAAAGAAAATCCTGATCTTGTATATGTACCAAATGTTGTGGGTTGCTTCTCTCAGACAACACAAGCTGGAGGAAGCGCTGCTCTTCTCAGGGAGATTCACCGATGCTCTCCAGGCACTGAATGACTGGCTGTACAGAGCCGAGCCCCAACTGGCTGAAGACGTTCCTGTTGGTGGAGACAAAGACATGGTCAACAACCTGATAGACAAACACAAGGTGCAATATCTAGCAAGCATTTATATGTGTGGCCTCGATAATTAACAATGTTAAACCAGAGTTTGATGCATAGATAGAGTGTAAGTGGAGCCAAAACATCTCCATCGCCCCCTGGTGGATGGCTGCAGAATAGGTCATAAATCCCACCCTCTCCGTGTAAGCGAATGGGACATGGGCCAACTTTAAAAAATCAAATAGATGTTAAGTAAAAAAAAATTCCAAAGATGTTTTTGGTCATTTTAGGTAGCTCCTATCATGCTGATGTTTTTTTTCAAGTGTACACTTTTCTGGTTTGGTTTTAATAAGTTATTTAATTCTATAGAAACGAGCGGAAAGGTCATGATTGACAATTGTGATTGACTCCCGAATGGTCGTGCGGGTAGGCGGGACTGGGTGACTTCTTTTGTGGGGCGGCTGTGGCTCAGTGGTACAGCGGTTGCCTGCCAATTGGAAGGTTGGTGGTTCAATCCCCGGCCCTGCAGTCCCATGTCGAAGTGTCCTTGGGCAAGACACTGAACCCCGAGTTGCCCCCCGATGCTGTGTCATCGGAGTGTGAATGTGTGTGCATGTTTATCTGATGAGCAGGTGGCACCTTGTACGGCAGCCTCGGCCACAGTGTATGAATGTGTGTGAATGGTGAATGGTTCCTGTACTATGTAAAAGCGCTTTGAGTAGTTGTTCAGACTAGAAAAGCGCTATATAAATACAGCACATTTACATTCTTTTCACAGTATGTGGTAAACACATTGGTTAAACACAAAGGTGTATTTACAGCGTGCCACTTCTGTAATTATCTCCTGCTGGAAAAAAAATCTCCACCTGAATCTCATCTCCACACCTGCTGTCGGCCTGAGCTGACCCCTCAGTCACAATCGCTACAAGAGACAGTGAAAAAGCAACAGGCTGCCAATCAATTTCAATGGGAGTGGCCATTTGCCAGCGACAAGCCAAAATATACAAGTAGTCTATTTTATGCAGAGCGATGCGACAAAGCAACTGCCAATCGGAGTGAAGGCAGCGTGAGGGCAGCGTTACGTATGTACGTTGGTTGCTGGAGTCGAAGAAATTCATTCAAGGTGGCAGAAACGCTTCAGGACATTGTATTTATGTATATATCTGACATGTTTGTGGCATTTTATCTCATATATTTTGTTACCCCTATCAAGCACAAATACCTTTAAATCCAAAAACATCGTTCTTGTAACTTGACAATACCTCTTAAGTGACTTTAGAGACCTCTTGCAGAAACTAAACTATAGCATGTTACTATCGATACAGAAGCAGCAAGCAACCAGGAGCTAGGCACGCCCAGAAACGCCCATCGAGAGATTGCGTTTCGCTGTCTCTTGTAGTTAAAGTGACTGTAGGGTCAATCAGCATCACACAAACACACCCCCTTAACGTGTCAATCTGACCCACATGTCCATCAGCTAACCATTCCCACTTCCCTAAAGACAATAGGATGATATCTTAACACTATCTACAATAGAAACCAGGATTCATGCTAGAGAATTCCAATGTTAGTGTCTATGTAAGTCATTTTAATGCCTTGGCATCACTGCTATAAACTGCATTATTAATCTGGTAATGATTTGTTGATATTAAGTTGCTGTATGTCTGTATGCGTTTCTTCACACTGCTGTTTTGTTGCAAAATTGCAGTTTCTTAAGAAATGTCCTTCCTCTTAGGCCTTCCAAAAAGAGTTAGGGAAGCGAGCTGGATGCATCAGGACCCTGAAGCGCTCTGTGAGGGATCTGACCAGGAGCAGTACAGCTGATGCTCACTGGCTACAGGAGCAGATGGATGAGCTGGAGGGCCGCTGGGAGGCAGTGTGCAAACTGTCGGTCAGCAAGCAAGACAGACTGGAGGCTGCGCTTCAGCAGGTAGTTCTCACACAGAATGAAGGTGAAGGGTAAATGAGCTTTTGTTGTGACTGAAGCTGTAGTTTCATCAAGAATTGTGTCTAACACAAAAAAGTCTAAAACTAAAAAGTCTAACTAGCCCCTCATAGTTTCTTGCAGGTAGCTGTGGTCATGGACAAAAATATATGATATCAGGAATGGATAGCAGTTGATTGGCTGATTTCTGACCATTAATAAAAGGTGATGGGTCAACCCTACTCTCATCTTAATCTTAATCTTTGTCTTTGTTCTCGTTAGGCTGAAAAGTTTGATGACCTCGTCCACTCCTTCACGGAGCGCCTCACTGAGGCAGAGAGGGTACTGAAATATGGAGTGATACCAGAGGAGGAGGAAGGCTTGCTTGCTTTCCACAAACAACACAAGGTAAGTAATAACATGATACTTTGTCATTCCCTATACACTGTATATAAATATATCCTTTGTCCGTCGGCAGTCAGAGTCAAATGACCAATCTGGTTGGTTGATGAGCGTGACTAGAGTATTCTAAGGTTTTGGAGCTCGGTCCCCTCTGAGTTTAAGCCTAGCTTTAGGCCCCGTCAGGTGCAGCTGGTCAGCTGACCTGAGAGTGCTGGGAGTGTAGGGGTTCAGAGAGCGGCTGGGAGTGTAGGGGTGCAGCAGCTCAGAGAGGTAAGGTGGGGCAAGGCCATTCAATTTTAAAATGAATCCTCAAATGGACGGGCAGCCAGTGGAGTGAAGGTAAAATAGGTGAGATAGGTGCTCATCCGTACTTGTGTCAGTTAAAAGACATGCAGCTGCATTTTGAAATGAAGACAGATTCAGCAACTGCATGTCCCATTTCTTAAAATGTTTTCAGAAAAACGTTTCAGGGAACTATTTTAGTAAAGTATGAGATTGTACTGAACAAGCCGCCATGACAGTCTGGCTTTGAATTTCCGGAGAAACCAGACCAACGAGACTCGTTCGTCCAATCAACGCGAGGAGGCAGTCGGACCATTTCTGCCAACAATCAAGCCGTTGTGTATGGGCCATAGCACTTCTAAAAAGGAAAAAGAAAAGAAGCCCACGTTGTTTTGAAATTATTTAAATGTTAAATGCTAATGGCTCATCCTACATGATCTGTGTTTTACTGGCTAGAACGAATAAATCCTTGTTCTCCCCCTCTAAAGGAATCAATGGATGTCCTGCAGGCTCAGGTCATGGAGTTACAGAACATCCAGTGTCTGGGTGAGGAGATCCTGGCCTCCTGTCACCCAGACTCCATAATCACCCTAAAGTCTTGGATCAGTGTCACCAAGACCCGCTATGAGGAGGTGAGGGCTTTTTCCAAAGTTAGTTAGAGTCACAAGACAGAGACTCACTGTTTAAAAACCTTTAGCCATGTATAAACTGTGAAACAGTGACAATTCAGCTAACTTTATTGTCCATTAGATCTGCATTAAATGGAAAATAGAAATGCCTTTAGCACTGGCAGATAAGACAACACACACTATAAACAAAGGTCATGCCATACACAACAATTGTGCATCTTAAAATCTTAAAGGGACCAAGTGGCAGTCCAGTAGAATTCTTGGTCACATTTAACAGCATCTGAATAGAATTACCTCCCCCTCCGTGTTTTCAGGTTCAGACTTGGGCTCAGCAGCAGGGCCAGAAGATCCAGGCCAGCTTGGCAGCACTGGAGGCAGAGAGAGAGGAAGTCCAGAGGCTACTGGACTGGATCTCCTCAGCAGAGGAATCCCTCAACCTCAGAGACCAAGAGCCTCCGCCGGTGACCACAGAGCAGAACCAAGGGCTGATAGAGCAGCACACAGTAATATTCTTCTCTGTTCTATGAGCCACCTACTTTACCATCTTACTAGTCTATATATCGACAACGTTTCATTTTCAGGGATTACTCTGGCGCCACCGGAAATTCCGCCAAATGTCCCTCATTCCGGCCAAATGTCCATTACCTTCCTTTTTCTTTGTGTTGGCATTTTAAACTCAGGTGGATCTATGAGGACTATGGTTAACTGCTCCTCAGATCTCTGCAGGGTAAATCCACACATCTAGCTAGACCATCTGTCCAATCTGAGTTTTCTGTTGCACTACCAAAACAACCTTTGAACGTACACGCTCCACCAAAACAAGTTCCTTCCTGAGGCTATTTTGCAGTGACACAGTTGCTTTGTCCAGCGCCTAGCAACGCTAAAGACGATTATGATTGATTTAAAGAAATGACCAGAAAACCAGAGCACGTTTTTCATCCATCCCGGAATACTGTGTGGACTAGTCAGACCCTCCTCCGCAGCGCTGTGAAGGAAGGTCTAGCAATGCGAGACTACCATCTTACTGAATACTTAACCATTTAGTACTAAAATGTGTGCTCTGAGGAATGTACAGCAGAATTATTTCCAAAATATTTTTTTTCCCAGGATGCTCATGATGACTTTGCATCATAATCATTCATTCATCTTCATTCTTTAGACTTGTGAGCAACTCCTCCATTTTCTTTTTTCACTGCATTATGAGACAGTATAAATAATATACATACAATACATACTGTTTGGCATAACATACTTTACCCTGGTTCCAGAACTTTCAGAGCTTTAAACCTATTTCTGTAAAGTGTTATTATTGATCTTTCTTCTTTTCAGATATTCATGGAGGAGTTGAATAAAAAGTTCCCAGAGGTTGAACACACCACACAATCCTGCAAACACAAGAGCATTTCAAAACAGCACGTTTCCCCGGGCAAACGGCCACTTACAAGTGAGTTATTATTGTAATATAAGCATTGGTAGTTTAAAGACCTCTACCGACTAATTGAATGAGTTCCCTTGAGCTGATTCCTGACTCCAATGTTGCTGTTTCTCCATCTAGAAAGGAGGAGCACTCTAAAGCTGCAGCCTGCTGTACCTGTTCCCCTGGAGCACCTTGACCCCCAGACCCCAGAGCTCAGTCAGCTGGTCAGTCAGTGGCAGAAACTTTGGCTCCTGGCGGTGGCGAGACAAACCCGTCTGGAGCAACAACAGCAAACACTCAAAGAGGTTATTGTACTTTTTAAAATGTCCACATTCCGAATCGGTTAAGGTGCAAATTAGCGCTGTGGAATACTCATTTGTATTCACTTTCTCTAACATTTATTAAGTAACCAACATAAATGTTGTGATATTTTGAATTTTGGGACAGATGGAGGAATTTGCCAACTTTGACTTCAATATTTGGCGAAAGCGTTACATGCTTTGGATTAGTCATCTGAAGTCACGGATCTTAGATGTGTTCCGCAGCATTGACCGGGACCAGGATGGACGCATCAGCCAGAAGGAGTTTGTTGATTATGTCCTCGCCTCCAGTAAGACCCCCGTTGTGATCAATCAGTCTACCTACGTATCACTCATTTTCAGCTACCATAACATTCAAAAGACAGCATCTGAAATTACAAATTAGCATGCTGAAACATGAATTCCACACTAACATTATTCAAATGAATGCATATTGAATTAGACAATGTCCATAAAATCTCCATTGTTTGCCAATATTTACCTTTTTTTTATAATTCTTAGTCAACAAGTACAGAGTATCATACATTGTACACTTTATAGATACATGTAGATACATATATTATTTAAACAATTAACACAATAAAGTTCAAATGAATCATACAGAGAAGAAAAAAGAAGCAGGAGAAAAAGGTTTGTGGCAAAGAAACAGTGGGGGTTGTGTTACAGTAGATGTTCCATTATGACCTAAAATCAGATCTATGGGGGCTAATTAAATCAATCCATCCTTACCAAATATATCTATCTTTAGAGCAAAAGTTAGTTTAGTTTAGTTTAATTTCTGGGTTCCTGGGTAGCTCACCTGGTTGAGTGTGCACCCCTATATAGAGGTTTACTCTTCGACATAGCTGCCACGGGTTCGACTCCGACCTGTGTCCTGTTGCTGCATGTCATGCCCCCCTTTCTCTCCCCTTTCATGTCTTTATCTGTCCTATGAAATTAAAGGCCTAAAATTCTATACAAATCTATTAAAAACATGTTAGTTTTTTCAATGACAAAAATGTTGTGCATTACATTGATTATTGATTACATTACATACTAGTGCAGCTGCCCCCGGTTAAGCCACTTTTTCCGATGTTTACTTTTTGAACATGCTACGCAATATCTATGTAATCAAAAGATGCTCTAAGCGATGTCACGCGTGTTTTAGGCCACATTTGTTTTCACATACATCAAACATCTCCTCACTATCCCTAGCTGCCTGTCCCCAGAACACACTGTAAGAAAACATGGCCAACAAAAACAAACTGCGCCCACCTGCACCACAAAACATACACAGTGTTTTAGCCTATGACCGACAAGAAGGAGTTGGTTGAGCCGCGTTAACACGTAGGCTACTTCCACAATGCACGCATACTCTTTCTTGTAGGTTACAGGCTAGAACACTGTTTGTTATGCTTATGCTTAGAGCACCTTTAAGGTCCCAGTTTCAAATCCCCTCCACCTCTCGGCTGCAGAATTCCCCACCAACTCTCTGGAGATGAACGCAGTGGCAAACATCTTTGACATGAACAGTGACGGCTTCATTGACTACTATGAGTTTGTGAGCGCCCTCCACCCAAGCAGAGATCCCTACAGGAGAACACTGGATGCCGATCAAATCAATGAAGAGGTGTGAACAGAAAACACCCAAATGTCGTTCCATTCATTTGTGTGGTTTATTTATGTTGACCCTGTACTTGTTATACTTGTGCGCCCTCTTAAGGTGAGTCGACAGGTATCGCAGTGCAACTGTCCCAAGAGGTTTGAAGTGGAGCAAATTAGTGCCAATAGATACAGGGTGAGTCATTGTTATAGGCGGTGATTGAAACATATTACAGCATGCTATTTCATTTGTTCCTCTGATTTCCACTGGCCCAGACAGGAAGTGATATTACTTTTCCTGGGTGATTGGAAAGAACATGGTCCACGGAAAATGTGTGACGATGCTACAGCAACGAGTGATTCAAAAACTACAACTTGCAATATGTATTTTGTCCACAGTTTGGAGATTGCCAACAGTTGCGGATGGTTCGTATCCTGCGTAGCACGTTGATGGTCAGGGTGGGAGGAGGCTGGACCGCTCTAGATGAGTTCCTGGTCAAGAATGACCCGTGCAGAGGTGAGTACACTACTGATCAATCCAACTATATTTTCTTAACAAAACGACTTTAATGGATACTATTTACTGCAATATGACAAGTCTTCAGCGCCTGGTATGACTACAAGTGATACATACTGCTTAGATCCATACATACAAACATTTAGTGTGAGCTTTTCCTCTAAGGTCAGGTAAACATTCTACATAAAACAATTTTTTTTATCTTTTCTTTGGTGCCATGCTTTCCTAGAGTATAGTTGGAGCTAATATCAGATATTGTTTATGTACTGTACATTTAGCATTGTTACCACCACCAAGCATACAGACATCTATAAGAACTGCTCAAACATGTCAGTGTTCCAGTAAATATCTGTTTCTGGTAAAGTTTTTCTGCGAGTATTGTCTACAATGTAGACAATACTCACAGAAAAACTTTGTAGACTCTACAATTTGAATTTGGGCTATAACGATACATTGATCTGGATCAATACATTGATTCAATCATCGACAATCCAAATGTATTGATAAAAAGTTCAAATATTGATACATATGGCCTTGACCAACTGCCACTTTGCTCGTTTGAAAGCTATGATGTCTCTCTCACATGGGTAGGCCAAATTCTCTGGGTGGGCAAAGCAGAGAAAGGGCCCCTTATGACCTCATAAGGGACAAGATTCCATCCAGATCGGCCCATCTGAGCTTTCATTTTCTCAAAGGCAGACCAGGATACCCAGGGCCATTTCTAGCCACTGGGGGGACCAGATGCGGGCTGAAGGAACTCATATTAATGTTAAAAAACCTCATAAAGTGAAACTCTCATGCCATGGGACCTTCAAGATGTCCTTTTTAATTTGAAATTCCCACTTTACATGTATTCTTTTTATTAAAAAATAGTAGTTTTGTGTAATGTAATGCACTATGCTTGCTCTTGGAGGAATTACTAGATTGGTTGGGACTTTATACTTTATAATTGATAGTGTAGTCTAGACCTACTCTATCTGTAAAGTGTCTCAAGATAACTCTTGTTACGATTTGATACCATGAATAAAATTGAATTGAATTAATGAAATTGTTAAATAATTAAATAACGGTCTCGTACTGGTGGCAGGCCCCTGGATTGAATCAAAATTGTATTGGGGCAGGCTTTGTGCGATCAGTAAATATTGTATTGTTGTCCAAAGAATCAATGTAATATTGTGATTACATGTGTGATTTACACCCCTAATTTGAATACAGACATTCCTAATACTAAGTTTAGATTGGCAACACAACGTAGTGTGGTTTGGTAGGGTTGCTTCTCATGACCATAATCTTCTGGCAAAGGTGGGCAAAACTGCATTTAAAATCATTGGGGTTCCACCTGAACCGCTCCAACACATTTACTGGAAACGCAGTACTGAGAAGGCACTAGGTATTCGGCAGGATTCTAGTCATCCTGCACACGATGTCTTCTTCCACCTTTCTTCAGGGAGACGTTTGCAGAGCATCCCAAAGCGCACATCACGTTTTAGGGATGGTTTTTACTCCCCAGGGAACAAGGTTACTGAATGATGGCACAGCGGGGAATGAGGGCTGTGGTTTGAACTTAGTCACTATGTCTACTGTGCTTGGATATTCCAGATGTTTTTAAATGCTATTTATTTTTATAACTGTTACTATTGACTAGTGCTGAGAGAGTGCAAAGAGCATATTTTATTTCATTGCTGTGATACTCTGTTCTAAGTACTAATGAACTTGAACTTGATTGGCAATCTTGCTTCATATGTGTGTGTGCATAAAGTGTCTGCTGGCTAGTATTGGAAGAGTGGCTGCTCTGCAGTAACCGCGCATTTTTACAGTATTCTGTTCAAATCCCCCCCCTTTGTCACCCACAGTGAAAGGCCGGACCAACCTGAAGATCAAGGAGAAGTACTTGTCCCCTGCAGGAAGCACTTCCAAGGGTTTGACCGTCAGCAGGTCCAACTCCAGCCTCAGCCTCTACAGCAGTGCCTCGGCCCCCACCAGCCCCATGACACGCAAGGCATGTTATCCTGTCACGTATCTAGGTGCTACGTGTGTTGTTTTCATATCAAAATATGACCAAATATGTGTATATCTCAAATAGTTTGAGACATACACACAGAAAGAATAAAAATAGGGAATAGAATAAAAAAATAAGAAGGGAGTCATAACCTTAATATGTGCACTATATAGGGAGATTGGACGTTGCGAAAAATTTGAGACAGACCCGTAATCCAAGCAGTTGACGCCACGACATCAGGCTGCATTATAGCAACAAACTACATATAACTAACAGCACATGTGTACAGACCACTACTTTGTTCATGATTTGAAGGGTTTGAATGGTTTTTTATTTGTATTTTTGGGTTTACATGACAGTTAGTTGAATTACTCAATAAAAATAATAAATCATTTTGGTGGGGAGTTTTGAAATTCATTCACTTTCCATGCACACTTTGAGATATTATTATCTTACTCTAATTAGTCTAACATGTCTTGCTTTAGGCATTACTCCGCAGAAGTTTCTCAGGTGACCGCTGCATCCGTCCCAGGAGCTCCATCGCTGCTTTGGGATCCGATCTACAGTTTGCCACAACAGGGGACGATAATTCTTCCTCACCATCAGGTCAGACAATTGTCACTAGATACACAAACATGAAAAGAACGTATAACTTGAACTGGTAATTTAACCCCACTCTTTCTGATTTCATTCTTGTGCACTGTTTAGACGAAGCTGCGAGGTTACCCACATGATTACCCCTACCCCCTGAGAACCATGCGTACACCACAATGCTGAACCCAAACACAGCCTTGGGGCCCCGAAACAGAGTGATAAGCAGAAGTAATGTGATAAGAGGGCTCAAAACAAAAAAACAAGGCATCAGTCACATCTATAAAAAGCAGACCCTCACAGAAGAAGTACAGAGGGGATGGTAAAGTGTCTTTGAAACTATAAATGTTATGTTGTGCTTTGTATGGACAACGAGGAGGTCAGTGCAGATGCGAGACAACGATTCTTTTTGTCCCTTGTTGCACTGCGTACAGTAGTATCGTAGAGAGTAGGAATTGAACATTTCTGCATGGATGCTTATTGCATGACAGCCAGAACCTTGCTTAAATCAGATTTAGGTTTTTTTTTCAGCTTGTGATTCTTTTTCAGTTTTAAATATGAGCAGACGGTACCTGAACCCAAGAATAATGCGGAACACATTTTTACATCCGGTTCATCTGACTGCCCCTACTAGCATCCAAAAAACACATATACCAAAACCATAAGTATGTGAAGGGTACAGTATGCTGTCCTTAGATTTTTGTGATTTTAGCTTTGTTTTTACTTCATTCCATAAAGATAACAATGTTGGCCGTGCCACGCTGTTTTTTTGTTGTCTTTTACTTTTTTCGACACCATGTCTTCAAATAAGGATGTATTTTTTTACTGTTTTTTTTTACTGTAAGGATGTTTTAAACACTGGAGATTGCGTAATGAACAATGCAATGAGATATGACAGGTCATTGTTGATTTGTAGAGATTATTGTCTCAGGATTGTTTTTTACCGTTGGATGTATATATTTCTATGGAACATTACTGTGAACATGTAGATGTGTTGTTTTCTTTATAACAATGTACTTCCTGGGAATGTTTTGTTTAGCACATTCTTTTCATAAAAAAGCACTTTTTTTCTGTGTCGTGAGTTGTCGTGAGTAAGAGAATACATTTTTCAAGAGAATGCACTAGAGGTGATATGTATGGGTTAACAGTGTAGTTCTTTCAGTGAAATCAACCTTTTAGTTTCCTTTTGTCCCCTTTTCAGCCTGTTGTACCAAAAGTAGTACATTTGAATTGTTTTTTTTTTGTCTTGATGTGTTTCTTCTCTGACCTCCAATCCATTCAGAAATTCTCACAACTGGCTGGATTTTGGGACTCTACTTTTAAAGATGTATAAGAAACATGTGAAACATTGCATCTGTCTCCTTCAAGGTTTTCTCACAAACCCGAAGATACCAAAATGCATTGTTTCTGCAAAAACAAAAAGTACTGATGTTTTCCCTGAGAGAGAAGCAACTGCAACTCCACCATCAATTGCCAATGCTGTTCAGTGCTGCACTGTGCCTTGCTTCCACTGTGGTTCTATTATAGAGCAGTTGGTACTTACTTAATTTGTAATCAGCAGTGTAAAGCTACTGTATTTGTATGTGTACATTTGTACTAGATCTTCCTGAGGTTGCATTTGGTCTATGCACTTGTTAAAAGGATTTTTTTTTAAAGTCAAAAATGTTTTTACATGATAACGTACATTTTTTTCTCTTGGCCTCAGTGTGTTAAAGAAGGGTTAACATTTTGACTGTACTGTAAAAAATACATTAGCCCGATTTTACTTCTATTGCTATGCACCCTAATCTCTCTGTACTGTAAATGTTTCTATACCCAGCACTCATTCTAATGTCTAATTTAGGGAAACTGTAGATGAATGTCACTAATAATTTTACGTCTTGTACAAAAAATCTTTTTGTAATAAAAAATAAAATCATTTGCCAAGATCATTTCCTCATTAATAATGTACAGTTATCAGAAAATGATCACAAAAAAAAGAAAGTTTCCTGCACATGGACAGACCAAATGATTTAAAACAAAGTATGTTCATTTGTTCAGTTTGGCTAACTAATATGCTGGTGTGTATTTATTTTCATACCTCTGCAATAACCATAGTCTGTAAAAATAAAATAAAATAATGGACAAATCTTCCAGGTCTAAAAAAGTGAAGCCAATGCGGAAGTGCCTTAAACCTGCACTCTCATCTAATTTCCAGCAGGGGGTGGCTCCAAAAAGAAGACTGTTTTAGTCTTTGAGGAAATAAAGCCTACTTCTCACTTGATTTATTACCTCAAAAACCATTTTCATAATGAGTTTATGGTCTCACTCGCTAGTTTTAAGTCTTCAATACAACAATGGTGTTCATTTTGTAAATTATGGTCCCATTTATGTTAAAATAGAAAATAAAGCAGAGCATGTTTTAGGGCTTGGCTACAAACCCAGCAATTGGCATTGCTAACCATAGCCCTGTAAAATAAAAATAGCTGTCACTTCATCAAACTTTAATGGAACATTTTGGTTGCCAAAAAACGCTTTGTTCAGCGTTATGCTAACCAGCTAGCTAACCAGCACTACCGTTTGCTGGTAACTTAAGAAAAAAATTCTGCTGTTCTTTACAGCTAGCTCTGTGTCATACATGCTGAAGATTTAGCAGATTTGAAGCAACATTCAGACCGTAGGCCTTAATGCTCAATTCTGATATTTTTTTTAAATCCGTTTTTTTGACTGACTGTTCACAATATTTTATAATTATTTTTATAAAGTGACCCGAAAACGAGTCCTAGAATGTCACGTGTCATATGCAACACCCTGTTTAAATGCTTATCCACATGAACCCATGGATGTATTAAGAGAACCAAGGAGAGTAATTATTATGTTGTGCTACAAGCTAACGCTAGCTACTAGCCGATAGATGGCAGTTTGGGAACAATGCGTTCAAAACCTTACATCCACCACATTACAGGCTTTACAACATAGGGCTCTCGCATGTATTATAAGATAATACACATGATCAATTAGAGCCATATCCATCCATTATTACAGCTACAGGAACTCAGGAGAAGCGTCATATGAGCCTGCAGTGAAAGGTGACTCAGCTGGGCGCAGTTCCATGGGTCATTATGCCTAGATAAATAACTCTGGATTCACTTATTATTGCCTGTTACAACTTTTAAAACATAATGATTTAAATGAGGACTATGTAAGTCTTTGGTGCCTCAAAAACATTTGATGTCTTTTGCCATGTAAAGTCTATGGGAAAAATGTTGCTATCCCACCATCGGCCGCTATGCCCATGTTTGCATCAACGCCTGGCGCTGTTCCTGGGGACGTGTTGTTCCCATCTGACTGTTCCATTTTTGAAATATCCAACCTGTAATGGATTTGGACCACATTATGAAAGTTTCCCAAATTAGAACTGGAAAAGACCAGATGCCATGTGACCGGAGCTGTTTATACTGTCATGAAAATATTTGATATGAGCAAAAGAAATCAGATTTGGGTCACTTTTGCCCGCAGCCTGAACATAGCTTTATTTATTGCCTCCTGTACCTGATGAATGTAAGTCCAATGTCCACTCTCTTTAGCTCAGTTTTTGGTCTCTACCAATTATAAAATATTAGCTGCTAAATTATCTGTTGTGTTCACCAGCTACTGCTAGTCGAGCAGGTTAAGTTAATGTACAGTGGGGTTTATCAGAGTTTTTGCAGAGTCGAGTGATCGTTCTCTGTGGGTTCATCACTGTGAGCAACCCCTTCCATGTTACACATTCGATCCGTTGTCATAAAGATAATCATAACAGCGACTTTAACCCTTGTGTTGTCTTCAACACTTTTGTTGAGGCTTTTTATCAATGTTTTTAACTTTTTCTTATATTTTTCTCCCTTTTTTCAACACTTATTATGTTTTTTTTCAATGTTTGTCACTTTTTTTTACGTTTTCAACACTGTTAACTTCATTTTCACAGTTATTTTTGGAATTTATGGAATATTATACTAATGTTTGAGTTAGAAAAGCAGAAATTAGGAATTATTTTGACTAAAATTAAAGGAATGGATGTTGATGGATAATCACAGACTGGTGACTTTTACTCAATACTATTTCAAAACCACTTCAATGTTTTTTTTTCAAATGCTATAAAATTGAACAAGACATCCCAAAATTAATGAAAGTAGAGATTTGTACTTGCCAAAGAGTGTTGTGTAGAATCAATAATGTTATTTTTAGTAATTAAAAAGAACATTGATATAGGAAAACGGGTCAATTTGACCCGAGGACAACATGAGGGCTATCCAACTAACAACACAATGTTAATTGTTTTGCTATTTAAAGAAGGGGAAGATTACCATCCATGTAACCTGATTATGTTCTAATATCATTATCAATATCTATATCAATATCTAATGTCACATTGATGCATCTTTGCATTACTTACATTCTGTTTTAAGGAGTGATTACTGATGATGAATGTGTTTTGTTTGATAGCATAATACAAAGCTGAATCTATCACATATTAAGCGTCACCAGTCACCATGACAACAGAATAAGGATAAAGGTCAGGTGTACATAGTCTTGTGTTTGGTATCTTATTTATTGATAAATTCTCAAAGGCACAAATTCAGTCTGTGGATCCACAGCTCAAGTTGCCCCCCCCCCCACCTCCGTTGATGTCTAACAAGGGAATGCTTCAGACTCACTTGCTCCGTACATGCAACACCAAAAACACAGTCATATTTGTTTAAACACAGAGCCCAGCAGTTGTTAAGAGAGAAAGCAGAGTATTGTACTTCTACACAAATATTCACCGTGACTCCAGGCCACAGGAGTGCTCTGTTTTATCCAAACAACACTGTCCTGTGACTGGCTTTGCTCAGAAAATACACACTTATAAGAAGATATGTAATATTTTTGATTGTAGCAGAGCAAAGAGCTCATGCAATCGGACGTATTGCATTCACAGTGTGCAGACCTCTTTAAATATTTTTTGCCTTGCACCTATTTTTTCCGCCGAAGTGTGCCCACTTGGTCCCTCTTCTTTTCTGACTAGGGCTTTGGGTTAGTACAATGCAGTTCACACACTGCAACTTCAAAAAACGACCAGCCGTTGAATTAACATCTTTCTGATGCAGTATTAAAAATGATTCAAAAGTAATGTTTTTTTTTCTGTCAATCAAAAAATGATTGGGTTAGGGTTAGGCAGTGTGCATCATCCAGATATAATAATACTCTGTACACTATCTTATGCATATTATATACTGTTGTATTTTAAGATCAGGCTCTCGCAAACGTCCTGTTAGAGTAGAGACGGTCTATGTAGACTACTCAACTGACTGATCTTGCACGGACCCATTTGATGTGTTTTAAACTAATGATTTTGCTAAACATTATGTTTTAACTCAAAACCTTTCAAATGCCAATTTGCCAACAACCACACAGTATGAGCGCAATAATTATGTTCATGTCCTTATTACTTTGGCATCTGGCAGCAACAAACAGTCCACTTATTTAATGTATTAGTAACGCAACAGTCCCCTTAATCCCATATCCAGGAAATCATTTGTAATTACTTTGTCAAAAGTAATTCACTTTACTGTCACAGGCCTGATAAGAAATGTTATTATTCAAGAAGGGAACATGCAGTACCAGTCAGTACAGGGGTGGGAATGAAATACCATGAATTTAGTTTATTTTGGCTGGAATTTGTGTTGAACAAAAGCCAGACTGACCCCAACCAAACACCCAGTCAGAAAGCACAGACAGCTGTCTAAAGTCATCTTCTGGTTGGCTAAGCTGTCTGCACTTGCTCTCTACAGAAAGAGAACCTTCATGTGAATGTAGACTCATCAGATTCAGTCTGTTCCCTTTTTCCTACTTTATTGCCAAAACAATGTAAAGCTCCCTTTCCTCCATCCTACCATCCATCCTACGACACACTTTTCATCTCTCTGTCCTCATTCCCTTCCTCCACCCACCCTTGCTGCTGAGGACCTTGGTTCCCAAACTGGACCCCTGGCTCAGCCCTCTGCAGTCACATGACACAGATCCAGAGACCCAGAGTAGTAAAATACAAAGCACTCCACTCGATGTGCATGCATGCTCTACAACAATTGTACAACATCTCACCAGAACTGACTTTGCACTTCCGTTCCCACAAGCAGGTAGGTGGTGTCTTGTCTAATTTAGAAGTTGATGGTGTTTTGTGTTAGTTCAGTTTAGCGTTTTGTAAAGACACAAACAAAAACTTTTTAACAACCAAGGCTGGCAGGTTGTCCACTCCACATTTTTACCTAGTCCTTAGCAACTGTTGTCACCTAACACAACTTTATGAGATAAGCATTTCCCTCTGCTGGGAAAAAAATGGACAGTGCAATATGTCATTGTGATGCAGCTTAACATTCCAAAATTTGACACTCTAAAGCAGTTATATCACTTCAATTTAAGTCATTTAAAATTTCTCTAAAAAATGTCCTTTGGGATGAATAAACTATCTATCTATTTGATATCCATTGATTGCAAATATACACCTTTTAATGTGCAGTGCTCTGTATCAGTCTGCTATATAACATGGATCCTATATCCTCAACCTTTTTCCAGGTAACTCAATCCTTCTGTTTCTGACAACCTTAACCAAAGCTACTGCTTGGCTGGTTTATTAGCGCTTTAGATGTCTCTTAGTGCCTGTGTCTCTACATTACAAAACGCCTTCAACAAAGTTCAGAATATGTTTTTACAATTGGATCTTACTTTAAATGCAAATAAGAGTAAGTTGATGCTATTCTCAAAAGCAAAGAGCAATCTGCACATAAATCCTCTAATTGTCACTCTTCAAGGGGCAGAAATTGAATGAGTTACATCTTTTAAATATCTAGGTATATTTTAATTGATGACAGTCTTAGTTTTAAAGGACATGTTGAACAATTGGTTAAGAAACTGAGACTGAATTGATTGGCTTTTACTTTAGAAATAGGCTATGTTTTTCTTTCAATGCAAAAAGGAAACTTGTAGTTGCAACATTTATACCCATTCTGGATTATGTTGACCTCATTTATATGAATGCTCCAACCCAAGTATGGAAACTACTGGACTCTGTTTATCATGCCGCATTGAGGTTTATCACAAATTGTAAGCCTCGCACACACCACTGTGAACTTTACACACGTGTGGGCTGGCCAGCATTGGAGAATCGTAGACTCAATCATTGGTATATGTTCATTTATAAGGGTATTCTGCGTTTGCTCCCCTCATATCTGTGTGAATATATTCAACCAAAAGCAGCTAGATTGTATTCTTTACGCTCACAAGACTTACTGCGTCTGTCTGTACCAAGTGTCCGCACAGAAGTTGGTAAGATGGCATTTCACTATTCTGCCCCCATAACATTTAACATAACATAAGGATTTTCCTGGTTAAATAAAGGTTAAATAAAAAAAAAAAAATGTCTGTAGGCTCCTAAACCCTTGTGTTGTCTTCCAGTCAAAATTGAAATTCATCCATAAATGTTTTTAAGTTTTTCTTACATTTTGGCCCCTTTTTTCAACACTTTTGATGCTTTTTTTTCAATGTATGTCACTTTTTTTTGACGTTTTCAACACTACGTAACACTAACTTATTAACTTTAGTTTAACAGTTATTTTTGGAATTTATGGTCAATAAACCTCATTTATAGGAAATTATACCTTTAAGTTAGAAAAGCAGAAATTAGGAATTATTTAGACTAAAATTAAACGAATGGATGTTAATACCATTAAGGAGCAACAGGCGAAGACAAAAAGGCTAGCTGGGAGGGTATGTTGAAGGAAATACTTGGAGGAGGCAACCAGAAGCCCGACAGAAAATTTAAAACCACCACCATCATCAATTTCTTGGTGTGGCCTTGTGTCTTTTGTTTTTGTTCTCTCAGGCTACATCTGAGCAACATCAGTGGTTTTATGATATTGGTTACAATACTTTAAACCAGGGGTCTTCAACGTTTTTTAAGCCAAGGACCCCTTAACTGAGAGGGACAGATCCGGGACCCCCTACCACATATATTGTATGAAATAAAGTTGCATTTGTACCTGGGCCTGCAATAACGTGTGGGTGGCCTTAAGCCTTTACACATACCTTTTTTGGCCATTGAATATTATGGTATTAAAATAATAATTGTTGACATGATTTTATAAATTATGTTTTGTTGAAGATAAAGCTAAAAACACTGCAGAATACCACTGAGACATGACAACCACTGTACTGTACCTAATGTGTGTCAAATGTGACTGAAAAAGAGAAGTAAAGGCCTATTCAATTGGCTTATTCAGGACGGTTGAAATTAACACCACACTGTGGGATTCAACTTGGCAGACAGGTCTAGAAGGAAACACAGTGTAGTATAGACCCAATTACCAGGATGTCGTGCTAGCACAATAAACACTTCTGGTTAAACAAATGGCAGTTGATTTGAATTGTGGAGATATTTGAATTTTTTCTGTGTTCATTTTTATTTAAAGACATATAGTATATACATATAGTGGTCCGACCTATCTGTGTTTCTGCTGGTTGCTAGTGGGAGTGGAGCCATTTTCTTTAGTCTGTGGCCCAACAGGTGAATTATATCTCTAAGCTAATGTTAGTGAATGTGTTGACTTAGATGCATTTCAGATGACTGAGTACTGTATATCAAGTTGTTTCTCGCCCTTGTTTTCTTAGCTCTGTAGTTTGTATATACGGAACACAGGAATTTTCTACCCGGAAGATATTCTAAAACAAAACACGTGCTTTGGTCTATATTTAGTACATGTGTGAAACTAAAAGCTGATTAACTCGTCTCACCCAGCCTGTGTGTTTAAAGGAGGGAAAGCCACAATGTCATATGCTGGTTGGGGAAGAAAAAAGGAAAAGGAGGAGCTATTCTCACTGAGACCTGCCCCTTTACTCTCTTTCCTCCTATCCCTGAGCTCCCAGGCTCACACAGAGCACATGGCTGCATGATTTTGAAACAGCCCTCCAGTAGAAGGACAATCAAAGTGGCATGGTGGTGCAGGAAGCATGTACGCATGTGCAGACACTCCCATGTCAAGAGCACAGTCACGGAAGCAGATTGTAAGCCTATGGATCGAGCATATGGTTAATGTCTGTGTGGAGGAGAAAAGAAGGGGGGATGCATAACCACATACACACACACACACACACACTGTGGTCACAATGGACTCACAGTTTATGAAAGGATAGAGGGAAGAGGAGAGCTTCCTGGTTATGTTCTGAACAAGGTAAGATGAGATCTTCTGACACTTGTCCGTCTCCAAATGTGGAAGATAGCCTATATGTATGAATGAAGAAGAGGGTTATTGAATTTCCTGGTTGTCCTAGAACCATAAGGCTTAACTATTGGTCTATTTGCTGCCCTTAAAGGTAAGAATAGGGACCAAGATTATTGTACACTTCTGATATTATATGAAGAAGTCAGCATAGTTAACAATACTTCCTTGTTGCTGAACTTATGATCCACATGAAAGATTTTTCTTTAGTATGAGCTTGGTATTTTTCTCCAGTAACGTTTATGGTTTTAATTGGAGCAGGTCCTTCAAGTTTTATTACATAGCTTTACAATTATTTCCTTTGAATGTGTCTGTTTATGTCACAACCACATGTGGCTTTTTTCTATGCCGGTAGTGTGTCAGTGTGTGAAAGGTCAGGCTTACACTTAGAATTTAGCACATGACAGAGGGACTTAATAAGAAGCAGAGTACAGGGAGACTGGGAAGGTCAATCCCAGCCACATTTTAGTTCTCAGTAACAAATATATATATTCTTATTTTATGAAACCATATTTAAATTTAGTTTTGCCATAATGTAGTTTAGCAGACATAATCCCATCCCTACTTTTTTTTTTTCCTTTTTTAGCCAATAGCCATGCTAGCATTGTGGCTTTAGGCATGGCAATGCCCAACAACTATTGGATGTGTGGTCTGAAAGTTTGTACAGACATTCATGTCCCTCTCAGGATGTGCAACTCATCTAGTGCCATCAGCCTCAGCTCTACTTTGTGTTTTGAGCTGATGTTAGCATGCTAACACATGCTAAATTGTGTTGGTGGCACCAAAAACACCACAAAATAATGATCATGTTAGCATGACGCTAGCTAAAAGTCCTGCAATGTCCTTAACCCTTGTGTTGTCTTCCCGTCAAAATCAAAAATCAACACCTTTTGTTCTAACTTTTTCTTATGTTTTTGTCCTGTTTTTCAACATTTTTGATGCTTTTTTTCAATGTTTGTCACATTATTTAACTTTTAACACTATGTAACACTAATTTATTAACTTAAGTTTTACAGTTATTTGTTGAATTTATGGTCAATAAACCTCTTTTTTGAGTTAGAAAAGCAGAAATTAGGAATCATTTTGACTAAAGTTAAAGGAATGTATGTCAACTTTTACACAATACTATTTCAAAGCACTTCAATTTGCTATAACATTGAATAAGAAATTAATTGACAGTAGAGATTTGTACTTGCATAAGAGAATCAATCATGTTATTTTGGGTAATTAAAAATAACATTGATATAGGAAAAGGACTGATATGACAACACAAGGGATAAATACAGCCTCACAGAGCTAGCATGGCTGCATAACACCCAGTTCAGACCAGAACAATTGCAACATCTATAGAGCTGGATAAAGCTAAAATACTTATATTACACTTATTAATAAAATATCAAACTGATACTTGGTCTTCAATTAATTAGCTTAATGTTTTTCTAGATGTTGGTAAAGTTTTGCATACTAATTAAACTGGCCTATGTTGTGTCTGTATTCCAGATTGCATACATCTACATTTCCTGATTCCTGCCTCCATCATGTCGCTGCTGACTCACACGCTGGCGTGCCTGTTTGGTATGGGCTCCTGGGTGGCCATCAACGGGATGTGGGTGGAGCTGCCCCTGATAGTTCCGCAGATCCCAGAGCACTGGTATCTGCCATCGTACCTCACAGTCATTATCCAAATGGCCAACATAGGTCCTCTCTTCATCACTTTGATGCACCGCTTCCGCCCAGGGGTGCTAGATGAGCGGCCGGTCATCTACTGCATTGTCGGGTTGGGGATCGTTGCTACATTCCTGCTTGCTTTCTTCTGGAAACACACTGTGACAATAGGGGACTCTTTGCACAGTGTGCCCCTACTGGTATTAAGCTTCCTGCTGTCTGTGGTGGACTGCACCTCGTCTGTTACCTTTCTGCCTTTCATGATGCGGCTGTGTCCGCAGTACCTCACCACGTACTTCGCAGGTGAAGGCCTCAGTGGTCTGGTGCCCGCACTGGTGGCTCTGATTCAAGGTGTTGGTGTAGCCCACTGTCAGAATGCCACTTTGACTGGTGCAGCCAACACACCCGCTAATAATGCCACTGTTGTTGTCAGTGGAGAGCTACAAGCCATCTACCAGCCAGCTAAATTCTCTGCCCAGGTGTTCTTTGTGTTCCTCAGTGCCATGATGGTTGTCTGTCTTGTAGCCTTTATCCTACTCAACCATCACCCATCTGTGGCTCGAGAGAAACAACGACCTGTACTTCAGTGGTGATCTGGCCCCTGGGAAGAGAGAACAAGGTCTGTCCCTGCACAGCCGGACACCAGAGCAGAAGCCTATGCTCAGCCCTCTGGAAGCCGTCAGAAGGGAACCAAGAAGCACTTTTGGTATGGGGACGTATAGTAATCTGGAGGTGGTGTTCATCTTTGTTGTACTGGCTTGGGTCAATGCTCTGACCAATGCAGTGCTGCCCTCGGTCCAGTCCTACTCCTGTCTACCCTATGGGAACAAGGCCTACCATCTAGCTGCCACCCTGGCTGCTGTCGCTAACCCAGTGGCCTGCTTCATCGCCATGTTTGTGCCTATTAGGTAGGAATTACTGGAACCATCTCTTTACATGAAATTATCATTTTATATAAAAACTTCAGCTCATTCAGTATCCCACAATAACATAAAATTAAAATAACTCCTACAGGTAAACAACAGGCAAGTATTTTATTTTAATAGATGTCCATTACACTCAAGCCATTGCCAAATAAGTTGCTACAAAGCTAATTTAGCCTATCAGCTCCACAAAATTCTCTCTGTATTTTTCAGTATGGCTATGTTTACAAAACGGTGTAGTCCGGCAACATTCACGTGCAGAAGCTTGATGTGATGTGTTTTATGTAACCGCTGAGAACTGAAAGAATGAACAGCAGCGTTCAGCTTTGGAGACAAAGAGGACTGCTGAAAGAGGGGAAGACATGTCTTAAAACCCAAAGAAGCACTGACAAGACTTTTGTTGTGCACTAATCACAATATGGCTACCTTTTCTAAAGAGTACAGTATAAATAAAGCTACTAGCAGCTGTGTGGAGAAGGGTGGGGGTGGTGCGCGACCACCGAAGGCTTGCGCCATGTGGATGTGTCGGCAGTGTTGTGTGATCATTACTTATAATTTCTCATAGGCACAACAAAAACTATGCACAATAGCTTTAAAAGCGTTGAGTGCTGAAATTGTATATTTATTGTATGCATTATATTGGTGTGTTTTATGAAGAATAGTGTTTCATTGTAATAGAAAATGCTCAGTTCTTACCATATGCATCAACTTTTGTTTTCAGGTCTCTCACCTTCATGGGTTTCTTGACCATGATTGGGACTGGATTCGGAACCTACATCATGGCCATGGCTGCTCTCAGTCCATGCCCCCTGCTGGTCCACAGTGCCTCCGGAACGGCAGTCATAGTAAGACTTTATCTTTAAAAATGATTTAGACATACAGATGTTGTATTTAGACTGTGAAAAATGTCACTTAATAGCAGTTCATTTTGGATCTTGTGTGCTGTCTGGTACACGTTACACAAAGTACAATGTGCCTGTTATGGTTACTCGTATGTTCAGATTTCTTATGATTTGGGAGTGTTGTGTGATTGGCAGGTTTTGATATCAGATTGTGTCAAGGCAATCTTGTCTTACCTGATTAAGACAATACTGTCAACCCATATCTGTGGCATACACTCATTATCCGGAGGAAAGCTTTCACCGTCACAGACGTGTTTATTTAAATGTACATTAGCTGGTGCTCTTGTACGTAGGTTGCTTTAGAGTATATTGTCGCCCTCCATATCTGCTAGCAAAATAAAACATCATGCTGCTATGTAAATGTTATTTTAAAAAACTCAATGGCTCACTTACTCTTTCAAAAAAAAGGCTTATAGTGCCAAAATAAGCTCTAAAATACCTTGCTAATAGCGAATATGCAGGGTATACTTTAGCATGTGTTGTAGGTAAGGTATATGGCTATTTCCTTTTGTTGACCACTCTATCACAGTGTACCAAAACTTGAATCCTGGTTATGCCCAAGAAAATCCTTCCTCGAGAAGTGAAAACGAGGCAGAGAGGAAGAGGTGTACTGTAAAGCTGAGTGTTGACAACTCTTTGGTTGGGCTTGTGGCCTAATAAGTCATATTTTTCCCGTAATAATGTATTATATTCTCTGTTTCTCTATTGTTAAAGTGCGCAATTTTGTCCTACTTGTATCCCAAATAATAATGCTATCATTTCATTTTGTATAACTTCTCTAAAAAGTTGCAAAGTGCTTAACAGTAAAAAAGAGCATGTAAAATGAGTAGCATACAGAGATTCCTACCAAACAGTTACAAACTTAGTTGCAATCAGATGTTTTAAGCACAAAACAATAAATTGGTATATCAGTAAGCATGATCCTCTTCCAGAGAGGGTGAAGTAAATGGTGAACTGAGTTTGTTTTTGGAATAAAAAAAAAAACCACTTGTCCAACCTGTTAATGATGGCAAACCATTGAAAGCCATGTTTATGTCTAACTAGGACACTCTGCAAATTAGTTTGATACCTAATATATAAAGGTACGTTTGACAGCTCCAATTAATACCTTTTTATTGGCAATAAAAAGTATTAATTAGAGTGCTGTCTGAAGTACATTATCCAACCAGTCGTCAAAGTCGTATACATTTCTATGTGAGTTGAACACAATAAGTCTTATATTTTTGGTACTGAATAACAAGGACTGGCTGTCAGATCATTGTAATGCATACTATTGACCTCTCCTGTGTTGCAGGTGCTGGCCTGGGTCCTGTTTGTCCTCACTCTGTCCTACGTGAAGGTGATCATTGGGGTGATCCTGAGGGATGAGGGCCACAGTGCCCTCGTGTGGTGTGGAGCAGTAGTGCAGTTGGGCTCCATGGTTGGTGCTGTATGCATGTTCCCATTGGTCAGTGTATATGGACTGTTCAAGTCAGGTGATGCCTGCAACACCAAATGTCCAATGTAGTAAATGAAAGTTTAAGTTAAACACTGCTGTACCAAACTGAAAAATAATCTGCGCTTATTTTCGATGCACTGAACTCACTGCAGTCGTTCGTTTTACATATTCCTCTTTGTGTCAACAGATCTGAGATCTCAGCGCTATTTATTGACTTATGGCGTGCTGTTCAGCACAAGGTTGAAATTACACTAACATTACCGATGCGTCAGATCACACACGTGTATATTTTCTTTCTCAATTCAGAGGTCAACGCCAGATTACTTGAACCGCTAATATGATGTGAGAGTATAAGAACCTACAGCACTTTTGGCTTTAAAAGGTGCCTTCATTTGAGAAGATTTGTGCTTTGGTGTACCTGGTTGCACATTGTAACTTGCTTTGTATATGCTTTTTGTGTGGAGAAATTGTTACAATACCAAATAAATCATGTTTTATTGCTACCAGAATAAGTGTATTATACTGAACACCCCCCTTATCCTGAGCCTGCTGGGGAAGAACGCTTTATGCCCAAGGGTAGTGGGCAAAAAGTACCAGACCAGGGTCGGTGGTAGATCGGGCAATAGGGGGAGATACAAATAGCATGAGCCTGTCTTAAATATCTTCTCTTGTGTGTGTGTGTGTGTGTGTGTGTGTGTGTGTTTTTGGTTAAAGTGGCCTGTGCATACAAATGCATGTCTACAGGGCACATAAGAGACATATGAATGCAGAATAAAGGGGTAATTTAATATAAAATGAAACAGAAGGTATACAGAGAAAGAAAGTAAGAGAGGAGAAAAAAATGCACTCTGTTTTGCAAGTATCCCTTGTATTGGGATTGTGTCAAGGGGCCTGGTTTAGTTGATTTAACATGTTCAAGTGCAGGATGGGTCTCAGCACCCTAAGGCCACCGTAGCAGAAAAATATGATTGAATACAGGACGGGTCTCTGGGACCCGGGAGGACCAGATGAGGCTAGTGGGATACGCGTTCTAGTGCAGGACGGGTCTCTGAGACCCCTGAGGACAACACAAGGGTTAAACACACACAGGGTCAACTACACACATGCATTATGTATGAGGGGAATGTCAGAGTGAGGGGGCTTCTTTAAAGGGATAGCACCCCGAGCAATTAAGGGTCCAGTGCCTTGCTCAAGGGTGCCTCGGCAATGCCCAGGAGGTGAACAGATTTAATCAAAGTTGATTGTAACTGTGCAAAATCAAAGGAATATTTCATTGTATCCTTTTCCAGTTAGTAGTCTGTCCAAACTCTAATAAATCTACACAAACCATATATATAATATGCAATATCTTGCATTTTTATACATACAAGATGAAAGGTAAGATTAACTAATTTGAACTCAAAACTTCAGTAATGACTTTGGGTGATTCCAGGTGTCATAGGTTGGCATGGCAATGCACAGCTATGAATAACAATAAAAAGACGAGACAGGTAAATGATAGTTAAGTTAGAAAAGCTCTTTATAATAAATGAAAAGTAATGTATTACTCAGGTCTGCCAATGAAAGAAAGGGCAGACACAAGTTCCAATACACAACAATTTATCATGAAATAAACCACCTATTTACAGTAGTTTTCAACTTTTTTGCACACCATAAACAAACTATTATCGTCTGAAATATAATATTTATTGAACAAGTTATTAGCATATGCAGCCTGCACACCTTTAAAACCACCACTAGATGTCACTGTTTGATTAAAAGCGCCTTAATATGAACGTGGAGCTGACTGTACATCTTAAGCTTTTAGATTCAAGTGGTGCTACAGTTAATAAAAGAATTACTCAAAATGTGTTGGATCCAGTAGGGGTGGGGTAAAAAAATTATTCAGCATAGTACATTTTCCATGGCAATACTGTGTTAATGCAAGGACGCCAAGTATTGATCCTTTATTATATAAATTGCACGTGAGGATTTAACCTTTTGGTACTAGAATAATAACATCAACTGCTGTTTCGGTCCACTAGATGGAAAATTGAAGTGCAAGTATATTTTATTGTGACATAAGTATCCTGATAATATGGTCTCGTGGGGCCTCTGGTGATTCCAACCAAACTGGGATCCAGTCACATTTGCTAAATTTAATAAGAAAGTATTGTATAAAATGGATCTTGGATGTCCTCTGAATTATACAAAACTTCATACCCAATGCAGCTGAAAAACTAAGCATAAACATTTACTTCTAGGTCTTTGCCTTCATAACGCGTCTTTTTCCAAAAGTATATTGCTCAACCTCAGTTTAGACAGAGGAGTGATGCATGTCTCTGGAGAGTCTCCCCAGCTCACCACATCTGCATCATATCCTCCTAAAACACTAAATCAGAGCATGTCTTATCCATGAAGGTGTATTAGTGTGTGTGTGTATTTGTGCGTTTGTGTGTGTGTTTTTATCCTTCTTCTTCCACTCTACAAGGACAAATAGGATTGAAGAACTCATGTCCAGTCAGAGTCTGATTCACATCCTAGGGATTCCTCTCAGAGAACATCTGTGGTCATCATTTGGTGTCTCACACTTCACCTGTTTGGAATTATTTGGGCAATAGGTTACGTTTGGGGATACATTCAAGATCAGGTCAATTTCTTAATATGTTTTTTTTTTGTCTGACAACAGTGAATGCACTGAGATCCAGACAGGTGGACAGTCTGGCCAACATGAGAGAAAGTAAGAGTCTTTCTTATCGTTCTGCCTGCCTCTCTCTGTCTCTCCTTCAGTCCAACTATTTTGATATCTCCTTTTCCCCAAGCTCCTCTGTCTTCCTCGATTCATGCATATGGCAGACTTTGTGACCGTAATTTCAATTTAAAACACATGAGGGGAAATCCTAGCCCCCGCTGCTCTTTAATGGGCCGTCATGGGATTGGAGTATGCTGAGAATGATTGAATTTTGTGAGAAGGCCAGGAATGATCACGTCTCGCCTTCCGTTATGCAATCGACCATTCCCCTCTCACAACGCGACGTCTGGTAAAACCTTGGGGGGGGCTAAAAGCTGGAAACCTCAACATCTAGGCCAAACGACAGAAAAATATGTGTTCTTCTAAATGACTTCAAGACTGTGTAAAAGTGAAACTTAGCTATCATATATAAACAGAGCCGAATGAGATGTGATCAAAGGCAGAGATGTTGAAGTGGAGCGGCTTTTAATGGTTGTAAATGAGTCTTTTTACGCTGTAATGCATGACATCCTATATTTCCTCACAGATGGAAACATGTGGATCCCATACAAAACCTGCCATACTGTTTTATTTATATGATTGTGTCATGTCTGTTTTTCCCTTGACTCACTCCATCTGCTTGGCCCATATGACAATGTCAAGATAAAAAGTCTCACTGAAATTACCACTTTGTGCAAACTTTTTCACACCCACTGTGTGGGATTACACCACCGCGATGTGTATCCTTTCAATGAAGCAACAGAGAATACCTTTCCCGTTAAGTCCATTATATTCAAATGGGCTGGGCTTTTTTCTTTTTTCTTCTTCTCAACAAGACATAAAGTAATCAAAAGTTAAAAGCAAACACTCAAGGAGGCACTTAGCAAAAAAGAAAAGCTTTTATGATAAAACATTCATATACAGTGCAGGAGACAGGTAATCTTTGAGGATGATAGGGTTGTCTTGTGGTCAGTTTCAGTATAGTACGGCTTGGGGAGTCTTGTAGATGAACACGCCTAATAACATCCCCGCCCACTCATCATCCAGTGGAGGATCCAGGCAGAAGAACTAATACCTGAGTGTATTTCCACAGCGGTGTGAAGTAGGCCTTAAAGAGCTGTTGAAGGCTGCAGTAAAGTAGAGTTTACCTTGACAGACTGATGACAGCTGAGACTGGCTGAGATGTGCACATATAACAATACATACTTACAGACATACACTAACTAAAGACTAAAATAAATACTAAATAATGTGCAATCAGTGTTTTTGTATTATGCACACATATGATCTTACATTATACATATATAAAACCGAACACATACACCTAAAAAAGGATTTTTCTTTGGAGCTCTAAGATGTAAGAGATCTCTTTTTTGCAAGTCCTTTGCCGAAGGCTTTCAAATCGATGTGACAAACATGCTGCGGGTGCAGATAACATATCTTTCTCTAATAAAAGTTCATTGGGAAAAAGTTTTTTGAAAGAACACCTCAACATTTTGGGAAATGCTTGATGGTTTGCTTTCTCACAAAGACAAGAGCTACTACCAAAACAGCAATGGCGGCTCATAAAAACGTCAGTGTAGATGCTGCAATAGCCTCAGCTATATCAGCACTGAAGAATATTTCTTCATTTTTGCACTGAAGGATATTCTCATTGGAAAATATGTTTTTTTGCTCTTCTCCTAGCTGGCTTGGGCAAGAGTTTGACAGACAGTTCCTAACCTGCCAGGTATTTTTTAAAAGAGCCTTCCCTTTTCCAAAACAACTTTTGAACAAGGACATGTTCCACCAAAAAAAGTTCCTTCCCTAGGCTATTTGGCAGAGGCACCGTTGCTCCATCCGGCGCTTAGCATGTCATGCGTTAATTGGTGAGCCTTAGAAGTGCTGGTGTATTTTGTTACCTTTGGACAGAGCTAGGCTAGCTGTTTCCCCATGTTTCTAGTCTTTGTGCTAAGCTAAGCTAAACTGGCTGCTAGCTCTCACCTCATATTCATTCAATGACACAGGTCTTCTGATCAAAAGTAACCAAGCTAATTTCCCAAAATGTCAAACAATTTGTTTTAAAACTCAAAAGTTAAAAAGCATACTCAAAATCAAAGCTATAGCTTCAGTGACATAGTCTATACTATGCTAAATCAATATTTATAGACCACATGGAATTTGTGTTTAGACATTTAATAACAATTCCTCCTCCTATTGGACAAATCATAACCAACCCACTAAAAAGAGAGAAATAACTAAAGCAGCGGACTCTCACTCCTTTATGTCGGGAAGTCAGTTCGCATTGGTTGCATGTGGGGTCAGCTTTAGGTCATGCTGGGCATCCATTAGTGGCCTTATTTAGAGTCTTATTCCTTTAAGAGGAGTGATTGGCCAGCAAAGACAAAGAATCATTACCTTTGCCCGCCCCCTCCCTGCCAGCAGTCAATAATGAGGGATCATTAAAATGAATAGATGGACATTCCCCTTTTCTCCGGATCCTTATTGCAAAATCAGTGTCAAGGGAAATGAAGATTGAGCTTGGAGAAGGCGTCTAAAAGCCTCACAGTGATTGTCGTGAACTCATCTCCAGTGCCAGGCTCCTTTATCTACTGTAAGAGTCTGCACCTGCCTGAACTCTTGACTAGCAAGGGCTTTTACTGTAGCCCATTAGGAGCATCCCTAATGTGTGCTACAATGTACTTTAACATAAACATTCTGCATACATACCGAAACATTTACAGCAAACAATGGACGAATGATTGCTTGGGATGCCTTGGAGTATTTTTCAATGTAGAAAAAGAGCTCTTAAAGTGATGTAGAAAGGGATATTGAATGCATCGTCTTTGATGTGGAGACTCATGTTGTGATCATATAAACAGACTCTTTAAGATAATTCTCACTTTTCACATTTCTTAAGCTCAAACATCTGTCCCGCCGCTATATATTTTTTTTTTTTTAAATCTTTGCACAACATTTCACGCATCACAAAAGAGAGAGCGAATCAGGCTGAATGATTGCAGATGGAGAATAAAAGAAGGCACCAGATTTTCCAGGCCCCATCTGGTTGCTTTTCAGAGTGTCTCTTAAAGTGTCTTTTAAAAAGGTGATTTGTCTTTGGGTCCGCAACGATGTGACCATGTCAGCGGGTCATCTGCTGGGTCCTGTCACATGTGAAACGGTCCCATGGAAGGGCTCCATGTACACCTGTGGAGCCCTAGCAACCCCACCCTAAAAAACACATGTAAACACATGCTTGAATCGCCAAACATATGGTCCTCATCAACTTTCTTTATCATGCCTAAGGTAATTGATAAGACGGCCTGTTTATAGTCATCTGACACGTCTCTGAAGAGAGAAAAAAAATCGCAAAATCTGACTTAAGGGACCAAAAAAGATCAAATGTAGAAAAGGCTTATAGAACTATCAAAGCTTTCTTAGTATGGTCAAGCAATTATCTCTTAAAGCATCTCTTAAAGCCACCCCCATGGTTCTCTCAACATGCCCTTCATAACAGAGGTATAATGTGGATTTACTGCTTGCAGATGGCCCAAGAGAGAAAAGGCGCAGGAGCTCCAGTGCTGTGTCTATGCACTCACTTTATAAAAGCCCAAATCAAGAGCTCTGTGGGAATACAATGGGGGAGGAAGCAGGGCTGTAAAGATGCTATTAATCCGTGCAATGAAACTTCTAAGTCGTGCCCTCTGTCAGGTGCTGTGAGCATGTGGACCCTGGGGAGAAAATGGCACGTGCTGCCATCATTATGGTCAGGGAAGGCTTTTTATGTGCTGTTGATTCAACTGCGGGATGCTGTGGCCCTTGAATGGTTGTCTGTCATTCAGTCTGCCCATGTGTCAGCAAGTCATTTGATCATTTGGTCGGTCAATAAGCCGAAATTTCATCTGCAGTTGCAGTATCTGTGTACATGAGACAGCTGTATGTAAATAAAGGATTTCTGTGAACCTACACATTTCTGATGTCAAATAACAAAAGCAAGTTATTTTTTCTGGTTTGTATCAGATAACAAGTGTAACCAGAAAATGCATTTCCTGCAGAATTTGATTGTGAATGCTATTGTGAAAACCTAAATTGCTAAAGCTAAACTAAATTGCAGGCATGATTGTGTAAGAAGAAGGTGAAGTAGTGAGAATAGTTGGAAAAGTGAGAATGGTTTTAATTAGTATGAATTTCATTGAAATTTTGAATGTTACCACTAATGTATAAAACATAAGTGGAATATATCGAGGTTCTTTTGAAAAGCTGTCTCTGCACCAAATTGCTGGTAAAAATATGCAAAAGTGGTTGTCAGGCTAACTCAGTTAGAAGAGCAGGTGCGCATACCGAAAAATACCAATATGAAAGTTTTTGCAAAAGATGAAAGGCCAGCTTTCATTTGGACGAAGAAGTAACTTACATGAGAACATAAGTTTTTAAAATGGTAAATGGGTGATAAACAAAGTCAATAGTCATAGTATACTAGTATATATAAAAAAGATTCATAGTATACTATCTTGAAAAAAAAAAAGTCATAGTATATTATGTCGGAAATTGTCATAGTATAGTTAATTAAAAAATATTAAAAAGTCATAATATGGTATGTCAAAAGAAGTCAAAGTATGTCGGAAAAAGTCATAAAAAAGTTAAAGTATAGTATATCAAAAAAAGTCTAGCATGTTAATCAAGTGATTAAGATGTACCCTACCAGGTGTTCCCGGATAGCTCAGCTGGTGGAGCAGGGGCCAATATAAAGAGGTTTACTCCTTGATGCGGCAGACCTGCGGGCCTTTGCAGCCTGTCATTCCTCCTCTCTCTCCCCTTTCTTGTCAAAAATAAAGGCAGCAAATAATCTTAAATAAAAGAAAAAAGTAGTAGCTCCTCTGGTAAGGTGTGCACCCCATGCACAAGGCTACATCCTTACTGCAGCAGCTGCCGGTTCAATTCTGACCTGAGGCCTTTTACTGCATGTCATTCCTCCTCCCCTCTCTACCCTTTCATGTCTAAGCTGTCCTACCAAAGAAAGGTCAATATATATTTAAAAAATCGTTAAACGTCTTAGTATATATGTAAAAAAAAAACCAGTATGTCTTGAAAAAAGGATTAAAAAGTCTAAGAATAGTATGTCGAAAAAGGTAATATGAAAAGTCATAGTATAGTACCTATGTGAAAAAAATGGTCAAAAATCATAGTATAATATGTCGAAAATAGTGATTAAAAAGTCATAGTATAGTATGTCAACAAATTTGTAAAAAGTCATAGCATAGTATGTCGAAAAAAAAAACTCATAGCATAGTATGTCAAAAATAGTGATAAAAAGTCATAGTATAGTATAGAACCAACAGTCGTATAATAGTATGTTAAAAAAGGATATAAAGTCGTAGTTGGGTACCTCAAAAAGACGTAACAAGTCATAGTACAGTATCTTGAATAAACTGATTAAAGGTCATAGTACAGTATGTTGAAAAAAGTGATACAAAGTCATAGTATAGTATGTCGAAAAAAGTGATAAAGATTAATAGAATAGTATGTCAAAAAAGTGACAAAAAAGTTGTAGTACAGTACCTCAAAAAAACTGTATCTTGAATAAAGTGATAGCCTAAGTCATTGTATGTCAAAGAAAGCATTTGCCTAACTGGGAATCAAACCAAGGATAAAGTATGCAGTGACAAATTAATGGTGCTATTTGTAGGTGAGCTTACCACTAAGCCACCACAGAACTACAGTTAAGTATTATGGAAAAAGTGATAAAAAGTCATAGTGTAGTATGTCAAAGAAGTGATAAAAAAGTCATAGTATAGTATGTAGAAAAAAGTAATAGTATAGTATGTTGACAAAAATTGTACAAAAATCATAGCATAGTATGTTGAAAAAGTAATAAAAAATGTATTGTATAGTATGTGAAAAAGTGATAAAAAGTCATAGAATTTTTTGTTGAAAAAGTGATAAAAAAGTCATAGTATAGTATGTTGAAAACAGTCACAGTATACTATTTTAAAAAAGGATACAAAGTCGTAGTAAAGTACCTTGTAAAAAACATAAAAATTCATAGTACAGTAACTCGAATAATGGGATAAAAGATAAAAGGTACAGTATGTTGAAAAAAATGTTAAAATAGTTGGAGTATAGTATGTCAAGAAACTGATACAAATTTCATAGTATTGTATGTCGAAAAAAGCGATAAAGATTAATAATATGTCAAAAAGTCATAGTATGGTATAGTATGTCAAAAAAGGGATGTCGAAAATATGATCAAATGTATGTATGTTGAAAAAAATAGTATGTTGAAAAAGTAATAAAGAAGTCATCGTATAGCATGTGAGAAAAGTGATAAAAAAAGTCATAGTATACTATGTCAGAAACGTCATACAAAAGTCAAAGTATAATATATGTATAGTATGTGGAAAATGGTAATAAAAAGTCATAGTGTATGTCAAAAACGTAATAAAAAAGTCATAGTATAATATGCAGAAAAAAGTTATAGTACAGTATGTCAAAAAAAGTGATGCCAAAATCATAGAATAGTATGTTAAAAAGTAATAAAGAAGTAATTGTGTAGTATGTGAAAAAAAAGAAAGTCACAAAAAGTCATAGTATACTATGTTAAAAAAGGATGCAAAATATTAGTACAGTACAAAAAAAACATAAAAAGTCATAGTATAGTATGTTGAAAAGAAGTGATAATGTTATCAGAGTATAGTATGTCAAAAAAGAGATAACGATTAATAGTATAGTAAGTCGAAAAGAAGTGATAGCCTAAGTCATAGTGAGCAAAAGTCATAGTATGTCAAAAAAAGAGAGAAAAATTCATAGCATAGTATGTTGAAAAAGTAATAAAGAAGTCATCGTATGTGAAAAAGTCATTAAAAAAGTCATAAAAAGTCATAGTATAGTATGTTGAAAAGGTGATAAAAAAGTTATAGTATAATGTTTAAAAAAACCCGATAAAGATTATTAGTATGGTATGTCGAAAAAAGTAAGAAAAAGTCATAGTGTATGTCAAAAAAGTGATAAAAAGTCATGGTATAGTATGTCGACAAAAGACAGTATAGTATGTTGAAAACGTGATAAAAAGTCATAGTATAATATATCGAAAAAAGTGATACAAAAAACAAAGAAGTCATCGTATAGTATGTGAAAAAATTCATAGAATTGTACGTCAAAAACTGTCATACAAAAGTCATAGTATGTTGTTATAATACTATGTTAAAAAAGGATACAAAATCGTAGTACAGTACTTCGTAAAAACATAAAAAGTCATAGTACAGTATGTCAAAAAAGGTGATAAAGTCATAGTATAGTATGTAAAAAAAGCAATAAAGATTAATAGTATAGTATGTCAAAAAAGGGATGAAAAGTCATATTATGTTACAAAAGGTCATTGTATACTATGTTAAAAAAGGGATACAAAGTCATAGTACAGTACCTCAAAAAAACCAATAACCTAAGTATGTCAAAAATTGTGATAAAAACTCATAGTACTGTATGTTAAAAAGTCACAGCATAGTATGTCGAAAAAAGTGATAAAAAAATCATAGAATAGTATGTCGAAAAAGAGATAATGATAAATAGTATAGTATGTCGAAAATAGTTATAAAACGTCATGGTTTTGTCAAAAATCGCAATAGCCTAGGTCATAGTATAGTATGTCAAAGAAAGCCTGGAGAACAAGCAAACTCCACACAACATTGCTTTGCCTGACTAAGGATCCAACCAGGGATAAAGTGCAGTGACACTTTGCTTGTACTGGTTGCAGGTGTGCTTGCAACTATGCTACCATAGAACTGCAGTAGCATATGATGGAAAAAGTGAGAAAGTCATAGTATAGTATGTCGAAAAAAATGACACAAAAAGTCATTTTTTTATTTTATTTTATTTTACAGACTCAAGGTCCAGATAAAAAGTACACACAACACTTTACAAGAGGGGTACAAACCAAACGCTAACATAAAATACAAACTGACTCCCAAAAATATCACTAAAGATACACACATACAGTACATACAAAAATACAAATAGCAATGGCCAGTAATTAAAACAAGTACATGTGCGTGTTCCAGTGATTCCAGAGTTTTGACAAATATCTGATATCAATAAGCATAGCATAGCATAGTATGTCACAAAAAGCGATTAAAAGTCAAAGTATAGTATGTCAAATAGAGTCTTAGTATGCTATGTTAAAAAAGTGATGAAAAAGTCCCAGCATGGTGTGTCTGGGGATCAAACCAGGGAGATCATCACATCCATACATATTTCATATAGATCCAACAAACATATCTTAACTCTATGAGGTACAACATCAGTAGAGCTGTCCCTGGTGGAGTAGCTATGAACATCTCTCACTCTGTTAAAATAATTGATTAAATATTTGGGGACACAGTCCTATGTACCATGCACAGATGAATCTGAGAGACTCGATCTTCTACTTTTAACCATCCAATAGTCTCAAATTGAGAAGTGTCAAGATGAGATCTCATGGGGAGGTTCAGAATAGTTCAATTCAATTCAATTCAATTCAATTTTATTTATAGTATCAATTCATAACAAGAGTTATCTTGAGACACTTTACAGATAGAGTAGGTCTAGACCATACTCCAGAATTTACAAGGACCCAACAGTTCTAGTAGTTTCCTCCAGAGCAAGCAACAGTGCGACAGTGGCAAGGAAAAACTCCTCTTTGGGAAGAAACCTCGGACAGACCCAGGCTCTTGGTAGGTGGTGTCTGACGACCGGTTGGGGTTAGAATGAAGAGTGGCAATGACAGTCCCAAAAAAATAGTAGTTTGTAGTAGTTCTTTGTAGTAGTTCATGGCATAGCAGGGCACTGTGCAGCATTACAAGACACAGCAGGACGTAGCTTGGCACCGCAGATCGTGGCAGGGAAGGGAACGTGTAATGGGACCATAGCGACAGCTGCAACCATGATTTTGGAGCCTCCCTGATCCGAGGAAACATGCTGGGAGAAAAAGAACAAAAGGACTCAGAGGAATGACTCCCCAGAGCTAGGTTAGTAACAAGCATTTCTGGATGCACACATAGATGCACACAAAATAGGAAGATAGAAAGATAGAGGAGAGAGGAGCTCAGTGTGTTGAAGGAAGTCCCCCAGCTGTCTATAACTATTACAGCATAACTAAGAGAGACAGGGTAAAGAGAGGAGCCTGGTCAGGCTAGAACTCTCCCCAACCGGATCGGGCTGTATGCCAAGTCTCCCTTTAGTTTTATTATATTCTTGATTATATGATAGATAGATCTGACAACTATGACGAGAAGCAGGTGGGCCGGGTTAGGCGGACGCTGCGACTCCTCACTCCCTAACAATGTTCAATTCTATGCCCTAACTATAAGCTTTATCAAAGCATAACCAAGAGAGACAGGGTAAAGAGAGGGGCCTGGACAGGCTAGAACTCTCCCCAACCGGATCGGGCTGTATGCCAAGTCTCATTTTAGTTTTATTATATTCTTGATTATATGATAGATAGATCTGACAACTATGACGAGAAACAGGTGGGCCGGGTTAGGCGGACGCTGCAACTCCTCACTCCCTAACAATGTTCAATTCTATGCCCTAACTATAAGCTTTATCAAAAAGGAAAGTTTTAAGCCTACTCTTAAATGTGGAGACGGTGTCTGCCTCCCGAACCCAGACTGGAACCTGGTTCCACAGGCCTGATAGCTGAACGCTCTGGCTCCCGTTCTACTTTTAGAGACTCTAGGAACCACAAGTAATCCTGCATTCTGGGAGCGTAGTGCTCTTGTAGGGTTGTAAGGTACTATGAGCTCTTTAAGATAAGATGGTGCCTGACCATGAAGAGCTTTGTAGGTGAGAAGAAGGATTTTAAATTCTATTCTGGATTTTACAGGAAGCCAATGCAGAGAAGCTAAAACAGGAGAGATGTGATCTCTTTTCCTGGTTCCTGTCAGAACACGCGCTGCAGCATTCTGGATCAGCTGAAGTGTCTTTATGGACTTTTTCGAGCTGACTGATAATAAAGAATTGCAGTAATCCAGCCTAGAAGTAACAAATGCATGGACTAGTTTTCTGCATCATTTTTAGACAGGATATTCCTGATTTTTGCAATATTACGTAGGTGAAAAAAGGCAATCCTTGAAATTTGCTTTATGTGAGAATTAAAGGACATGTCCTGAATAAGCCTTATAACCTTATTTTGAGAAGTCTGAACCTTATGTTTCAGGTGCTTTAAGACACCATTGTACCATGAGCAGCCTGCATAGTCAAAATAAGGATGAATTAGAGCATTAGCCAGAGTTAACATCGCTTTCTTGTCCAGAAACCTTGAGATTCTGGCCTAGAAACATCTCGTTGATATAATAATTTAACACATTTTTTTTAAAGTAAGTGCTGTAGTTCAACTAGCAGAAGACAAGTTATAATTGAGGTAAGTTTGGAGACACTACCTTATTTAATCATTAAATTAATAAATATTTTTGTAACTCTTTTCGGGGTTGTAATTTGTAGCCGTCCCTTAAACACTCGTTTTCTGCCAGTAGTGCTAGCAGCAGAGAGAAGAAACCATCAGGTAAGTGTTATTTAAATAAACTCCTGGTGTCCGTTTTATGAGTACATAACCTATTTGTACTACTGCTTTACAAAAAAATGTAAATGTACAAATGTTGGCCTGTATACTCCAAAGGTCAAGCAGATCAACTTTTGAAGCATTCATTGTTGAAGCATGCATAATTTACATATGATATTATGATGAAATAAAAGGCAATGATGCACAATACTTCCAAACCTGCATTGCTGTGTGCAGGTACTGTACTTTTGATCATCAGAAAATAGTTGCAGGTCTTTTCAATATGATTTCAATAGATTTTGTAGCTCCATTTTATCATGTATATTCCACTGCTTTAATTAGTCTCCCTGACTGACTGCTGCTTTGGTGGAAACTATGGCCCGGAGTCATCTCTCCACTGTGTCAAAGGGTACGACGCCATCAGAGGAAGACCAAGGTAAGACAACAGGGTGCCAGGAAAAAGGGGCGTGGCTGCATCTGTAAATAGCTGATTTATTTTGGGCTTACCATGGTCGGTCGTACAAGGGAGCACCGCCTAGGCCTGCCTTCTGTCACTATGGGGATGGGCGCTTCATAACTTTGCTGGATGGAAAAAGTGTTGAGGATGGGCAGGTGGCACACAGGAGCATGGCACGGCTCCCATGGCGATGAGCTGTTTCACTCATAAATACCCACCAATAACAATTCTAACTGGAAAAAACACAGCCCTTTGCTTGTACTTGTATATCAGCAGCTTCTTGCATTTTGTCCTGCTGAAGTACAGTGGCTTGTATTTCACTTTGAAACCGAAATGGAAGACCAAATCTCATGATGATGATTGCTACGCCCTGCTATGCCCTGCAGTGCCCTGCAACAATCTGCGACGCCCTGCAGTGCCCTGCTACATCCTGCTATACCATGTAATGCCCTGCAGTGCCCTGCTATACCCTGTAACGCCCTGCTATACCCTGCAACACCCAGCAACGCCCTGCAGTGCCCTGCTACGCCCTGCTATGCCCTGCAGTGCCCTGCAACAATCTGTGATGCTCTGCAGTGCCCTGCAGTGCCCTGCAACAATCTGTGATGCCCTGCAGTGACCTGCTACGCCCTGCTATATCATGTAACGCCCTGCAGTGCCCTGCTACGCCCTGCTATACCCTGTAACGCCCTGTAGTGCCCTGCCACGCCCTGCTATACCCCGTACCGCTCTGTAGTGCCCTGCTACACACTGTTATACCATGTACCGCCCTGCAGGGCCCTGCTACACAATGCTATACCCTGTAATGCCCTGCAGTGCCTTGATATAGCCTATACCCAAGAGCCTGGGTCTGTCCGACGTTTCTACCTAAAAGGGAGTTTTTCCTCCCCACTGTTGCAATGTTGCTTGCTCTTACTTACTGGAGTTGTCGGGTCTTTGTAAATTATAGTGTGCTCTAGACCTACTCTATCTGTAAAGTGTATTAACATAACTTGTTATGATTTCATAAAAAAATAAAATTGAATTGATTGATTGAAGTGCCCTCACTGCTGGCAACTGCATAGGTAGGATGTAAAACACAGTACCTACAGTTATTTTTCTAGCAGTTAAAAGCATGGGGGAAAACTGGATTTTTCCTCCTCTTGTCAATGTCCAACTGTCTGAATTTCAGGTTTTATCAGGTATATATGTACCAGTTGGAACAGTCAGAGGTTTACTGAGGTCAAGCTATAACACAAGAAAATCACAGAGCCAAGTTAACGTGAAGGCCTTAAAACTAAAGCATAGCCATATGGGCCATACATGTAATAGTCAAAGAATGGAAAAAAGACTGAATCCATTACTGACTGATTCACTGCTATTTACAGTAATACAAAATGCATTCATCTCAGAAAAATAGTTTCTAAGTTTATGCAAATAATCTAATTCTCAACAGTACTTTTTTAGATCTTATAAAGAACAGCAGATACAACACCGAAATGATTGAGAACTTGGATTATGTATGGTCACCATTATGCCATTTATTAATTCATTGCTGGAAACACATTAAATGCACTTTAAACACATTTCATTTTTCATAAATATTTCATATTAAAGATAAATATGTTTCACCTTGTGCCTACACAGACAAAGCTTTATAGAGTTGATCTTGCAGCCAAGAAAGAGAGTAAGGCACAAAATAGAAACCCTATTCATACAGTTTAATCATGCTATTATACTATTATGTCCAAAGAAATGTATACGGAAGCAATATTATGTCAGCTAAATGATCCCCAACATTAGTACAATATGCATGCTCCAAAAGACAGTTAACATGAAAATAGACTGCAGCTGTGTGAGAGAAGAGCAGACGTAGGTTCGCTTATGACACGACTGGAAATCAATCTCCAATATTTGGTCTGTTTCTACGGTAAAGTGCATAATGTTTTTGTTTGTACGGGGAACCGCTGAACGCTAAAGTCTCTGAAAAAAAAAGAAGGAAAAGTGGACAATAATTTCACCAAAGATAAAATCCTTTGGTTTACTCACATCAATTATTGCCAGCTGTAAGTAACAGTTCTGCCCACTCCTCAGTGGAACGGCCCAAGTGACAAGAACAACTGAGCCGCAGACTTTGATTATCCCAGTGCCTATTTACATGCAAACCTGCAGTGCAAGAAGTTACAGACACACATATACATATACATATACAGTATGTATATATATATTGTCCAGCATTATTCTCATCTAAATTCAGCAGGTAAGCATACCATTGTTCAACTATCTGATAGCTGGGGAGAAGACAATCCCATGCCCTACCTGCCTTTTTTAGCCCCCTGCAACCAGGAACTGTTGTCATAGGATATGTACTATATATATCGGATTGTCTGTGCATCATTATTGATATCATGGTTTGGGTTGGAAGGCCTGGAAGACCGGGGCAGAATGATTAAAAAATAGGCACTAAGGTGAAAAAAGCAAAATGCAAGGTAGTAGAAATGGTACGGATCATATCAAGGGGAAGACAAATGTAACAAAAGGGGAAGCTAAATAGCAAACTGCATGATATAAGTATAAGGCATACATATTTTCAAATACATGTTTATACAAAAGAATATCATACAATAACATTCAGTATAGATGGACAATGAGATAATGAGGAAGCAAGAAAAAATACTATTCTAATCTATTCACATACTCCCTACATATTTTCCAGCCTTTTTATTCTGTTTCCCTGTAAACAAATCATTGAAATGATACAAAACTGTTTTATAAAAACTTCCACTTTGGGTTACAATCAACCATTTGCATTTAGCGTGACTGCTGCTGTTGTTTGCTGCCAATATCACTGCTGTAAGGCACCGATTCGGTTGTTGCGGACTGACTGCACAAACAAATCAACCAAAGTGAAGAAGAATGACACGTATTGTCCCATTAGCTTTTCCATGCAGTAACATACAGATCACACTCAAAATATGAAAGATTGTCATTTTGTCAACGGTACAAGTAATTCAGTCTCTTTGAGCTGTTTGGTCCACTAAAGAACATCTGCTGTGACTTAAGGCAAGTGTAGTTGTTTACATACTTACTCTGATATCACTTCCCTTTTTTTTCTTAATATAACATTCATCTGTTTATTCAAATGGAGCTTGGAGCCAGTGATTGTCAATGTGAGTCTGCAGCGAGTGTGTGAGTTAGGAGATAGTCAGATGGGAGAACCTGGTCAGAAATGTATTCTTCCTCATCTGGATCTCTAGGGCGTGTTATCTTCTTTTTGTTGATTCTGCTGCTGATTGAGTGTGTGTGTGTGTGTGTTGCAAGACTTGTGGACGTCTATGCATGAGTATGCACAGAAATGCTGGAGAGGTCGTTCCTGATGATCTCGTTAACTGTGAAAAGAAAAGAGAAGATCATTATTAACTAGTCACGTTGAAAAGAAATACACTTTATGAAGAGAGGCGACCGCTAGAAGTCACAGAGGCTAGGCGTGTGATAGGAAGGTTGTCAGTTTGAATCCCTGCCAAGGATGGATTTCAAATCAGGCAAAGTGGGAAACTGCCCCAAGGGCTCTTTGTGTCCATTGGTGTGTGCTAAATTAAAGGGTCATGCCACAGAGTTTAACCAATAGTTGCGTAATGTCTTATGTGACTGTGAAGGGAGCTTTCTAATGGATAATATAAGTCTGAAAAACATCTCGGTTTTAGAGCTGAAAACAGAGAGACTGTGTTGCAAACTAGGGCTGCGGCGCTTTAAAAGAAGTGGGTGTTTGCCAAACAGTGAGATGTATTTTGGGAAATGTAGGAGCCAAGGTTTTGGGTTGTTTTGGGCCCAGAAGCTCATTTTTGACCTGGGCTCCTGTAGCAGTAAAACGCAGCCATGATGCCTGTCAGTGCTAGGGAAAGAAGAGTGATTAGTTTGTATCTAATGCCTGTGTTTGACATCGTATACATACAAGTTGCGTATTATTCACACATTGTGTGTTAGTTTCAACATTTTGAATCCATCAATGACATCACATCAACTCTTGGCAGCCTGCAATAAATAATGTCACATGAGCTTCTCCTGCCCTGAATACTTGGCATAGATGTGGTCAAGTTGAAAAATACTGGATAACAGTAGCTGCAATCCAAACATATCACTGTCGTTACCAGCCTTTAAAACTCGTATCGGCCTCATACACACATCTCTGTTTTGAAGTCTTTCCTGCACTACTTCCTGTGCCTGCGCCTTTCCCACAGTCAGGCAGACACACATCAGTCCCCAGCCTTTATCTCATCTGTGTTTTTTGGCAAAACAGAGGGAAGTGACTGTGAAGATGGCGAGGACCCCGAGCCATGCAGCTTAGCGCAAACAAGAAGCTCCTCAGCTTGCCGTGATAAAGTGCGCTGATGCAGACAGAGAGAGAGAAAGTCTGGTCAGACCACCATCCGCACGCAGTAAGGAGCCGAGACAGGAAGTCCACCCACTCTGAGGCCCGGAGTAGGCCTGCAGTGTGTTATCACTAGATACCGTTTGGTGAATTGTGAAGCATCTGCATTGACCAACCCAAAAACATCAAAGACAGAAAACAAGACAGCGTCCCTTTGATATCCTGATACCATTTCAATGCTGTGAACTATTTTTGGGTACAATATTGAACGGCTATAGTGCTGTACTTTTGGTAACAATGGTAGCAATGTTAGTCAAACTGATCTATGGGAAATGAAGTGTAGAAACCCACAGTAATATGTACAAATATTACCAAGGATGGGGACAGAAATACTTAAACATGAATAAAGTGTCAAAGATGGCACTTTTTAAAGTAGTAGGCCATACACCTATAATAGCATGCCCTGCTTGCTATATGCAGTCACACACACACACACACACACACACACAAACACAAACACAAACACACACTAAGTTTGGGACTCACCTCCCTAAACAGGAGGAACTCCCATTGGAAAATCCCCACCTGTGCCAACACTGCGGGCTGTTTTCAACTCTATTCGACTCCGGGCTTAACAGGCATTTACACGCTGAGGTTATTTTTAGTTCTGCCATCGCAGGACATAAAGCACATGTAATAATTAGATGATCAGACAATAATGTTACTGCTCCTCTCGGTTGGTCGAAGTCAGAAAACAGCTCCAGGTAATTTTGTAGAAGGAAAGGGAAAACCCAACAGCTCGGCAGCAAAAAGCCACAAACGTACCCTTTGTTTTTCTCAGAGGGAAAGCAGTGGCTTCCGTTGTTATTTGCAGTCACCGTACAAAAAAACATGACGTCTCCCACGCCCACATATCAACTGCAGTGTTATTTTGTTAACTAATATTTTCCATTGGCATTCTGAAGAAGTGAGAGATAAAGAGAGAAGAAAAGGTAAAACTCTGGCCCCTGTGTTTTCATCTCTGTACTCTCACAGCAAAGTGAGAATCTCAGAAACAGGATGTGGCCAACAGTTACATCACAACAACACCAAGCTGCTATTTATAGCTGTTAAATGGGGTACAACTTCTCAGAAACAAAAAGAAAATCCAAAATTTAAATCTGAATGGCTGACAGATAAACAGGTAATAACTGTGAATGAATACACAATGTGCACATGCTATATTTCAAACCAGTCAAGTAGTATTTTTTACAACAGCTCTTCATATGCATTTAGTTTCATTTACTGAAACTATTTCATTCATTCAATTGATTTTATTGCATTCAAATGTTTTCATTTTGTGTTGACAATAAGAAAATCCTCAGATGGAAGTGCCACGATTTTTAAGTCAAACACTCGGTCTCACGTTTCACAAAGGGACTAGACAACCACAAACATTCACATAAGTGAAGGCAGTAAAACATGCTGAGGAACATTTTGTCCCAAGTAGAATTTGGCCTCAAATATTCAACCCCTTGCATAATTATTGGATAATATGGTAAGGTACAGCACAAGATCTGCTCTGTAAACTAGGTCTTAATAAAGCCAGTTGCAAAAGCATGCCAGATGATTTCATTCCAGATAATTATATCTCTCTTTCCTGGTTTCTATATGCTATTGTAAAAGTAAGAATCCTATGTTATGTTACACAACAATATGTTTGTTGTCAGTTATGATTTGTACATTAATGAACTGCGAGTGGCCTGTCATCTTGCTCAACTGCATTGGAAAATGACTTTGTTTTTTCTTTTTTCAGTTGCCCAGGTTAATAATGGAAAGCTTTAACTGGGAGGACACTCTCTTATGAATAAACATAAACAGTGGAAAATTGAACTCAAAATATTCCCCTGCTGTACAAAAAAAAAAGAAGAAAAAAAGACGTGTATAGTTAGTCTAGTTAAACAGAGTGACATCCTTTATTAGCAGTTGTGCCGGTGCAATCAGTGAACCGCAGCCCGGACCTGTCAGGACTTATAGTTAGGGCTGGGCGGCTGGGAGATCTATTTCAGGCAGGTGTGAGAGTGGCACAAAAGTATGACTGTACTTTACTGTGATGCCAGCTCAATGGGCAATTCAATCCTTTGTGAAGGCCTACCAGTGTTTCTTGGCTTGGACGTGTCCATCGGGTGTGACTGCTGGCTAAATGATTGTTGACATCGCATAAATGATTTTGCCTCTACCTGTTTAGAAGGGGTGGTGCAGTAACCCCCCCCCCACCCCCAGCGCACATGCTGTCTGTGCCGAGCATACATCAAAAATACAGTACAGGTCAACTTTTATAAACTGCACCCATTTCAGTTATAAAGCAACTATGTACAGTCACATGCAGGGGTGGGGCAACAATTTGTTCAATGTGTGACAGCTTGTCTAAGACCGACAATAGCCGAAGGCCCAGACTAAGCAGGCTCTCAGAACAAAAATAGCACAGCTTTAAAATAACATCAGGGGGTGCGTAGGTGTGGACGCGTTGGTACAGGTACCAGGGAGAAGATACATAGATCTAAGCTAGGAAGTCCAGTTGGAGGAATATATCCATTTTTTGAAGTCTTGAAGGGAGCGTAGGGAGTTATGAAGTGGGGTTGTATCAGGTACTCATCTATAGTCATTGTATCACATATAATAGAGGACTGTTGGCACGCCCCCAGTTTGGTATATGTTTGTGTTATTATGTGACTTTGGTCTTGTAAAAGGGTTAGCTCTGATTCACCAAAGTCACACAATAACACAAACTCACCGATCAAAGCAAACGGTAGACTAGCATCTCTGGTGTTCTGTGAGGTAAAATTATGATGTTTTTGTCAAAGGAGTTTGGTGGCTTTGCAAAAAACATAGATAGATATAACGGCTTCAGTTTCTCGTCGGAAAGGGCTGTGTAACCACAAGGTAAAGCAATGAAAATATTATATATACTGTGTATATACTGTATATATACAGTATATACGTATATGACAGCAATGTGTAGCAATATGAGCAGCAATTATGGAACCAATCCAAACTAAATGACAGGTTGTGAATTGACAAGATAAAGTTACTTTGTGCAACAACTTGCAAACCTGAAAAAGCTAGATAAGTTTTTTTATATAATAAACAAGCAGTTGCTGCAAATCTGACCTCCTATTTATTTAGAAATCCAAGCACATGGGTGTTGTGACTTCATTTGGCTTCTCTGAGAGTTCATTGTGAACCTGACCTGCATTGGGGATTTAGTTAGCTTTGTTAGAAGAGAGAGCTGTGCATTTGGGTTGGATAACAGCCGGGCTTCCTCAGAGAACAGAGGATGCCCTATGGTCGGGTGAGACGCAGAACCTTGAGGCCTGAGAGAGTAACACAATCTCCTCGGACCAACTCACATTACCTGACTGGCAGAGAGAGACGTTGCCTTCCCCTGGCTTCCCCCAGCTGACTGTCCAAAACACAACCTTGGAACTCAAGGTTTTAACAGAAGCTTCCTGCCAGGGACTTCTGTTCTCACTCATGATGATACCAAAGTAGCGGAGGGCACCGCCATCTCACTTTCACTACATTACACATTGAAATACATGGCAGCTGTGCTTAGGGTCAATGACCTTCACACGGTAGCTAAAGGGGGAGGTTTTCTATGATGTAGTAGCACATCAGGTTTGCTAGAACAAGGAGGTTGTTTCCTTCTATTGTGGCCCTCAAGACTCTCCGAATCACTTCAGGAAGTAAGACTGAGTCATAGAAGCCTCGAAGTATAAACACAGATAAACACTGGCATCAAATCTGTGCAGGCGGAGAGCAAAAGAAGAGACTGGCTGCGAGACAGATGCAGCGCTGAATTCATGTGATTTGCTGGGGAAGCCAAACTAAAGCTCAAACTTGCTGGAGAAAGACAATTGAATTTCCTGGTGCATATTACTTTTGTTTCCCCACTATATCAAATCTTCTCTCGGGACCTCAGCAGAAACACTTAATGGACAAATTGCTGCCTCCCACGCACGGCTAAAGCGGCCGGACGGCCCAGACAGCATCACTTATCTTGCGCTGATAACCAGCAGTGTCACATCACAAGTAGGGATGGGGTCAGAGGTCAGAACACACACACACACACACACACACACACACACACACATAAATGACACAGATGAATTAAGATGGAGAGACCGAGACGGAATAAGCGAAATCGAGGGAGACACAATCATATTTCTCTGCCGATAAACACAAAGGAAAAGAGACAGAGTGTTCCACTAATGCTTCATAATGATGAAGTGCTTCATCAATTCATCTGAGCGTTGCAGGTAGACAGATTCTAATCCATTGCAGGGATCCCATCCTGGGCCTAATGATGTGATGACAAGCTAGGCTGATGTGTGAAGCCCTGGGCTTTCCCATGTGGAACCGCTCAGTCTCCACGGCCAACAGAGGAGATGTGGGAGAAGAAGAGTGAACGAGATAGGATGATGTTTTTAGAACAAAGCTGAGTTCACCCTGAGAGCTGAGGTTTTACAACTGCCCCACAGCAGCTGTTTGGTACTGTGAACAAACACAGCTGGGCCAGGGCCAGCAGCCATTCATCCCCTCACCTCCAGGTGAACTATGACGCCATTAAATGTATGATTTAGACATAGAGTCCAAGGGTGTAATATCCAATGGGGACATTCTATTTCTGACCCTAGGTGTCCCTTGTACATGGTAATAGAAAGCAACAAAGCAAGAAATAGTATAAAAAGGAGAGGGAAGACGAAGAAGAGAGGTGGGACAGAGGAGTACCAGAGGGACAATGAGACAGGTTTGGAACATGATTTAACAGCACAGAGGGGCCCAGAGCAGATGCTAGAAGACGAGTGAAAGCTGAAAGCTAAAGCGAAAAGAAGAAATAAAGTATGGAGTGTAAACAGTAACTGCTCTGATTTCCAATCAATATGTCTGATGCTGTTGTTAGACAGTTACTCCTGGCTCATTCTGATAAGAGAGCTGGAGCAGCGTTGTCATACTCTCCGTGGCCTCAGGTGGAGAGTCAAAGTCTCTAATCTCCACCTGCGAGTATCTTACGTGCCTGACTTTTTCAGAGCACATGCTCCACGGCTGTCAGCTGAATCTGACAAAACAAATGGCCCGGACCCAGGAGAAGTTAGGTGTCTTGCATATTCCAGACTAAAATTGTTCGAAAACAGCCAAATTAACTAGTAACTGCCAGGTATCGTACATTTTTGAAATACCGGTACCAATACAAATACGTGACTTTGATACAGGTTACCGGTGCGTAACATAGAGTTTTTCCTGCACGCCTCTACAATGTTTATCATTAGACAGCCAATCACCAGAATTTCAATACTCACTACCATAGATGGAATTCAGTTGGTGCTGAAAAAGGGAATTGAATTACCCAGCCCTTCTAACAATGCTGTAATTCAGGCTCTAGAACAATAAAACAGCAGCATCACAGAATTAGAAATCCAAAGACAGCTACTTTTGCTGAAGGCCCCGCCACTGATGTGCTTATTTTGGCCACAACGGTGCGAAACCTTTGTCTTTGATCTTGCATGGTGTGCTGTGCCTCTCCCTATCCCGCCTCACTCCTTCTCTCTTTGTGAGCCCGTTACTTCCCTCTCCTCCTCCTCCTCCTCCTCCTCCTCCTCCTCCTCTCATTTCCTCCCGGGCCCAGGAGGCCACGGGCGTGCTCACTCGAGTTGGTCTCCAGGGAGGATGAGGGGGGAGGTGTTTACATGGTTGGAGCTGCTCTCCAGTGCCCTCATCACTGACTTCTCTGTAATCAGTGTGCCGTCAGTACTGGCTCCCTTGCAAACAAACAACATACAAAAACATATATTTTATGTCCAGAATCAATTAACCCAACTTTGTTTTGTTTGAGGGACTGATATGTTTTTCTTTTCTTATCCTTTTAATTATCTTGTGACCCTTACATATATTGGGACCCTTTGTTCCAGAATACCAAGCTGATCTAGTACACTAAGTGCACTTGCACATGAACATGTAGTGTGTGCTTTTTCAACGGAAAAAGGAAAGGATACCACAGTACCACCCACACGGTTTGATTGACATGCAATGTCAACAAGTGCTTTGCAGATGCTCAAATGCTGAGCAGCAAAACGGTGCTTTCAGTTCTTTTGATTCCACAGTTCAGTTTGATTGCGGTGACTTGTATTTATTTCTTATAGCACAACAGAACTCAAAAATCAAAGTGTTTCTCAAACGCAAACGTAAAAGCACAAAGCTAAAGTGCTTCTGGCATAGGGTCCTATCTTGAACCTGGCGCAGTGGGCGCAAAGCCCGACGCGTGTGTCACAGGGAAGTGCAGCAGCACATACATGTAATAAAATAATAAAAATATGAGGGTGCAAGTCCGCCATCATAATAGCGATGCGTCAAGGTACAAACGTGCCTGGCTGTTAAAGGAATGGGAGATGACGCTTTTGGATTATTGCATGTTACACCCAGAACACACCCATTAATTAATGAAGACACTAAGTACAACCCTTTTGAACCATGCGTCCAGTGCAGGGACCCTTTTTTCCACCGTCAGTAGTAGTATTAGATTATTGTCCCCATGGGGCAGTTGGGTTTGTCACAAGGCACTTCATGATAAGACATCGGTCATATGATACAAACAAATAGTCCATGCATCAGACACTGACACACATAACATGAAGAACATATCGTACATCACACACTACAATACACTATACACCCTTGGGTATGACCAGGCCAGTTGGACATCTAGCTCATTGGCGGATTTAAGCCTTTTATGGCTTGAGGTACAAAAGGGAATTTGGATCTTTTCATGGTCAGAAGGGGTTGGCACAAACGATGTCACTAGTTTAAAATGAGATGCCAGGGAGTGTGTGGAGTCACATTCAATGGTATTGGCCTATCTTGCCAGTCTGTCTTTGTAAATGTGTTCAATGTTAGCTGTCAAACTACAAAAAGTGGATTCATAAACGTACCCTAAACGCACACGCGCCATCACACCATGCGCTCAGATCGTTAAAATAGGGCCCCTAGTTCGTATGGATGATTGAAGACTGTGATATATAAAAAGCTGTTTCACACAACTAGTGAAGCATAACCACAAAAAGCAAACACCAAAGCCCGAAAATACACCAAACTGAGTGAAACACACATCTTTGTAATTGAGATATAGAAGGAGACAGATTAGAACTCTTTGTATGGCTCATTACTATTGGGTTTATGGAAAAATAACTCAGCCATCTGATAAACTCCCCATGATGGATTCTGAATTAGAAACGTATGCTCCCGTGGATGGCTCGAGATTTCAATAGTTTTGAAAATGGCACACTGTGAGCATATTGAAACGATCATACTTCAGTGGGTTCCAGCCGTCTGAGTGAGAATTTGGCTGCGCACCTGCATATACTACAATTTATAACTGCATTTGCGTTGTGCTTCTTTAAATCACCTGTTGCCTGTCAGTCATTATGTGGGATTTTCAGAGTTCTATTAAATTCAGAGGACTGGTGTTCTCTGTGTCCAAAAAGGTTACCTCTGTGCAAACTTTATTTGTTCACTATCCATCCCAGATAGAAGACTTAGAGAGGGTCCCTCCTGTTTTCTGTGTCAATGTCTGCTTGTGAGCATGCATCTGCACACCATGGCCTTTGGTTGACCTGTCTCTTTTGCCATTCCGGCATTACTGTAAACTCTGCTTGCCATCATCTACAAGCAAGAGCTTTTCTCTGTAAGGGCCAAGACTTGGTCAAACCAAACTGGGTGTAGCCAGGGAGCATCCTGGGGACCCGTGCATGGTTCTTAGACTCTTCCTTTCTTCTTTTTTTCTGATAAATAAAGAAGAGCTACATCTAACTGGACACTGATGTGCAGTCCTCTTGTTCAAACTGGCATTCCTAGTCTCTTATGGGTTGTTTTACAGCTTTGGAAAGCCTGCTCCAATGAAAGTAACATTTCTTGACAAGCTGGACAGAGGGTTTTTAAAGTCACAGAAAAGGCATTAAAGGTAACTTAATCTTAAAAAGGACATGGCCTCTCTCTTTCTTAAGATTCCCGCTGGGTTTTATTCTTGAAGCAGAGTGTGATCTAGGCCTGCACGATTCAGGGAAAAATATGAATCACAATTTTTTTTTTTTAGCTTAGAATTGATTTCACAATTCTCTGCCACAATTTTTTTCTTCACCAAGTATAATGTTTATTGCATACATAAACCATGACAAAACTAAACAAATTGGCGGTACCAAACATAGATTTTCTTTTGGCACCAATAGCTCATCACCACGAGTCCGTCAGTGAATAAAGAAAATACAGTGCATACTTGCCATTTAATTACAGTAGTCTACCAAAAATAGTGACATACTGTATATCACATTTAACTCAATATGGCCCTGATACCTAGTCTGGCTATCACCAGACCAAGCCAAGTGTCATAGATTTGAGATTTAGCGTAGGTTCTGGGGAGTCTGCTCTGTATTTTCTACAATACAAGAGGCGTGACCAACGGGCATAGTTCAAATGACTCTGTACGCAATTGGAAAGTCCTTCAACCAATCACACCAATGATCCTGGTGACGTAGAAGCGGCAGCCCCATCAACGGGTTGTGGTGCTTGGCTGCGTTTTGGTAGCCGCTATGTTGAATGTAAACAAGAAGCTACTTAGTCGCTTCTCTATCGTCATCGTGTTAAACCTGCCAATAGCGCGCCAGGTAGATAAACCAGTTTGTGATTGGTTCCTGCAAAATTGTGAACTGAAGCAGGAGAATTAAACGTGCAGGTTTCCAGACCAAGCTGCAGGGCGAAGTCAAATTGCCAGCAGAGTGGGCGGGGCTTACCCAGTCTATCTGATACGGGCTCTATCTGAACTCTTTGAACATGTCTTTACATAATTAAAACATGTCAGTCAACATGCTTCAGCTACAGCTTCAGTCTCCAGAGAAATGGAGTTTGTCAATTGCCAATTTAAGTACAGTATCAAAAACAGAATAATATCTTAGCACACTATTAGTCTGCTTGCCTTTCACGTCTTCAGCTGCCCTATCAAAATAAAGGCCGAATACACCCCCCCCAAAAATTGCCTAAAGGCCGGGCAGAGGCAATCTTGCCAAAACTTTCACTTATCTCCTTTCCATCGACTTCCCTTTGATTTTTCATAGACAGACAAACTTTCGTCCATCTGGAATCTGTATTGTTTTCAAGAAACTCGGTGTGTGTCAAAGTCGGAGATGAATGCGATGCTCTTCCAGGGATAGAAGGTGAAACAGGCACATTTGCTGTCACGTGTAAATCATAGCCGCGCATTTTCACCCGCTTTGGTTCGAGCTGTTTCCAATCATAACGGTTTAACAGTTGCTGGAGCTTAGGGAGTCAACCCGTCACTTAAATGCCTTAACAGAAACAGGAGCTTGCTATTTTACTCTATGATGCCGTAAATCTAACTGATTTAATTAAAATGTACATGACATTTTAATTCACAGAGTGTTTTGAGGCCAAACTTTCCAACTCAAGCTCTCTGCAGATTTGTTGTGACTGATTTGCAACATGTGTGGAAAGAATTGTCTTGTCTTCAGGTACTAGAAGGTCCAATGGATTTAAGGAGTCTTTGGGTGTTTTAACACCTGTAGTTTGTTTGCCTGGTCAAAATCAGTTGGTGAGTTAGTAAACTTGGAGCGATTTGCCCTAAGTTGGTTTGGTTTGGTTTCACACCTGGAAAAGTCCAAGCGTACCAAATTGTGTCATTACAAATCAGGCAAGAACCTCCAGCCCTCTTATTGGTCCTCTTATTGGTGGGGGCATTATTGGAAACGAGAAAAAAAAAGCTGTGGGTTGTTCGACGTTCTTTAAACCAATCACAATCGTCTTTGGCGGCACTAAGCTTCGGACGCAGCGACGGTGGCTTTGCAAGATAGTCTTAGCAAGGAACTTGTTTTGGTGGAACATTTGCAACCAGTAAAAGAAAAAGCCATATATAATATTAAATGAAGTTAATTCACACATTACAGTAACCTGAGCTATATAATGTAGCTGGAAACAAGTTCAAACGTAATTCATTATATCTCCGTGTGTACTTTGTCCACAACAATCCCCCGCCAATGGGACCTGAAAAGTCCCAGTTAGAGAATAAATGACATAAACATATTTCTTGTAAATCTCAACAATCATTCCCTGAAACAACCAAGCAGGCCTGCCTTATTGCACAAGCCATCAAAACCTTTGAATTGGAGAACGGCCACACACAGAGAAAGGAAGGCGATGTCATCATGTCAGGCAATTATCCTGGAAATGTAGATCCGTTGATCCAGACTATATTAAAGGTTATTACATAAATTACAAATGCTTTTTGATCACGTTTGAGCTCTTAATAAATACCAAACACCCTGAAAGCACTTTATAAAGAGGGCCTTATTAGAAAGCCATACCTACAACCTTAGATGGGAACAATTTAACCCTTTATATTTAGCATTAATCAGTGTCTTAATTCTTAATACATGGTTGATAGCACACTATAATGTAGCTGCAAGTAGATATTAGGGCATTTTAAGAGTTTATTTATGTACTTGTCAACAACTACAACCATTTGTAACTAGTGGTACTAGTGACGAATGATGAATAACACAGCATAGAATAGTTGTAACCATATGAAAGGGCACCCTTGTGTTATAACACATTTATGGATCATTCCAAGGCCCAGAAGTCATAAAGACATGATAAGCTTTAGATGAAATATTCTTAACAAAAGCTCCTATTGCTAGATTTCTATCAGGGCTTTTAGCTGCATCTCATTGCCTTCATCAAGGGATGCCGTTTTCTCAAAACTTATAATGCATTAACATTTGAAAGCTGGGATATTTCAGTGCTATCCACAAAGCACAGTGGTTAGTTAAAAGCCCCTTGGCCTTTCTGGGGCTAAAGACCTTAATGGAGAGGTTTGCGTAGCACCGCTGCAGCCTTTCATTAGCTAATCTCTCAATGCTTCACACTATAAAAAAAGGCTTACTGAGCGTGAAAGGATTTCCCTGTTTGTTAGCACGTTGTTTTCAGAAGAACTGAGCTCAGCTGAGTACAATCAAGGGAGTCGGGGGACCCATTGAGCCTTATAACTGCCATGGGTCATATGTCAACAGTAGGACACTTACAGTTCATTTGTTATGATCATTCCCTTCCCAGAAGTAAACCCATTCACTTTTACCACTGCGTGGTAGGTCTCTGCACTGTAAGCAGCCACTGGTGGGAGAGGAAGAAAATGTGATCTTTAACTTTGGCGGTGTTTATCTTTCTTTGACTTTTAGTCGTGTGAAGAACAGGGGCAGTGGGAAAAGCTGCCAGGGAAAATCACCAAGATCGCATGCTTCTTTGCTACTTTCTTCCACCTCAGATTTTCCCCTCTTTCTGTTAGCCTGTCTGTGTGTCTGCGTCTCCTTTATTCCTATGGCTGATTGGATTCTTCTTATGCTCACTGAATATTCCTGGATGTGAGGACATGATGAGAATCTCCTGACCCCAAGATCTCAAAACACTTATGCTTGAGGCTGTCTCTCCATTTTAGGGCCATCATCTATGACAGAACAGATATCACACAAAAAAAGAACACATTCTTCAAGTTTTTGTCTCGGGAAACAGTTAGATTGAGATTATCATTTTAGACAAATTCATTATTTTGAAGCATGTGTGTTTAGAAGGATTTGTCAATGGACTGTAACACTAAAACAGGGGCCATGTGTATTTTGGTTTATAATCTTGTGACAGATTCGACTGATACGCTCTTTCAAAGTTTATATCTGCATCTATAGTTCACTTTACGTCTCCATGCCGCCCTCCTCCTCTTTCTCTTAATAACTCCGACCCTTTTCTTTATGAGGTATCTGCATATGGAGGAGACGACCAACTCTGGCATGAGTTGCAAAACCCATTGGCTTTCCCCATCCCCACTGGCTGGATCAGACTTCTCTGTTGACATCCGTCGCTACAGGATACTATTTCACTAAGCTAACACGTTTCAGATGGGGAGCTGTTATTAAGTGGTCTAAGACGGAGACCTGCTCCTGTTTACTGATGCCGCAGGTATTTACATCCCATAAATACAAAACCAAAAAAAACGGAACTGCTGGGGGAGAACATCTCTGTGTGGTTGTGATCATATGGAGAATTTCATCTTTGAGAAACCTTTAGGTGCCCGTGTCTATGAGCATGACACCCCACATGCTCCAGGGCTGTCGTCCAGACTCCGATCCTGACCCCTGACCTCCCTGTAGGGAGTCAAAGAAGAAGAAAAAAAATGTGTCTTTCTGCAAAATACATTCTGCTTGTTCGGTGTTAAGTAAGTTCCCTGGACTGCATGAGTTTTCCATGTGCTCATTTGTGTGGTGCCAGCAGGAAATATCCAAGATTTAAGGCAAATTTATGGATTCTGTGACTGCACAGTGTTTGTGGTATTCACAGCAATATTAGATAGCCCCACAGAGGAAGAGTGTTTTATGGTAAATGTAGTAGTGGTAAAATGTTTCCGATGAGATTACAGAATGTTCTTTCAATCACAAAAACACAAACGTAGTAAACCGTCATCGAATCACAACCTCCAAAATGATGAGAGGACTTGAGTTCTGCCCATGCCACAGAGACATTTTGCCCTATGAGCACCTGACGCTAAAAACAGTGTCAATGGATTGAATTCTGCCAGAAATAAAGCAGCTAACGGCTTGGGTTGCTTGCTTCAACCATGACCAAGGCACAGGTACCCTCACAACGTTGAGGAAGGAGACTCTCTCAGTCATCACGCTGTCGACCGCACTGACATTTGATGTCATGATAATCATCATGATACAGTAATGAGAGTGTCTGGCGTGAAGTGGTAGTTCCATGATCACAGATGTACACGGGAAGATCCCAGCCAAGCCACAGGCCCTGTCTGAGTCCTGGCCCGCTGGGATCCGTGCGGCTTTTCAACGCGTGTTTCCTAAACCTCGGTATGTGAGCCACATAAACCCAGCCTCTAAACTGCTGTGTCGGGAGAATCTATAAGAAATACATGACGCATCATGTACTGGAGTAATATAACTTGGAGGAATGGACTCCAACTTGTTTGGAGAACGAAACCCTGTGGCTTTACCATTTGTGTGTATACTTCCTGAAGGCCCTTTTGCTATTAATGCCAGGGTTTTGACTTCCATACAAACTCCACGTAGTGAGCCCATTTTTTACACAGCTTGGAATAATGAAAGAAAATATCACACAAATCTCTACAGTAGCATATCTGCATCACACATATCTGACATTTAGGCAAAATAGACCCGAAACCCCATCAAAAGTCTAAATGTGTGCGTGTATCAGATCCCAGACTCAAAAGAAACCCAATTTGTTTAGATAATTTAGCTGCAGGTTTTCAGCAGACACATTCTTTCTCAGTGACTGTGGATATTATGACGGAGCGACTGAAACCAGACCAGATCCTCTGGCTCGCACACACACATAAAAAAGCCAGCAAGGCTGCGGTAATGAATGGACTGAATTCGTACGAATTCATCTTGCTGCGCTTATCAAAACTAATAATATACAGTCCAATGGTTTTACAAAAAGCTAAACATCTTATACTGTGACCCCATTGTTACTGTCATATGTAACCACTTGGATCCAATCATTTGCTGAACTGCAGGCAATCTTGGACAATTGTGTCTATAATTGAGTGGGTTTCATAGTTTGTGTAGCAAAAAAAATAAAAAGATCACAACCAGGAATCTAAATGCTCTCATGTTCAGCCAATGGGACAGAGATAAAAGAGATGTAAGAGGAAACAGAGGGTGCTAAGGTAATCCAGAGCCCTCCCACTCAACTGCAGAAGTATTCCTCTTCTATTCAAAGACGCAACGGTATTCTCTGGGTTCCATTACTGTACTTCCATTGTAACTTCCACAATTTATATTACAAACTAACATAGTGTTTAAGCACAATGTTTCTAACTGTGTGCTGCTACAGGTTATAACGTCCCCCTCCCCCCTTTTTCCAATGTTACATGAATGAACAAGTTTGTAAGCTCAAGTTGTCTTTTAGTTAAATTCAGTAAGCTAATTGTTCAATGAATATCAAACATAGCCTCTACTACAACCATATCAACATCTATTCACATGTTGTCCTCGGGTCAAATTTGACCGCTTTTAAAATATGTCTATATCTCTAATATGGGTTTCTTTTTAACCAAATTACCACAAAAATAGATTGGATTCCATACAACGCTCTTTGCAAATACAATTGATCACTTTCATTCCTGACTAAACTCATCTGTTCGTTCCTCTGATCTTAACTATTAGCCAAAATAATTCAGAATTTCTGCTTTTTTAACTCAAAGATTAGGTATAAATCTATATAATTGAGGGTAACTGACCATGAATTGAAATGAAAAAGTAGTGTAAAACTAGTGGTAGTAAGGTGGTGTTAGTGAAAACTAAAAAAAAGTCTGAAAAAGGGACAAAAATGTCAAATCTTTCAGTTTTTGACCCAGGTGGACAACACAAGGGGTAATATGTAATTTGATCATGGGTAATAAGAGGCATAGCTGCTGTATTCACACAGTGCAGGAAATGGTTTTTGATTGTAAAGAGAAGAAATGGATTCAAATCTATTGCTGATCCCAGACGTGTAGTTGTTGAATCATAGCTTAGGCGGTCAATGACTTTTAAAGGCTAATCCTTGAGTGCAGCCACCAATTAAATTTTTTCCTATGACTATAAATCTTCTCCAGCAAAGCCCGACATTTCATTTCTACCTCACGGTGTCGAGAGCTGCCAGGAAAACAGGAACCCTAATATGAGAATGCAAGCAGTGACAACAACAGTAAAAAAAAAAAAAAATAAAAATCCTCTTTGTAGTCATAAATAATAAAAACAAAAAAAGCCATCACCCTTCTTCTTGCAACCCATCAATATCACTGAGTCTAGAAGGAGACGATGTTCTTGGCATTGCACTTAACTACAAGACAGCCTTTCCTTCTGTGCACTCTGAGCTTGAGCTTGACCTGCTCCCAAAAGGCCGGAGGGTCAGAGGTGGAGTGTTGTGAAAGCTCAGGCTGTTACAGTGCCTCCACAGCTTGCTGATTCTAGTAACTAAAAGAGACACACTCTTGGAATACCTTCAGCAGTCTACAGTCAGTCTACGGTTAATGCTGTTGTCAATCGAAACAGCCTTGATTCTTTTCAACACATCTTTGAAAGTGTAGTCAACTATGAAATCTGTTTCAATCTTTTAAACACACACACACACACACACACACACACACACACACACACACACACACACACACACACACACACACACACACACACACACACACACACACACCGTCTAAACATACAGGAGCAGCTCTGCTTTAGTGAGTCCCATTAGACAAGTCAACCTCCACTTTAATGAATCCCCCCATCTCCCTCCCTCCCAAAATCCTCTCTCTCTCTCTTCTGCCCCCCCATCCCAGAAACACCCTTGCGGCGCACTCCAATGTTAGCGACTCAGCATGTTTTCAGCGCGATGCGGACGCGCTCTCAATCATCATTAGGGGTTTTTGCGGAGTCCTGGGGTCTGGGCGACCTGCCAGGATGTGTAAAAGTTTCCATGAGGAAAGCCTCGGGTTGCCTTCAGAAGCTCCGGTGGTGGACGGAGATCCTCAGGAAGGTTAGAATGCCTTTTTGTTGTTGTTGTTGGAGGGATGAAGGGAGGGAGGAAAGGAGGGCTGACAACAATTCGGTTTTCATTTTGAGAAAAGAAGCCTATTAAAAGTACAGGAGTTTCAAATACACCAACCTTGATTTGGGGAGGAAACAATCCCAAGGAAACAAGAGGCAATCAGAGCACATATGTCAAATGTCAGAAATGGGCAGAGGCTGCATTGCACTCTGTGTTTTTCTTATTTTTGGGAAAAAGGGCCCTCTGTTTTCCAGAGAAGCAGCTGGTAGAAATCTGGCCTTCTGATTGCTACTAGTTTTTTAGCTGCGTGCTGCATTCGGGTGCACTTCATGATATCACCCATCACAGCAGCAGCTAATGAGACAGGACACACAGCAGCAGCCTTACAGAACCAGACTCTTAGCACAGGCAGCCCACTACTTCTGCTCTACACACACGCACATCCGCAGCAAAATATCTATAAACACCAGGAATAGTAAAGGGGTCCGTGTAAAGGATTTGCAACAAGTGATGTGGGGGATTTTTCAAAAATAGTTTGTGTTAAAAAAGTCACATCTGAGCTCAAAAGTATACATGTGTGTGTATGGACATGAGTGAGTTGTTTGAGACAAGAGGGGGTATGATGTCACCATAACTGCTCCTTCAGACGTGTGACAAAGCATTCTGTCATTTTAGTAGTTCACAATTAGTACGACCAACACGGCAAACTTAAAAGCAGGAGACTGTGTTTTTCCTAAATTCTATTGTTATATACTCTGATGTCATTTGACGTGCGTTTTGCTCACTGCCAAGTGCCTGGTGAAGTACAGATAGTGGATAGTGGGGCTGTGAGTAAGTTTGAAATGTCAGAAAACTTTGGTTTTATGGGAGTCTCTCCATGCGTTTGTTCACGAAGGTGAGTCAACAACCTGATCTCATAGAAATGAAATGGATAGAAAGTTCATTCCCCATTCAAATTGATGTAGCAGAATGGTCAGAACGGCAGCCATTGTTATGTGTGCTGTTGCCAGGGCAGCGGAGTAACTACTATACAAACTTCCCAAAAAGTTCTCCAAACCATACGACGATAGGCCGTTTATTACTACCCTCTAATGCAACCCACTGAAGCGTTTTCCGTCCTCATATCTAAACCAAAGTCCATAAAACTCGCCAGACACAAACCATAGTCTCCTGGGTGAAAGTCCTGTGTTTGTTAGACCGCTCCACAACCATTACTTTACTCTGTTTGCGGAATTTGGTGCTCCTATACTACAATATACTATACTATACTATACTATACTATACTATATTATACTATACTATACTCACATTACTTCCTGCTTTGCTCTCGTCATTACTACCGTGACGAGAGGGCGCGTCCACTACAAACTTAAATATGAGTCATAATGTCTTATGTGGGCATTTTTAGGGGGAGGGACAGTCTCAAACTTCCACATAAACCGACTTGTGGCAAGTAAATGACCTTTCTATCCATTTTATTTCTATGGCTGATCTTTATTCCAGCTAAAACAAGTAAGGCTGAAGGATGTGAGTAAAAAAAAAAAAAAAAAGGCTGCTTTAACCTAGATAAAACCTCATTGCAGACAACAGAATCATCGCCTCATGTCTTGCACTATAAGCTTCTATCACAGCAGAGGGAAGAGTTTAGACCATTACAATGGAGACTGTGTACTGCAGCCAGGGGGGTTTACATCTCAGACTCCCTCTATACTAACCAAGCTCCTTGCGGTACAGTAGCTCACCGTTGATAAGTTGAGTGATTTCTCAGGGGCTGCGTAAAACCTGGGCCCGGCCAGAGAGACACATTTCCTCTGGCTGATGAGAGCCGGAGGCCTCAGCGTTCGAGCGTGGGAGGCGCTCCACTCTTGGGGGAGATCAAGTGTGCTCCCGCAGACTCCGAATCACCGGCCCCAATTGCTGGGGGAGGAACGCTACTCTTCGCGGCTGGCGTTAAATCACCGCCACTGTGGTGAGGTCATCCGCTTGTCTTCTCTCTCTAATGGAGCGCTCAGCTCGCTAACATACGAGGGTAATGCGTGTGGACAGGGAGCGGGACGCCCTGTGAGCTGCCTTCCGATCTTATTTATTTTAGCTTAGGGCTCATTTGAGGGGTTTGGGAGGGGGGGGGGGGGGGGTCGGGCCTGGGAGCAGTAGAGGACTTTGGAGTATGCTGTTACCACCACACACTTACAGGGAGTCCAGGAGCTCACCACAGATGCTCGCATAGACGTTAGGTGATGCAAAACGGCAGCACATTGAGGTTTTTCAAAGGGGCTGCCTCACTGTCCTTGGTCAATCAATACACATTCCTGCACGTCCCTAATGCAACTGTAATCACTGGCTGAATACATTTGGGCACCGGGTTGGAGGCAGATAGAGCCTACTGTGGGGAAGAGAAACAAGATTACATGATTTCACCTTATCTCTGCTATGTACATTGGGCATATCTTTATACTGTTGGTGTAAAAGGAGCCCTTGCCAACCTTATTACAAAAATGCTAACGAAAGCTACAGTTTCACTCTATTCGATTAATGCTGAAACGAAAGCTCCTGCATGCCATAACTATTGCAAACAGCCCGAGAGAGTTTCAAAGGAGCAGTTTGGCTATATGAACTGAAGAAAATGAGGCAAAAGTAAACACAAGAGAGAAAAAAAGGAAGGAGAAAAGAAACAGGAAAGAAAAGTTGGAAATCAGTTTATAGAGCTGATAACAGACAGACATCCCCCCCATCTTTGCATTGTCTGTTTATGAGGTGAGGACTAATGGGACTCATCAGGACTGACAGATATGCTGACGAGCATTTCAACTCAATTACAGTTCCACAGCAAAACACCCCTGGTCCCCTCAGGCCCATCACCCCTCTGCTCCTAGAGCGGTTGATTGAACACACACACACACACACACACACACACACACACACACACACAGACACGCACAGACACGCACAAACACACATTTACACACACACACACACAACACACCCACAGACACACACACAAATACATACACACACACACACACACACACACACACACACCCAAAGACAGACAGATAGACACAGACACACACACACACACACACACACACACAAATACACACACAAATACACACACAGACACACACACACACATACAGACAGACAGACAGACACACACACACATACATCAGTTTGCTGAACAGGGTGATATTTCTTGAGTTTGGTGTCTTTGGTGTCACTCAACTTTCACTACAATTCAGGGGCATTTTAAAACGTCAAACTGGCACTATGTCATCGATTTGCTCTATGAATATATGTGATAACAAGTGGAGCCTCTGCTAACACAGATAACAGGTTGGTGGTGACCTGAGAGACGTAAGGTACGATGGACACAGGAGGCAATAAACTCGACCATATGGTCCCTTGGGTGTGACTGGTTTCATTGCCAGAGGGAGGCCAGTGACCCCGCAGCCTCCCCTGATGACGACAACCGCGTGGTGTCGACTCCGCGGGGAAAAGACGGGAAAACAAAGCCTCTGCCTTCCGCCTCACGGCATCCCTCCCAGAGAGATGGCTTGGTTCAGGAAACCCCTAGCCATTGTTTTGCTTCCTTCATTAGTCGCCGTGTCAACAGTTTGGTTGGCTACGCGTGTGCCACTGTTTTTGTTCTGCTGCACCCCGGCTGACCTCGCTGCTCTGATGTTTGGACAGATTGTTTCAATGTCCCATCAAGGCAATTTACCGTTATAAAGTAAAGCAGAAACTTGGACAACATAAGCCGGACCGCACGTTGCATCAAAAGCAAATAAATCTGCCGGGGTCTAAAATTAAACAAATGTGACGTAAATCTGCTGCCATGAATTTCATCAGGAAATACCGAGAGGTGCAGCAGGGTGCGGTTATGTGTGGCTTGCAGATAAGGAAAATGGTGTTAAATAAATGTGATGTGCTACGTAAACAGCCATTTTTGGCATAGATAGAGAGCTCATAAAGAGAAGCTTTCATCTTGAAAAACACAAAATGCCTCCCGTCATTCTAATTGTTAGCAAATGGAAACCTTGTTTCTCGTAACTCACCATCGTCTAGGTACATCTGGTCCAGTTCCTGGGGCTCCTGTTTGACGGTGACGGCCATCGGAGGGGGGCTGGCGTCCTCAGGTAACAGGCTGGGTGAGTTCCCTCCGGCCTGGGCTGAGCTGGCTGACTGCTGAGCCTGACTCGGGCTGTAGGCCTGAATGAATGTGCTCTCCCCAGGGGTGGAAGGGTGGGATACTGGGGAGGACGAGGGACTGCTGTTGGCATACATAGTGTGGTAACCATGGGGCCCTGTGCTGTTGAGGTGGTTGGGGCTGCCCTGGGAATGAAGCATCCCTAGGGGAGAGTTGTGGTCTGGCGATGCTGGGTGGGTGAGGTTGGGGAGGCCAGGGGTCTCCTGGATGGGGGGCACCATGGGGCCTGGTGGTGCCGCATGGGTGGGGCTGTTGGGAAGGCACTTGCTGTAAGCCACGGGGGACAAGTCGTGCAGAGTGGGGCTGGAGCTGAGGGGCGACGATGGCATTGCAGCGTGGTGAGGCGGGCAAGGGGGGTAACCACCAACCAGGCAGGCATCAGGATCGGCTACGGGCATGATGGGAGTGAGCCTGGGCCGGCTGTAATAGGGCTTTGAATGCATGGGCAGTCTCGCAGTCCCCAGAGAATCATATTCATCATTGGGTTCTGTCTTTATTATCGGCACTGGTGGGAAAAAAAAAGTAGAAAGAAAGGTGGAGATATATTAAAAAACGTGCAGGGAATCCACGTGGCGCAATGAGTGCACGCTTGCGGCTGAGTAAAAGCAGTGAGCAGGCACAATTGTGGCTGCGATACCTTCCATAATCCAAACAAACAACCACCAGTGGATATGGGCTTGGTGTCAACTTGGCTGAGCTCTCTAACTGAGAAACCCTCACGCCTCCCAACCGCCACCGCTCTTTACCACACCATGAAAAAAAAGCTAAAGAATAGGGGGGAAAGAAAAAAAAATGGATGAGTCATCAGTGTGGAAAGCCACAGCTGGCTCTAATAATGAATAAGACCTATTTTCTTTGGACTCTCCTCCAGCTCTGATATCCAATAAAAAGACTACTATAAAGCACAGGGCTGCTGCTTCTGCTCAAGGAGCCCAGGACCCCAAGGTTTCCTCCACATTCTAGAAGTAATTGTTTCTCTAAGGGCCGAAAGATAGAGGCAGAGAGTGAACCAAAGGAGATGATTTGATTTTGATTAGGCCGTCTGAGCTCCTTAAGAGGCTGTAGAGCTGTGCCTGTGGTTTCAGGAGCTGCAGGCCTCAGCTAATGCAGCAGAGTGCCGTGACCCCACTTGATCATCCTGCCTTCTCTCTTCTAATTTCTAATCCGTTGCACACCATCTGTACAGTTTCCTTATTCGTTCTGACAGACAGGTATCACATGCTTCCTGTTCACTGTCAAGAGTAGTTATTGGAAAACAAAAAAAAAAGTTCTATTAATTGAAATTTACAAAACAGAACTATAGGCCCTGGGTTGAGTGATGGAGAAGGATCTACATTAACAAGCTCACTGCTGAGTTATTATGGTAGTGCATGTGCTCAGACTGTGCCAGCACTAAACTAACAGGCCAGTGTTAAGATACCCAGATGCATAGCAAAGGCTTCTGAGTCACAATAGACACACTGTTTCTATTTCTACACGTTGTTAAAATGTGTTAATGGGTGTGGTGAGCGTTTGATGCCAACCATTAACAGTGTTTGGCTAAACTTGCTCTAAGTGACATTTATTTAAAGGCGTACAGATGTCAATATGAATCAGATGTCTGTCTGAACAGTGTGTTTGCTCAAAGGTTCAATAGAATGTATGACGCGCTAGTTTCTCTTATGAAAAAAAACAGGCTGTTTTTCAATATGTTATTTTTTTTATGTGGGAGTGGGGAGAAGACTTGAATTAGGCCTCTGGGGTGCTGAGATGCGGTGCAGTTACAGTATAATGCAGCAGGGAGCCCATTTACGTCAGCCCTGTCTGCTATCAAGTCCCAGGACCAGGCCTGGTGTCTGGGGGAGCATTGTAAGGCAAGTCCCATGATGCACAGGCCTTTGTCTCCACACCCTGGGGAATGTAACAAGCCAGTCACATGGTTCACACTACATCCACAGCCACTTCCCTCAGTGATTCTCTGTCTCATGTGAGCCTCCGTTTATTAGGAATGGATGGCGCAGTGTTACGGTGATAAGATGTGTGGTGCCAGAGTTGTGATGTGGAAGGGTTATAACCAAATTTGATCATTTTCACATTCAATTTAAGGACTGCATTGTCCTACCCTGGAAATCTAGAGTTCTTGCGGGAGCACAGTTTGAATTTGCTCAGCGAGTTAACTCTGGCATAGAGTAAAGCTGCTCATTAACTATGCCCTTGTAGCCGAGCTGCACCAATCACATCTGTGTATCGGATATAGGCGGAGTCAGAGGCCAGCTAAACAGATGACGACAGTTTAATCTACGTTAGCTCTGCTGGTAGCTAAGCATATGGGGCTCTGGATACGTCACCCCATGTATTGTTGTGATTGGTCATAGTGTTATCCAATTGCGTGCCATTAGATTTTCAAATGCACGCTTGGTACCGCCCCTCGAGATGGGGTCTTCCATTACTCGATGCCAGACCCTTAATATCTAGGATTTGGGTCTGGATTTCCAGGCTAGTATTGCCGGTGAATTAAACCATTCCCTCATTTGATCTTTTTAAAAGTCCTGCTAAATATCATCAGAACATAAAAAGTGAGATTTTTTTTTGAGATCAGGTTGAGATGGTATTTAAATGCACTGAACGTATCAAAATGCTCAGTCCACAGAGAAATGCAGCCCATATTCAAAAATGGTGCTTTTAAACCAACTGTCAGGACTTCCGTACATTTGTCACATCTAAACTATATATTGGTAGAAAGTGTCATTAGAGTCATTCCCTCAGCTGCAAAGGACACGGAGAGCGAAGATTCCAAAGACCCAGAAATGCTGACCAATCAGAAATGACTGGGTTTTTTAGGGTATGGGGCTTGAAGAGACAGACTATAAAACAGTGTTTTAGACAGAGGGTAAATACAGGTATATTCAGATAGACAGTATGATAAAAATGTTTTTCTTTTCTTTTTTTACATTAAAGCATGTAATCATGTATTCTAGTAGAATCCCAAAAAACAAGTATGAACCTGAAAATGAGCATGACATGGAACCTTTAAATTATCATCAAGCTTAGTGGATCCTGAAAACTGATATACGCTACATGTACAGTATGTAAGATATTCTTACAGCCACATGAGTGAAAATATTACAAAAAATGTCATATTTTTTCAAGAATGTCATGGTTTTAAGGTTGTACTTGAAATATCCAAAAGGAAGTGAGATGTTTGAACTGAGCCCACTCATATTTAACCTAACAAAAAAACCTAACCTAATGTATCATTTATTAGTCCCACAAGGGGAAATTACAATTTACTTCTGATTAGTGATACATTTACACCAAAGGAAAAAAGGGGTCAGAAACGCAAATATTGGTGACTGATGCTTTCTCTGGATGACCTTTTAAACAATAAACAAATCTGATGTACTAATTCACAAGTTCCTAGACTGGGTAAACCCCGCCCACTCTGCCAGCAATTTGACTTTGCCCTGCAGCTTGGTCTGGAAACCTGCACGTTTAATTCTCCTGCTTCAGTTCACAATTTTGTGGGAACCAATCACAAACCGGCTAATCTACCTGGCACCCTATTGGCGACCAAGCAGCTTCTTGTTTACATTCAACATAGTGGCCACCGAATGCCACTGACGCGCAGGAACCCGTTGATGCCGCTTGTGTGGTCTGATTGGGTGAAGGACTATTCAATTGCGTACAGTCATTTGAACTATGCCCGTTGGTCACGCCTCTTGTGCAGAGAAAACACAGAGCAGACTCCCCCAGAAGCAACACTCAATCTCTAATCTATTGAGCTTGATTTGGTCTGGTGATAGCCAGACTAACAAGTTCCCTGACTGTGACCAAAACCAACATGAGAATTTAATTTGGGAAAATAGGGTTAATCAGCATTATCTCAGAAGGGATGGGATGCTGTTGTCCTTTGCAGTCCCACTTTTTAATCCAGTTAGAGCTCATTTTTAAAGAGCAGTTTGGTCTATTGCATTAAAGTTTTAATTCCCAGTGATATGTATGCCTTCTGACTATGAGCCAAACAGGAAATCAAATAATTTTCGCAAAATTTCTCCCTCTGCTTCAGATGTAAACAGAGGTCCCCCTCCAGCTTCATCCATCTGTGTGTCTCCTTCCCACTTTCTAAGAGAGCTGAGAAAACAGTTTCACCAGGCGAGTCCTAACTTCAGATGGCTTCTATTTCCTCCCAACCTGTGGGTTATGGCCCAAAGATAGTTGATGTTCTGCACATGGTTTTCTCTCCATCTCTGGCAGCCCCCCCCCCCCCCGTGTCTGCTCATATTAAACTGATCAGGCCCGATCTGGGTATTTTATTGTTTCCTCTGAAGGGAATGGGAATCAGGACATAGATATGTGTGTGTGTGTGTGTGTCTATCAGTGTATTTGATTAGGAAGGACAAGCAAGCAGGGCTAACGTAGATGTAAATTAATTTCTAAAGGATACCCTCCCTACTTGAAGCAATTGGGCAAGGTAGATTATGGGATGCAAAAGGTTCTGATTCTCATTCCCGATGCATGTTGACTGGTATATGTCATGTCCATGCCCCCATGAAAAAAAACTTTTGTTTTGTTGCAGAAATGCTGAACTCATCTTCTTCTAACAGCGGGAAGCGGCACTGACATTTAACATGGAGCAGGTGGTCGTTTATTAAGGCAAAAGGTACCTGGTGCACCATGTCCCACTGTGTAGGCAATCTGGTCAGCGAGTATACTGTTGGCCTTAGTGTGCTGTAGGTGAGTCTGACAAAGCCGTTGTCCAATTCTTTGGGTGGGAGGGAGGACATGACTGTGCAAATATTTACAACAAAAGATAATGTGTGGTTCATTAACTTTTCCTGTATGTGTCATGGGACATGTTTCTGACTTTCCCCCTTTCAACTCCGACCACAAACCAATGCAGCGGAGGGAGTCGGCACCCGTTTGCGTTAAGAATAGAACTCGGGGGGGGTTCCGAGAAGCTCTTCGCTAGAGCTTTGGTCATTGCCAGGACTTTTCTTTGCCTTTTGTTGTTTAATGTGGCTGCTGAAGCCTGTTTCTTATTTGAAGAGTGACACGTCACGTCTCTACTCACGCAAGAATGATTGGAAGGGAGCTCGGAAAAGCGGGGATTATTCCAGCAGCCAGACAAGGACTCTTGTATTGTGTGTGCATGTCAACATCACAGACAAGCAGTTGGGCTTGAGAAGCACACCGCACATACTGCTGATGGTACTGCATTTATCAACAGCATATGTTTCCTCAATCCACTGGCTAAAGGCAGCTTTATCTCATATTCAATAACTCATGAGCTGCAAAAATTGGACAATTGGCTTAACTGGTGTCTTAGAAAGGAATAATCACGTAGATTTTCATTCAAATAAATGTCTGTTAAGTCACTCTTGTTGAATGCAGAATGATGAGTGAGCCTATGGCCCACTGATGAAAGCCTTTACATTTGCAGTATAACAAAGTGGATGTCAATGGCGATATTCCCAGGGAGAATCCCAAGCGGCGCACAGTTAGTGACACATTTTCCATCACTTAGCAGTGATAGATAGAAAAATTTTGGTTGGTCTGCCAAAAAGGGTAGGAGGAGCTAATGCAGCAGGATATCAGGAGATCTGCTGTGAGTCGTTGAGTTTGGCGTTACGGGCACATCCATCCTGGTTGCGGATGTGGCGATTTCACACGAAAGGGAGGAGCTGCTCACACTCTACGTTACACACTTTCACTGGCAATCACATCACACCCTGCTGATTGATTTTAAAATCAACAAGACCGTAATTCAAAAAATGATCATTCTGTGTTTCAGAAGACTTAAAACTAGCGACTGAGACCAAAAACTTATTATGAAAATGTTTACTGAGGTAAAAATCAAGTGAGAAGTGGGTCACTTTCTTATAGACTTCTACAGAAACCAACCTCCTTTTGCTACCGCACGTGTCGCACCCTGCTGGAATTCAGATGGAATGCAGGTTTAAGCCACTTCCGCATTTGCATCACTTCGCCGAACCGGATGTTTTGTCCATTAATATTTACAGTCTATGGTTTAGATCCATAAACACATCTGCAGAACTGGATATTGCCATAGGGGCCACCAAAGAGAAAAAAAAAACAGAGATCTTTGAAATTGTAACTTAAATAAATGCTTTAGATTTAAACAATTTACTCCAATATAATTGGCTGATGCACACAACTCCTGCAAAATTGAATACATAAAACAGTAATATATGACATATGTGCACTGTGTCTGGGAGTGTGACAAAATTATAACATTCTGGAGGGAGGTGATCAATACAACTATGTTAATCGTGTCTGTGAACATTCCACTTGACCCTAAGATGAATTTGCTCCACCTGTATGCAACACATCTGAATTTGAAAAGCCAAGAATATGTATTGATTTTGCTATAGTACAGGCCAAAAAGATTATAGCTCTCCTTTGTTAGAAGAAGAATGAAACCATTTGATTAAACCTTCTGGAAATCTAAAAGGTCAGTTTGTTTGGATCACTGAAGACTACGTGAAGGATTGCTTTGCTCTTGTTCGCCAATGTTCTCTCTGATATACTGCCCAGTGCTAATGACACTGACACATTTAAAAAAACTTAGATTTAGAAGTTAGATAATTTATGTTGTTTTAAGAGTGAGTTTCTTGTTTTGAGTGTTTTAGACACAGCTTTTTTGCAGTGAAAGAAGGTGTTTCTGAGTTTTAACATCGCAATGGCAATGTATCAGGTCTACAGCATCCCTCTGCTCATATCACCGAGGCCTAGTTAAGAGTGAGAGCAGCTACAGGCCACATCTGACAATATGTTGTAATTTCACATTGGAGGCAGGGTGAGGCAAAGAGATTATAATAATCTTTACATGTCTGAAACAACACAGTCTCTATTAAAATAATGTTCTTTTTTGAGCTGAGGGGAACATAAAGAATAGTGAAACTATGCATCAGTCCACCACAGTAAGGGCTAACCGCATTTGCATTAAACAAAAACAAGAGGGTCACATGACCTGAATGGAAAATAAAGGTGGTTTTCACTAGCATATGTGTCCCAGAGTGTGTGCTTCATCCTTCCGCTGTTTCAAACAAGTCGGGCTATTTAAAGGGTTGGGTTTGTCTTTTTATAGAAGAGCAGACACCAATGTGTGAAAGAAATGTTCTCTCTAAACAACGTCAGTGACCACAACTGTGCTTGAAGTGGGACAGCGGGCCGGAAGAGTCTTTTCATACAAGCGAGCAAAAAAAGTGTTGACAACAGTGTGTGTGTACGTGTGTGTGTGTGTGTGTGTGTATTTTTGTGTGTTTGTGTATGTGTGTGTTCCTTCCTAGTCTTCCTAGTACCTAGCCACAGTATTGGTTGGTTCTCTCAGTGTTGACACACACACACACACACACACACACACACACAAAAACCCTCAAAAGCAAACAGCTTCACTAGGATTTCCGCATTCTTTGTTATTGAAACCATGAATGTTTTCCAGTCATCATTGTCACTGTTTACTCTGATTACAAAGTTGTCTTTGTGAAAGCTTTTCAATCAGTAAGCCCTATACAAGCATCATGAATAAGAAAGTAAATTTTTTCTACTGTATTGATATTTTTGATCTACATTCATAATTACAGTTGTGGTAGTAATGATACATTAAAGCCTGTACAGCAAATGTCAATCAGTGTGTTTGTATGCAGTTTAAAAACCAGATAATATACGGGTTAAGGCAATACCCTTGTTTCTCAAACTCCAGCTAAACTATTCCAGACTTCTCATACTTTGTCATAAGCCATAAGATATGTACGAAATGTACAGCTTTTAAAAGTTGTCCATGTTCTCCCCAAAAAAAGCAGAAGTGGCATACCCGGGTTACTCACTTAAACCGGGGTAACCCCCTGTTACTGAATGGCATTTCAAGTTGCAACTCTCCCTGCAATCTACTAGCTTTGATGTTACTTCAGAGAAATCCTGTGTGTCTTGTTGTCGCCTGCAGAGCTTTATGTGTGCACTCTACGTGTGCAAGTTGTATTATTATTTTATTTTTATGAAAGATACATTTTTGGGTATTTCCGGCATTGTATTATGCATGATAGCTGAAGATGTGAAAGGGCAGAGAAAGGGGGGACATGCAGCAAAGGGCTGCAGCATGGAGCCGAACCCGCGGCCGCCGGGACATGGACTGAGCCCCTGTGCATGGGGCGCACACTCTACCATGTGAGCTATCCAGGACCCCCCCCCAAAGTTGTATAATTGCACTCAATATAGCCTCTTTCATTGAAATATTAAACATTTTTTAAACATGTTACTGTGTGTGTCTTTAAAAGCATGGTAAATCTCAAAAATAGAACTCAAGAGCTTGTGATTCATGGTCTCCTTGGCTGTTAACTGAGTTAATTATGCTCCACTGTGAAGACATTGGGCTGCTTGTGTGGTCCACACTGTACTTGATGTTTACTTGGCAACAAAAGAGATAATGCAGCGAGTCATGTTTTAATTAGAGCTGTGTTTACGCTCAGGGAAATGAGATGCATAGTGGAGGCTGATAAGCCTCTACATCTCTCTTTTTGTCTCTGTCTCTGTCTCCGTGGAAGAACAGTATGTGAATCGGATCCGCTCTATACAGCGTGGACACGTTTGTCAGCCCTTCACTGGTCCAGTTACCCACAATGAACTCACCCATCATATAATCAGGCATCTCCAAATAGGGCCTTGCTTCACTTTCTCTCAAAGCCTCTTCCACAATCCAAATCACTTATCTGCTGTGGCCATAAAAACATCTGCTGATAATCTAAATGTCACATCTTATTAAGAGCTACAGACTTCTAACACAATGCACACCTCCCAACAGCGTTACACCCATTACACACCGATCAATAAATACAATATACCATTGTTTTTCATCTCTGGCTTATCACAGGGTATCACAAGGGGGGACCGTAGCGCAGGTCCAGTTGTTGGTTGGAATCCCAATACCAACTGGGACTATGTGGGTGGCAAATCTGTGGGAAACAAGCCTTCAACCACTATTTATCAGGTGCTAGAAAAGTAATTTTTTGGCTTAAGAAAGGCACTGGACAACTATAAATGGTTGCTGGTTTTGGGATTCCAACCAGCGATGAGACCCGCTCTTCTTTTGCACTACTTCTATTTTATTCCATGTTATATTCCTTCTTGTTGACACTGGAAAAGGATTGCTTCAATCTCCTTGCACAGGCATTGCACATGTGTACAATGACAATAAAAGGCATTCTATCTATTCTTCCATTGTTTTGCTGAAAGAAGAGCAAGCATGCTTGGTCAACGTTCTCTAAATACATAACGATAAAATAAATGGTATTCCATTCCATACCATTCCAATGCTGATATTTCACCTGTGAAAAGTCAATAGCTCACAATCTAATTTGGAGGCTGAACTCTTCTCTAAACTCTCGGCAATACATTCTTTAAATTCCAAAGTGAAAGCCATCTATAAACACTGAGGCCGGGGACACATGATGAACACAGGGAGACGTTTTCCTGGACTTTTCAGGTTGCTACACGAATGGCTGCCTGGTAGATGCATTGTGTGTGTGTGTGTGTGTGTGTGTGTGTGTGTGTCGGTGAAGCAGGGCAGCATTTTGTGAGGTGGGGTGTGAAAGTCAGGTCGCCGGGGGATTGACTTCTTTTCATCAACAGCGCTTGGAGGCTCTGTCACTCAGCAGGTACACCTCATTGCTGGGGAATGTCGTCTCACTACAGAATAAACACACCTCACATCTTGTGCTCTCCCTCACAGGCTACTTCATAACCTCAAAAACGACCATACACTGGCAAATTTCACACGGCCCGCTGACGGCTGTGGTTAACTACAATGGACGGATGTCAAAACATGGAGAAATACTCCACGTGTTGAAAGTGAAGCAAAAAAGCGTACATGTCTTTCAGTGTGGTGATAAAAAAAATAAAATAGGGGAGACAAGGTTGGGAAATAATTATGACGATTACCGTTTGGAGGCAGGAAGGTGAAGCGCTGGCACTGGCTCCTCTTCCTCTTGCCGTTGCAGACGTAGAAGTTAACCTGCACGGGGCTGGAAATTCTCTGGTTCCTGTACGGCGGGATCTCCACAACAAGAGTACTCTTAAAAACAAATAAGATACAAGACAAAATTACACCTTTATGGGATGAGAAAGCTGCTGATGCCTTTACATGTATTTACTCATGTGATTATGGCACACTTACAGTTTATAGTATGACTTCCTGGAGCATATTAATCAACAGCTAGGTTTATTTTTCAGCTGGCCTGCCTTTAGGGTACTCGTTCCAAGAGGAGACTGGGAACTGGTATAAATGAGCTTGTCTGGACTGTGCAGACCAACCTCATGGGCTCAACTACTGAGTTGAGCCCGTGAGGTTGGTCCAGTGCCAGTGTTTGTCTCTGAGGAAAACCCCAGGGCTTTAGCTCTGTCCCTGTACAGCACCAGAGGAGAGGAGAGACGTTAGCCCCCCCTCCCCCTCCCCCCCATAGGCCAGAGCCCGGCATGTCTGGACGGATGTGAACTTTCAACTGCAATTCTTTCTGATGAGGGGCTGCGGAGCAAATTTGTCTGAGTGTATGTCTAATTCCTGGGATGTCTGTCACTCTTGTGGGGGTCTAAACAGGCCAGAATGACAGGAAGCAGGTTTTTGTTGGTTATTGCTGTGGATGGAGGGAGCCATGGGGTGTGGGGTTGGAGGTGAGGGGCCTGCATACTCCACCCTGGTCTGCCCTCCAGATGACGATAAAGAAAACATGCAGGTGGCTGATTGAGTGGGTAAAGTGTGTGTTTGTGTGTGTGCGTGCACATGGCTTTTCCCTCTCTATCCACACCAATGAAAGTTAGCACGCTCTGGATGGCAATAAAAACACAGTCGGGCAGACAGTCTGGAGCACGTTAAGGTAGTCTGGTGGCAACTGACATGAGAGGAAGGCCAGGGCTCTGTTGCTGTCTCTCTTCTTGTTTGTTAGATGTACAAATAAACACACTGTAATATTTGTCTTTCAACGACTTCGCCTCCCCGCTCCACCACCCCCGGCCGAGCCTTGCAGGCCAAGTAATTTTCAAGCATCTGGGACTCCAGCCATAGCACATGAGCCAGCCCTACAGGCTAATTAGACATCAGAGTTCATATTGACTATTCTGATGCAACCAAGTCATTTACCTGAGTGAAATAGCAGCAACCACCAGGAGAAAAAACACCCTGAAGTTACAGCGTTTAGATGCGTGTTGTTTATTTTAGACTTAGCGCAAGTGTAAATTGCCTCGGTTAGTTTACACCAAAAAAAAAGGGGGGGGGTAGGATGAGACGCCGCTGATGAAAGGCATCAGCAATTCTAAATAGACTGCCATCACGCACAAGCAAGCGCTTTTCCATAGATCCTGTATTCGGCTCTTTGCACTGAAAGCAGACCTAACTCCTAATTAACTCCAGAGCACAAGCAGCCTACTGTGACACAAAGAACAACATTTGCTCCGTTCCATCTCTTGACGATCCCATTTATGTTAACACAATCTGGATGTGTGGCTGAGCGACAGTGAAATGACTGTTTTTTTCTCAGTGTGGCTCTGATGAAAAGCAGCAGGTAAAAGCAAGGGTGTAATCCACTTCTTGGCTACATATGAGGTGTTTAGGTCCAAATTTATGCTTTGCTGTGAACTATGGTAGGAAGGCTGTGGCGCGAATGTGTGTGTTTGTGCTTCTTTTTTTGTGTTATAAGTGTGTTGTGTGTTTTTGTGCACGTTAGAAGCAAAAACAAATCTGAGAGCCTGTGTTTACTCCGTACAGAGATTTTGTGAAAATTCCATTCAGGATTGCATGGGCTAATCAGTATCGTCTACGTTGCAACTTGTAATGCCTGAGCAAAGGTTACATCATTGCAAGGGACAGATGATGAGGAGACAGAGAAGAAATGAGAAAGTGTCAAGGGAGAGTGGGACTAGAGGCAGAGGGAGCATTTCCAACGAGTCACATCCGTGAGGTGCACTTACATTTTTGACGGAGTCCTTGTCCACTTTGGCTTCTGTCTCCCACAGATGATGCCCATCTATAAAAGAATAAAACACAATATTTAGGTGGTCTTATTAAACACAATGAATCTTAAATGGAAGGCGGCTATAATCTGGGAGATGATACTCATATAAGTAACAAATAACAGATGTGTGCTCTGGCTGAGGGTTAGGGTATTAGTAGTCCTTACCAGACAGCTAGCTAGACCATCTGTCCAATCTGAGTTTTCTATTGCACGACCAAAGCTACTTTTGAACAAACACGTTCCACCAAAACAAGTTCTTTCCAAAGGCTATTTTGCAGCGGCACCAAGGCTCTGTCCGGCACCCTGGTCTGGCAATGCGAGACTAGGGTATTTATTAGGGGTTTTAGCATGTTGTTCAGTGTAGTGCTGACACTATTTGTCAATTAAACAATTAGTAAATAAGTTAATAACTGAACAAAAAAATCACAGATAGCTAGATAGATAGCTAGATAGATAGCTAGATAGATCGATACTTTATTCATGCCGAAGGAGGATTTTAGGCATCCAGTAGCAAGACAACCATAACACAACAAACACATATACACACATATACCACACATACATAAGGATACAAATAAAAATCACTCACAGAAATGCAATGACCATGATAAGGTGAGATACTATGGTAGACTGTGTGTAATGATGATAGTGCAAAAGTGCAAAAGGTGAACAGTGCAGAGATTGAACAGTGCAGAAGTTATGACCACAGTCCAGATTATGTATGAGGACTAAGATAGCCAATAATAAAGTTGCACAGCAGACAAGTGATATGACTGTAGGGGCTGAGAGAGACTGCTGAGAGCTTTTCACATCATGAAAATAAGCATGAACTGTAGCCCTAGGTCAGTGACAATAACAAGTTTGTCCCTGTTTAATCTCCTATCTTTGACTGGGACGGCCCACTCTCTTATTCTGTGTCTATCTCTATTAAATTCTTCACTTCAATTCTTATTTTTGTCCCTCAGTTAATCCTGGATTACATGCTTTTCCCTCCTTTACTTCTATTCTTAACTCGCCTCTGAGAAAACACATAGCAGCTTTTGTCTGTTCTCTCTTTCTTCTCATCTCCACCGTGTTGTGGTAGGGAGGCTTCCCTTGCTGCCATGCAATAAAAGTCCTGTGAGCTACTGCAGCTGTCGGGAGCCTGCAGAAGCTCAGCACACATTCTTTGGGTTTTCTCTGTGATTTCATGCCACACCTTAGCGAACAGACTCTCTGGGCTCTGCTAGGGCAATCAGCACCAACCACAGTGCCATTTGTTGTTTTTTTCTCCTTTTTTTTCTCACAGCCGATGACTCATTAGGGCTGTCAGAAATAGAAGTGACACAGAGCCGTCTTTGTGTCAGTGGCACACCAAGTGTTGCAACAGTGTGGGCACTGTGGCACTGCTTCTGTACGTCTCAGAAGCTGCTGCTGCTGTGCCTCTTTATGCCGCTTAAATGCTGCACTTTTGCTTCTGGGACAGGACACCATCAGATAACATAATCAGAGTCGGTTTCCAAATAACTGATAGCAGAAGTCCAGCAGCTCTGGAAGATGTAAAATGCATTATGTTTTTCACATCATGCAGCCAGTGAAAGAATAAAGGAACCCAGTCATGTTTGGCTTATTATTGGTGAGCTGTGGTAGTGGGGGCGGGTGGTCAGCTATATTATTCAGAGAGTAGAACATCAGTAGATATCTCTTTCCAAAATGGCCTTATTAAAACTCAAGGAAGGAGAAAAACAGACGGTGAACAGATCAGATAAGGGTTTTCTATTTGAACTGGGGGAAATAAGAGTTGCATATGGAGAAATGTGCATCGCTGTAATGGTGATGATGTGGATGACCTGGAGGGGTGACAGAAGCAGGGTCCTATAGGACCATGGGGCATAGCAATTATACTGTGCATGTGGCAGGTGATTGAGATGGGACAAAGAAGAAAACACACGTAATGCTGTGAAGTGGCTCAGAGAATAGAAGGGCAATGAGAGTGAGCACAGACAGGGAGAAGGTCAGAGACAAACAGAGATGAGCGTTCCTCATGTTACGTCTAGGGGAACCAAGAGGGACTCTCACCCGCCTCCGCTCTGGGAGACACTCCAAGAAGGGAAACCTTAGACTACGATGTCAAGCCCAACCTCCACTAGTAAACATGTTTTTCTTTGCCTTTCTCTCTCTCTCTATCTTCTTTGTGATCTTATTTTCTATCACCTTGTACACCTCTCTGCCACTTTGCTCCTGCACACAATTCAATGATTACTCCATCAGACCAAACTGAGACTGAATGTGACAATGGGCCCACATGTGGCATACCTTTGCAAGTCAGAGAGCGCCGTACGACTGATAACCGCAGAACTTTCCATTCACTCCTTCTTCCCTGCAACATCTGCAAAATGCTTCTGTTCCCGACAACACCTCCTCCTTCACGCAGCCTCCACCCACGCATATTGCACACACGCAGATGCAGGCACACGCACACACGCAGCCACAGTATCCTCTACCTTTGTTCAGACCTTCGACTTGAATGATAAGAGGGGGAAGCACAAACAATAGGTGGTAAATGGACCTGTGTCGGGAGAAGTCTTACTATAATCCAGTGCTGTTTCAACAAAGAAATGAATGGAAGCGCAAACACACACACAGACACATAGAAATACATTTTACCTTTGTGCTCAGAGGTAAAACAACCATCTGGCTATTGCTCTACTTACATGACTCACTTGTGAAAATGATATCCACAAAGACTAACACCAACACAGACAACCAGGACAACACGCTCATTCATCAGGCAATTAGCCCGCATGGGTGAGGCTTCTTGGAGGCTTCTTCAATTCGTGACCACACAATCTGCTGTGTACTGCTCGTGGTGAGAACACAGCAACAGTGTTGCTGTTATAATCTCACACACACAAATCCTCATCTATCACATTTTTATGGACCGAATTTTGATGAAGATGTAAAGACTGTGTGTCATCTATCTGGCAAATCCAAAAGGCAAACAACCACTGCTGATGCCAAGACTACTTTTTTTTTGGCAAATCATATTTCATGGGTTTTTACAAAGCCACAGATAGCTGAATGATGGCATAACCGTCCTCATAATGAACTTGCAGGTTTTGGCTTTCCAGAGGTGATTTGTCCTGCTTAAAAAAAAAAAAAAAAAGAAAATGTTGTACACAAGAACTTCCACTGACCAAAGAGAATATTTATGAGAATGGAAAATATGATTCACATGCTTAGTTGCGCAGATTGTCTTGTGAAACAACCCAGGCAAATGTTGCGGCTATGTCTCTTTTCCAGACATGATTTTTAGGAGTATTTTTCTCTCTCTTTCCTGTTTACATACGTCAAGTTTATTTTCCGTTTTAGTACCAGTCTGCTGCTTCTGTGATTTTTCACATATTTTCACAGCAATTACCTTGTTGTCCAATGAGGAGCAAAGTCAAAAGGCCAAAAAGGGGTTCCTCCATGTCTGGAGGGGTACAGGGGTACGGCTGCTTCCCCCTCTGAAGCACCTGACCTGCCAATCTGAGCAGTGGTGAAATTGGAGAAATGGGAATCTGCTTCAGATTGAGAGGCTTCTGTATAAATTATGACCTGACAGTCAAATTATGATGGGTTTATAGTCAGGAATTGAGTTATTCTGGGTGTAAAACAGGGAGAGCGTGAGCTGACTTGACCTGCGGGTACAGGCTGAGAAGGAAGAAACGGGTTTTATCCTTTTATCAAGACTCCAGCTGTAGCAGGCATTGAGACTGAAATTGATCTAAAGACTGAGAAGGCTGGCTGGAAGATCATCCAGATTTTAACATTTGTATAGTATTTGTGTTCACATGGAAGACATTAAGGTTGGTTGCACAGTATATCACCGCGGTACCCTGACTTGCAAAGGCTTAAACTGAGTGTATGGTGTAGAGGACTGCAGCTAGATGGTGTTTTGGTATTTGTCTAGGATCTCTTACACTGTTTGCAGACCAATTGGACACAAAGTCAACATGAATTGTGCAACGTTTCATCAAGATATATCCCTATTCAAATTCAATGGGAAGGGCATTTCTTAAGATCTACCCCAGAAAGGGAAATGGAAACAAGTGTCTCTATCTGATTCAAACCACTTATTTGGCTATGACATGTTCTGACAGGTGTGGAAAAAAAGGGTGGAGGCCACAGGACAATCTAGACATCTTTCTGTTATGATTCCGGTATTATCCAACCGATCCCTTTGATGTATAGACGTGCCCGAAGCAGAGGCATTCCAATATGGTGCACTGGCCTGTTGCTGATGAAACTTTACATGATGATAGAAAACCACTTAAATGAGCCAGAGTGTAGGAAGCACGCTTTTAATTCTATTTCCCTTAAGCTTCACCCTATAAGAGGAAACTAAAGGTTTACCTTTGCGTCCTCATACTAAAGATTTTTAATACAGGCTCAGCTAGCCAAATGAATCTCATTAAAGGGGTCCGTGACATCTCCACCCTTCAATACTCTATGTCATGGTTTGTTCATTTGGGGTATCCATTTCTCTTACGTACAGCTTTGGACATGCAGTAGTTAATGCATGCTTTATGGGGAAGGTAAAGGAGCATGAGAGGTTATAACCCCAACAGCTCTGTATAGAGGGCTCCTCCTAGAACTAGGATTATTATACATAATCATTGATTTTGGTGCAGGATACCATCGTAATTAAAGAGGATACTGCAACTCACACGTCTCTAATCTCTAGCCTGAAGCAGGGGTGGAATCTGACTTTAGACTGCCATAGTGGCAAAATATGAGCCAAGATTATGCAGGTGATCCTAGCCTAAAGCCAAAGGGCAGTCTAGACATAGCGCTAGAAGTACAACACATCGACCGATTTGTCTGGTGTTTAGACTTGCCCTAGGTAGAAGTGTTTAACGAAGTCTAAACAGTCTAGGGATGAACTCTAACAGCGCAGATCACAGTCTGCCTTCCTCGAATTATGAAGGTATCTGAATCTGAATATTTCAGCCTGTTGATGAGGAGTTTCCACGTGAAAAGAGAAATAGCCTCGGGGTATTGTTGTGGACGTCGCTGTCCTAATGTTACAGATTACATTGTAGCTCAGAATTCTCTTAGTCTTGGCTGCGAGCTGGACCAGCCTGAAGCAGAGGTGGAGCAGACCAGACCTCTCCCTGCTGCAGCCCAGGCGTGTGTGGTGCTGCCGAGCTCCAGGCAACGCTCCAATCCGACCAGATGTAAAAACTATCCAGCTCACCAGGGAATTCCCTCACCTCCCCCCCACCTCATCTGAGTCAGAGTGTAGGCTTTCCCCAGCTCTCTCTCTCTCTCTGTTTGTCTGTCTCCCTCTCTATTTTCCCTGCCTCTAGCACTCATTCCATCCATGGAAAGGAGGGCAAGCCAGAATGCACACTGCAATAGGTGCGCCAGGTATGTTCTCCGACACCTACGCCAAAAAAGAGCGGTTTGGGCAAACCGAAACACAACCTCAACACATAAAAACCAAGCACAACTATGCAAAAGAAGATGGAAAGTTTTTTTTATATATATATATATATATATATATATATATATAAATACCCACATTGCAGCTATGTAAAGGGCACAACTCTCCACGGAAGAGAAAAAAAAAAGATAACGTCTATTGAAAATACATATCAACAGTAATTACCATTGAAAATAATGTTTATACAGCAGAAACAAAAATGGGGACTTACTGTTCTTGAACCTATCATTATCTAGCTACAATTTGCTATGTGTGGTCTGCAATGAAGTAAAAAACAGGAAAAGCAGTTATAATAATTAATGCATTGGAGGAATAAAAACATGTTTGTTCATCCAAGTCACATGAATACATTTAAGCTTCTGTTGGGACCCTAGAAATTGACTCTTCACGAAACGGTAATTACCATTGAAATGATATTTATTCACTAAACAAGAAGTCAGCATTATAATAATTAATGCATTGGACATGTTTGTTCATCCAAGTCACATGAATACATTTAAGCTTCTGTTGGGACCTAGAAATTGACTCCGATGTCACTCAAACAAGAGTCACAAGAGGTCACTCCTCCGATGTCTCACTACAAGAGGTCACGAGCAGGATATCTAAGGAAGCCCCCTCTTCCTCTCATCTTCCTCTTTCCCCTACCTACTCTCTGAGGCTCTCGTCTCCTCCGTCTCACCCGTCCACAGGGAATCCATCGCGGATGACTCACTGAAAACACTTCCTACTGAACAGCGCAAACACGCCCGCAGGCTAACAGCGACAGCGCGCGCACACAACAACAACAGCAGCAGCAGCAAACCACATGCACGCTGTGAACGCACACAGTTTGCATCAGTTATCCTGTGGGTGACAAAGTGGAGCCTTGGGGATGGACGTGGAGTTTGAAAAGTAGAGGTAATTATTTTTTTCGAGGTGCATTAAGGTCTCCCGCAGTGGCAGCAGCTATGAGCTCTGCTCATTTCATCTCCGTGGGGGGGGGCAGACAGGCAATCAAAACAACATAGAGAGAATGAGAGGAGGATTAAAGTGGCAGCAGAAGACAGACGAAGGGAAACTACTTTTCATTAAGACAAAACACCAAATCTGGGCCTTCAAATATCGTTGCACTGGTGCAACATGTCATTATTAAAGCACACACTACCACAAATACTTACAGTGTGTTAGGCAGATCTATGACGTAGCCAATTAACATAAACATTCAACTCAAAATTGAAAACCAAGTTTACTATTCACCTTTTTATTCATTTATATCTAGAATCTGTCATCACCTTTTTTCACCCTGATAGCATTTCCTTGCATTTTATAATAATAATAATCTCACTTTAAAGACAATGCCAGTGGCCTGGGACGGATCTGTGTGACGTGGTAACACGGAGCACCAGTGGGACTAATGGATGTTTTTAGTGTCTCTGTTCCCTCAAATGTCGATATTATCCAGTATTTAACGAGTTTGGGAATAAATTGGCATCTGCTCTTGTTGTTTTCAGAGCCGAGACTTCAGAAAACAGGCATCTGGGTAAGTTTGTTCTAAAAACAGCTACATCCTTGAGTGTGTGAAAGCAAATGGAAACAGTTAAAGAAATACATACAGTTATGATTTATGGCTGTCTCATTTGGGCTAATAGGCTTTTGTTCTGTGTGTGATCTCCGTCTGACTCAACTTGGGATGACTTTAACTGTGTGTAATTATTCACACAAGTTGGATTGGGACACTCAAAAAACCCCGTCTCCTGCTCCTTAGGATTTGCGGAATTTTCTGGAAGGTGTTTATTGGAGTCAATTTTGGAAAATGAGGAGTCGTTCTGACCTTTGATGGCAGCATCAGTAATGGCTGTCATCACTGCGGTGAAAGCCGTGATTGGTGTTGTATAAAAAGCATGGCTGTGCGTTCGCATGTGTCCCACTTTTTGTATAAGCACATGTCTGCGAATAGTAATTATTGCGGTGCAATGCTCTGTATTTCATTGGTGCATTTAATCATGAACTTTTCCAGAGGAAAAAGAAACCAACGGGATAGGATAAATCTGTAATAGAATTATAATTTTATTGGTTTCTTTTTTTTTTCTTCCTCATTCCAGTTTGGTCCTTCTAAAAATTCAAAAATCATGGACATTTAAAGACTGAGACCTTTTTAATTTCACCTTTATTTTTAGAGGCAAGTCATTAAGTTCTTATTTACAATGGCAGCCTGAACCTTCATGAAACAGTGGAGTTCTCTGATTAAAATGCCAAAAGATGATATTTTGCTGTATATGTGGGATATAGGTACACACTAATACTAATATCATAGATAGTTGCCATTAGTGAGTGACGTGTGTGTTCCTGTGTGTCTGCACGTGGAGTGTGTTGGTCTGTCTGCAATGGGCTTTTTTAGACGAAGGAGGCCCTGGAAGTGGTGGGTCATTAAAGTTTACATAAAAGCAGACTAAGTAGTAGATGGACAACCTCTCTTTCGATCGCTCTCCCTCTCTCTCTCTCTCTCTCTCTCCTTCTCAACACCACAGAGACGGAAAACAAACCACTGAAATGTCGATGGCAGGCACGAGCGTGGGGATCCCGCTAGCGCAGAGCCTCACGCCGGCTAATGTCTTTAACGGGTATCGAGGATAGAGGTAAGAAGAATGGCGGATGAGGGAGGGAAAGGAAGGAATACGAGGAAACAGAGAAGCAGAGAGGAAGGGAGAGAGAGGGGGTTGAAAAAAAGGGTAACACAGCCTTGAAAGGGTCATGAGTCTCAAGTAGCAGGGAGTGGAAAGGTGAAGGTGTTGTGTATGTATGTATATGTATGCATGGGCTTTCCTCTCCAGGGGATCCCCCCTCCATGACTAAGTGAAGCCAAGAGGAGGGAGACCCCATATTACCAAGTTGTGATTTGGGAGAAGCAAGTCCCATTTCTTAGCACATAAAATCACAATATTCCATGAGAGGGCACCATGAATGTGAAGTATTTACTTTTTTTTGTAGTAAATGTATTCACAGCAGTTTGGATCTGGTTATCTTCTGATATTCCGTTTTTTTTTTTTTATTTGTTTCTATTTCTCTACTTCCCCCCAATTAAAGACCTGTTAGTGACTTTGGTCTAGGAAAGGAAAAAAAGGTGTTGATGGTGTGAAAGGGAAGGTAAGTATTTTTGTGTGTAACTTGGGGTTTCTTAACCAAAACAACAAATTGGAAAATTCATGATTAATCAATTGGCGTGCCCTATTAGAGATGCCTCCCTTATCCTTCCTTACTTGTTACTCATCATTATCATGAGCAGCAGCATAGTGTTTCAACGGACTTCAGAGGTATCGCTGTGCTTGGACTTCGCTTTTATTTAATGGGCGCAATCAAGCAAATGATCCCTCACTTGCAAACTTAATAGGTAGATGTTTTATCATTGCCCTCGCCCACACAGGGAGGAAACCAACGGTCGAAAAACCTAGACGAAATGATGAAGAAATAGCCTCTTCATCATGAGTCAGTGATAAACAGCCGGGGTGAGCATCTGGTAAAATGGGTGGAAGAGGGAGCAACAGTTGTGAAAGTAAGCGAGAGGGTTAAATGTCAAAAGCAAAAGGGAGACAGGGAGGGAGGGAGAGGGAGAGAGAGAGAGAGAGAGCGAGAGGGAGAGGGAGAGAGGGAAAGTGAGAAAAAGAGACGTTGCTCATGCCCTGGTTGTGATTCATTCCTTAACTTGTGGCGAGCACCAGTGAACAGGCAATGGAAACTTCAGCAAATGTAAATACGCTTTGGTTAAAAATATAGTGTTTAATGCACACCACATGTGGCTCTCTGGCAGGGCCGGCTCTATTTTGACGGGAGAAGAGACTGAGGAAACGGTGGCAGAAAGATAAAGACAGCAAGAGAGAAACAGAGACATTTGAAAGAGATATTGGGGAAATTGTTAGGCAGTGAATATGGTCTGGTGACAGCAGCTTACCCTGGGCCTTCTCTACGAACACCACCTTGGAGTCAGGGAGGAAGTTGAGGCCATGCAGTAGCATCATTTTGCCTCCAGTGGCAGAGTAACTGTCCACACTCTGCTTCTCCACCAAGGGAAGCTCCTGAGCTGAGCGCTGGGCTGTTGGAGGACACACACACACACACAAACATTTCAATGTGAGCCCGCAGAAACTCACAACCTGATCTCCGTTCACTCCAAGAAGCACAGAGCCGGCACAAAGCCAGTGAAACAGCTTTTCTTGGTTATGGAAACAGGCTTATCAACTTCATTATGATGATTTCATGACCCCTAGCTAAGAGGTTTTCAGCCAGCAGCTGCTCTTTAAATGACGCCAAAAAAGGGCGGACGAGTGATCAAAACAATACTTTCATGATCTGATCCTTAGTCATTATTTTCCATCAGGAAGCCTACTGCCAACCACCTGTCACTGCTTCCTATAACTGTGGCTAGCTCACCTTTAGCCTCTGGGATTTGGTGACCAGATTCACAGCCAGAGTCACATAACTGTGCATTTTATCTATTATCTCATTGCATAATTTTAGAAGAAGAACTCACTAAAGCACAAAAGACCTCTAAAATCAACTTCACGAACCTTCTCTGTAACAATGAACCGACTCGGATTAACATCCACTTTAGACCATAAACTACAATGCCAGCTCCTTCTCACCATCTAACTTTAATTGGTTTCCATGGGTGCAAATAACATCACACCTATATAAACAAATGAATGACACAGAAACAGAGCTTTCTTTCAATGCGCTCTTTCACCCGTGCCAAAACTAGGGCTGGCATAATGACCTCTGTGGTACCTGCGCTAATTGGGTAGTCTTACCACAATAACTTGTGCATTCAGTCGTAAAATGTGAATTGAGATAGATAACACGTGTGTCTGGCATCGTGTACAATGCATCTATTGCCTTGGCAAATTAGCTTTGATCATACAAAGCTTTTTTTTTTTGGCTGCAGAGGCACTGAATTTTCCCCAGCAGGTAATAAAATAATAGCTCAGTTTATTGGACTGCAACACTAGTTGCCACCTTGTGCTTAAGTGGAAAGCCAATAGAAAAGGCATGCCGGTTTGTGAGTGTGTGACTTACAACATTCAATGGGGTTCGAAGAAGCCTGTAGGGACACTGTCCTGCCGTTGGGCTGGTTGATGTGCACGCGAAACACCAATCTCACGCGTGTGTTCTTACGTCCGATGTCTGTTTCTCCTTTGCGAAGCTCAATGTCTGAATTACGCAGCTTCAGGATCCCTGCACAGTCAATTCTGGGACAGAGGCAGGACAAGGTCAAATGTAACACCATATTTCAAATATGACATATTAAGATAATGGAAAAGTGTTTTTTGTTTTGTTACAAGGCGTATCTGTATGCTAATACAAAGCAACTGTCTCTTAAAGCATCAGTAGCTGCTTTCTCTGCCAAACAAGGTATACTCACACAGGATATTCCCTACAGAATCTTTTCTACAGAAGTTATTGTAAGGACAAAGGCTAAAATGGGAGCCGATTTCATTCATTGAGTCAACTCTGGCTGTTCAAACAGAGACACTGAGCAGAGTAGCTGCACATTATACGACCAGCAGCAAAGTCCCTACTGGTGTTACAGATCAGGCACTGGAAGTCCACTGGAGCAAGACCGTGTCATTATTAATCCAGCATGTCATCAAAGACAGAGAGTTGGACATGAATGACTTCACATCACAGTTTTAAAGGGTTTAATGGTCAAAGAATTAGCAGTTCTCTAGAGGAATCCTCTGGACGCGGCACACCATGGCCTACCACCATCGAACGAGGTCCCATCAGCTGCACTCAGTATACACAAAGTCACTTTATTGCCATCTGAGTGCACCAAGCCTCTCCAGCATCTTCACGCCATTGAAGCCTTACACTTCATATGATTAGGGGTAAAACCTAAATTAATCATTGCCACGTGTAGCATTAGACTCTTTTCTAAGCTGTCTGTCTTCATGTCATTTCACAATTTGGGAGGTAAAGGGGTGCATTTTATTTTCCTTTTCTTAGTGGAAAAAAGGCATACATTTTCAGACATGGCTTTTTATGAATTTAAATAAAACTAGTGTGGCTGGTAAAAAAGTGAGGGAAAGGGATATGGTTTGGCATTTAGATTATTTTACATGGTAGCTTTTGGCACATTTCCTGGAACAGGGTAAAATGTCAGGTTTTATACCAATTAATTTCTCCCCTTGACTTTGGTTTGGACAATCTGAATAATTAAGAACACATAATAGGCAATGCTATACCCTCTTCTTATCAGCCTTGTATGATAAAGTGTTGTGTGGTTGATAGAGTTTTAAGTTCAAGGAAATGTTAGAGAATAGTCTTCTCTGCCAGCAATAAGACATGGTCAATATGTGAGCTTCAAAACAACTGTTCCATAGTAACTGTTGTGAGTCAACAACTTATTCTAAGCACCACTTTACTGATTGGTTACAAGTTCTTCATAATTAATCAGTATGATATGAATTTGTAGAAGGAAATATGCTACTTTAAACAAAGCTACTCTATGTGAATGAGATGAATTTTCCTAGAAGAGGAAATAAAGACAGATTGAAACTTTCTGAAAGTTTGATTGCAGTTCTCGACTGTCTGCATCCCACACAGCGATCAAATGATTGTTGGCACGGCAGCAGAGGGATGGATGCCGCGCTATCAAGACGACTGTTAAACAGCTCAGTGGAAAGAGACAGTTGAAGGTTTTTCTTTGACCTTTTAAAAAGTTGAGGGGATAAAGAGAGAACTGTTACTCCTCATCCTTTAACGTGTGCTTACGACAAAGAGGAACAGAAACTTCCTCTTGAATACTTTTTCAATATTGTATTCCTCCTCTGGGACACCTAAAGTTAAATGGATGAGGGGCGCCCCTTAATATGATACAATATAAGGGGATGTTGTGGTATTGTTGGAAATTATATTGCAAAGCAGTTTTTGTAAAGTCCTCCATGCTCAACCAAAGAAGGTCACTGCCCAGTCAGGAAACTCTCATCTTTTATAAAGAATCTCCTGCATTTAAACAAACATTCAAATAAAACACAGATGTATTAAATCATTACTGATTCTTTCTTACAAAAAACAGTAGGCCTATGTTTTTTAAAATTTCAAACGGAGAAGGATAAACTTGAGGTGCAGAAAGAGGTAACGGTCTTATGTAACCTATGTTTAGATACAGCAGTTTTATCCATAACCCAGAGTTCTGGGCCCCAGTCCAAAACAATTCACTGCAGACTAGTCTGAATGGAGCCCCAGGACAGGAGCTTAATGCCTGGACACACTGCAGAGCACAGCCCCTTGGATAACTGCAAATCCGGGGGAAGGATGAGAGAGGCCTAGCAAACTGATGCTAATGTTTTTCAAAGGTAAACCATGATTAGCCTATATTTAGGAGAGTACTTTATGCAATTCTTACCACACATTCACTTTCACGAATTAAAACAAAATGCTGGTAATTTCTGAATGAGTTCACAGACCACTGCAACTCATAACAGAGCAGACGGCCACGCTAACTGGCAGAGAAAAACTAGCTTGTTGGCTAGCTCATTTTGCGGTAAACGCTAACGTTAGCTATCGTCCACGGTAGCAAATTTGAGCAGATAATGGCAAAATGTGTGTGAACACAACCTTCAAGTGCTTCAGAGTTGGCTAACAATGCTTGTTATTAGCTGAAGTGTAGCTAGTTATGTGAACTAAGCACACAAGCTAACAATAAGCTATATTTTAAGTTTTCAAACTTCTCCATAGGCCTACTTACCCTCACATCGTCTTTTCCTAGTCTATTGTTGGTCCCAGTGTAGACTGCCCCTGTCAATTGTTCATTTAGCAGAAAAGCCTTTTTCACAGAAGCCAGTTTGACATGTCACAGTAGGAAAAACACGATAATAATTAATAGGCACCATTGTTACTGTTATTAGTAACACCTGTGTTTTTCCTACTATAACGAGTCAAAATGTCTGCTATTAAAAAAAGGCTTGTATTTATTATATATTGTATGAATTATTTAGAGTTGTCAATTTCTATTCATCTAGGCTATATACATTTTAATGGTCATTAATCAGCGTTGTTTTGCTTTTGCTATTCTATTGCAGTTCTGTTCTTCATCTTCAAGTTTTCCATTGCACATTGCATGCTAAATGGCTATGTGTAATTGTGAGCATCCCACAATCTGGATCATGATTTTGGGGTGCAATGTTCCTTTTACCAGACATGTTCAGTCCACTAGTGGTTTTCTAATACATTCAACTTGCTAGTAAATTTTGGTCACGCCGCTCTCTTAGCATTTCATGACTGTTCATTTTTAAGATCTTATTTGCGCAAACCTTTCTCCAATGGACTTCCATGCGGGCTCCTGGTTTGACATTTATTTTATAACTGCAAGCGTATAGCCTTTGGAGTCCCTGCACACACATTGGTCCAAAATGAGTCACCCATGAACTCTGTCAACTCATGCATCTCTTGGGGTGAAAGCACAGATCTCAGTTCTGGAGGTCTATTTAGAAGTGTGTGCTGTACATCACCTATCATCAGGCATTCTGTTTGTAGAGCTAAAGCAAAGAGGAAGGTGCTGAGAGAGAGAGAAGATTGTGTGTTTTGGGAGTTTATTCTAAAGTAGTGGTTACCAGTGACAAATGTGAAAAGGAAAAAATTGATAGGCGACTTGTGAAGGTCTAAGAGCACTTACATGGCCCTCATGTTGTTTTCAGGCAGCAGAGGGATCTCCAGAACTTTGGTGTTGGATTGCATGACTTCATGGCTGGCGGTGGAGACGGTTTTGCCAGTGATGCGGTGAACCTGGTAGAAGGCATGTGGTCGCAGGAGGCGGTCGTCTGCGGTTCCTATGAACAGCTGCAGGGTGAGCGGCTCGCTTTCCATGTAGCCATAAAGCTGGCGGGAGAACAAAGGGACCCAGGTGAGAGGCAACGTCAGGTTTTAAGACCACCATCTCAGGCAACCTCTCATTTAGGAAACAGAAATTAAATGCACATCGGCTAATGCCAGTTAAAGGGTCCTTTAATGATAGTTCTGACATGGTAGAGGGGCTGAGGGGAAATATGCCCCTTTGATTTGTTTGTTTTTTTGGTTGGGTTGGAGACCGTTTTCAGTGGTCCTTGCTGTTCCTTCGTTGAGCTAATTGTACATTCCTTTAAGGTGAAAAAAGGATGTTTTTGGATGTCTCTGAGTCTGTCTGGGGTAGGGATATCCTCAGTACAGAGACATGGAGTCTAATGGAGAGGCCAGCTTCCCATCCCTTCACTGTTCATTACAGTCTCACTGCTGCTCTTAAAAAAAGTGCCAACAGAGAGGCAAGCAGTCGAAAGTGACTCAGTTGAAAGTGGCCTTATAGACACAAAATAAGAAACCAGGGCAATCATGTCAGATCAGCCACAAGATGAAATGCTCACAGTCTATGAAATATAAACATTAATGAAACTAATGATCGGGCTAATAGCTAATAATTCCCCTGTTTAATATGAGTTGCATCCAAAGGGTGAAAAGAAAATTCAGACATTGATAAACCATACTTTAAAATCCTTTGTGTAAATAAAAATGGAGTTAGAATCATGGCATGCACTTGTGTTCAACAAACCACCAGTGGACACAATGTCCAAATTTCTTTTGTGTCTTTATATGACAAATATCAACATTTTGAAGCAGAATAAATGTTCCTATATAGGCACAGTGATTGCAAATTCAGCAAGCTTTACACCTGAATATATTAACACCAAAATACTTTGCAGAGCTTGGCATGCAGACGGGATCCAGACCCTTTACCTTTGGGCAGTTATGAACATGCATTATGATTTCCATTAAAGCTCACAGACTGTGTCCCACTGTGATGAAAGAGACTCCTGTATCACAACCACCACTTCAAACAACTACCACTTCCTCTTGAAGGCCTCCATTAGCTGCTACTGCTTTAAGTAATAAAAAGATCAAATCTTAAAAAAAAAAAAAAGAAGAAAAAAAGCTCCATAGCTATGCATAGTTTCAAAAGTACTGTTGACTTTTGGGGTCAACGGCACTTCCAATATAAAGTGTAACTGCCAATTTACATTCAGCATCCCCGTATCATTATCTGATGGTGCCTAAAGAAACATTTTTTAATGATTTAACCAAGTGTGTAATGACACAAAAATATGAACACAGAGGCAGGGTTGCAAATTCCAAAGTGTGGTGAAGGTTAACTGATACTTTGTGAGTGATTTCTGACCAGAATAATTTGCCAACCAAATGTGGCTTTCTGGTGGAACTGAGACCTCCCAGGGTATGCTTGCTCTATGCAGTGCAAAGTGGTCATTTGAGCAGATGTTGGTGAGGTTGGACTTAGAAATCTCTCCAAATGTCAGACCACTGCAGGAACCATCTGGTTCATACACTGTAAAAAGTCCTTCAACGAAACTGTCCATACAACTTTATTTTAAAATGTATATTTCTTTCAATAAATTAATTTCCTTTATTTTGCTTTCAGATTAAGTTACAGAAAAATGAAAAGTGTGAATGTTGTGGGAACGTGCACATTTCTACCATAAAATTAATTTTGTTGTATTTTACAATAAACTGCCTTCCCAAAACTCAGTTTTAGGACTTATGGCAAAATGAATAGTCAGGACACGCCCACAGTAACGGTTGAACATGTCTGGGCGAGTCTCAGCGCGGCTGTACGTGACTGATCTGCTGCTGGCCATGTGGATATTTTTCTGTGCTTTTGGAGGGCATTTCTTCTCAAAACATACGTAAGTAACCATTTTTATTAGTGAAAGTTAAGTTGTACTCCAAATTGAACGTCTATTTTCTCTATCTCATGCTAAAATAGCTCTCAGTTTCCGTTTGTCTACCGTTAACTTTACCATTTGTGAGGATGCCACGAGGCGTTTTTCAAATGTGCACGAACGTTAAGCTCAAATGATTAGCTAACGGTAAACCGTCTATTTTTAGTCAAATGCAGTTTCTACATCAAAGGTACACCCTGTTTAGTAGATTTCAATAATGAAATCCATAATTACTAGCTTTGACTAAACTGTTGTAAGTCATGTGCAGGATTGCTGCTTGTGCCTCTTCCCCCTCGTTAGATTAGCATTATTACTATTAGCATTATTACTGCATGCTAACGCTAGTTGGAGCAACCTGCGGCATAGAAAACAACTCTAACTGAAAGAATGTCCGTTTACAGAAGAAACGTAGGCAATGCAAGTTTTTCTGTTTTAGAAATATTGTTTTTTTTTAAACTTTCAGTATCAGCAAACAGATTGTACTATGTCCTGCAAATTTTTGTCGGAGCATTTATGAATTCATATAAGTTTCTAAAGTAACATTACAAACTGGAACATTTTTCTTTTAGTCATAACAGGTTTGGTAAATAAAGTAGTAGTAGTTACTTAACTCTGGTTTTCTGTTACATTTTTTTGGTAAATTGTTTTCCTTATGGTTATATTAACCTTTGATTTTGTTTCTCAAGGAGACCATCACATCTACTCCAGGGAGCATTGCCACCCCCCCCCACAACACTCTGTCTCATTCAGATACATATTATGTAAGTAATCAAGGTTTTTTGCAATACATGTTTTTGTGTCAAACTGTTATCATGAGAAATGATGTAATCCAAAACAGTTTAATTGTGTGTGTGTGGGGGGATCTTGCAGATAGTGAGGAGTTTGGAAGGTGCAGTTCCACTGGAATCAACGTGTATGTCTCAGCTGGACAAGGACACTCCAAAGCTCCTGGAGCTGTTTACTTTGGACGGAGGAGAGGGGTTGGTCAGTGCATCAACAACTTGTTGATGGAGCTGATACAGGTGAGGTAAAACTTTGTTTTACAAAAAGTTACAACTGGTTTACAGCTTAGAACACATTTTAAGGTTTAAAAAAAGCTACCAGTTCAGTCCCAAATAAATACACAGTCCTAAATACATACACTGTCTTATACAGACAGTTTTGGAAGTAAGTTTGCATCAACTTTTAAAGCTTCATTTACTTATTACACTTCCACTAATATCCAGCATCATTGGTGGGTCTAGAGACTGAGAAAGGTCTCAAAAAGCCACGAACTAATGTAACCTCACACATGTGTCAGGTTATACTTGCACGCACATTTAACAATCTGTAAACCAAGGCAAAATAAAAGTCAAAGTAAAAATTGTCTATCTTAAGTTCAAAATAGGACTATCAAATTTTTTATATTGATTTAAATGACAATAAACTAGAGTTTATTAATATTCTGTTTGTCTGTCATACAGGAAACTGCAGATAGCAGTGTCCATGAGGACCTGACGTTCTGTGCTTGCCATGAACCAGATGCAGTGGAGAAGAAGAGAAACCCAGTGCTTCCACATCTCTGCAATCTGGCCAGAGCATGCTGCTTTTGTTCTCAGGGTGACACGCATGCTGAATCTCCAGGATCCCTGCAAAGTTTGAGAACTTATGAGGTATTTCAAAGACTTTTTGGGACTTGATGCACTGCGCCCAAAACCAACCTACAAGTTCACAAGCCTCAAAACCTGCTTCTTGAAGTGAAACATGATTGTTGGCCTTGCACTGAAGACTGTTTCATTTTTTCTGGTCAAGAATGTTAAATTTTTCTGGGCCTAATGAGCGGATTCTGGAGTTTTACTTGAAGGCCTTTCAAGCACTTTTTTATTTTTTGTTTAAATATTTGTTATTTTAAAATGATTTAACCGATGTACTCACTGAAAGACAAGCTATTGTATCAAGCTGCAGTCAGTAAGCTGAGATCACATGTTCTAATATGTAAACTAGTATGTTTAAAAAGGAAAATCTCAATTTAAGATGTCAAATGATGCATTGACTGTTAAGCCATGATGTTTCAAATGGTCAAATGTGTCAAGATTATAGTAATATTAACAATATATGTTTAATAAATGCTGGAATCAAATACCTCTCGTTTCTTTGTTAAATGTATTCCAATACTAACTAATTATTTTAAGTAAATTGCACCTTCTAAACAGAAATAAAGAATTTGGCAACATTAAAAAAAATAAGTGCAGGATTTAATTTAAATCAAATTTTTAATTTTTCTTTTAAATGTAACCTAATTAAATTAGGTGTTTGTGGTTAAAATGCTCTCTATTTTGACAATGGTTAAACTTAATTTTTTTGTTTTTTTGGTAGACTTTACATAATAATTTAGCATATACAAAAATGTTTATTACTGAGTTTTACGTACTTAAAAAAACAAGATGTTCACTAAACTAACAAAAAGTGGTTGGAAAATGTTGTCTTAATTTTATTAAGTTATAACCAAGTAACAGTTTTTACAGTGTACCGAGAGGACTCCTCTCATCGTGTAGACCTCCATGGATCCACCCAGGTGGCTACTTGACCACATGTGACATTTACTGTGCGGGATCACTTACACAGTACACAAGGGCTCACCAAGCCATGGCCATATAAAAAAAAATCACACAAATTGGTCAATTACCCCAGCACCCACGGGCGCATCGCTTCAGGCTAATTTTCTTTGAGCTCCATTCGAGTGAAAACAGTGGTATTGTCGGATGGAATAAAAGCCCCCTGTTATTTATCTAAGACACTGAGTCATATAACGAAATGCAGACCACATGTAACCTATGACATAATCTGATTAATGAGTTTATAATCACCTATGTGAGGGCAGTCAGGGTTGGGGGTGCGAGTAAGAGGTAGATAGACGACTGGAGAGCTACAGTACATCATTAGTATTCTGTGGAAATTACTGCTGCAGTGTCATGGCCACCTAATGCCTTTGGTTCGAGAATCCATTTGTCTGGATACTGTATTAAACATTGTCTGGCCTCATAATAAACTTGAAGATTAAATGCCTTTGGTCTGTACTTGATGACAGATCTTTTGGATTTGGGACAAGGCGGAGGATGTGTTCTTTTCCTTCCAAGTAGAAACACTTTTCAGTCTTAATTATGCTGAATAAAAATAGGATATGACTAGCCTCTGGAGTAGAGCATATATCCACGTCTCAAAAATCATAGCAGCAGTGGTTATCTGGCTTTACTTTGATTCAGATATCGAGGAAGTGCAAAGGGAGCGGTAAAGCTAAGGCTGTCATTCATCTCAAGTTCTATTTTTCTCTTTGGCTCCGCATAGTGTCTCTAGCAGCTGTCTTGACCTGTGAGCTAGTCACACATGCTAGTCATCAGTGAGTTAGGCAGAGGTCAGGAGCTTCTTGAAGTCTTGGCATCCCAAGGGACCACTTCATCTATGCGGTGATCTCACCGGCAGACCCTGCTCTGCTTGTTATATTTTACTTATGGTGTCACCAGCGGTAATTATCCATAGCCACACATGCTACCAGTTACTTGTGTATTGACTTGTGAGAGCGCTGTGGCGGAGCATGAGGTACAAATCTGAAACACCGGAAGCGTTAAATTGCATGACGTTCCCCTATGATTTAATAAAATGCAGCTACAAAGCCGTGTCGCCTGTCACTTTCGCCTCAGTGGACTTCTTTGGTTTTCTTCAGTGACCTTCAACCATTACCTCAGCCGCCACGTGGCTATAAGGAGGCCCACAAGAGAGGCAGGGAAAGGAGGGGGTCTTTAACCCTTCACTCTTCTAAGCCTTTGCTTAGAAGAGCACACAATGACAGTGGTCCACACTCAGAGTGACATCATGGAGGAGAGGAAGTGATTAATGAGGTCAGGTAGTCCGCTTGGTGACGCTGGTCTTCCCCAGCAGCAAAGCATGGCGGTCTCGTCCCCCCAGGGCAACCTCCCCCCTGATTCCTTTACCATATGTGCTCCTCTGACCTTCTCCTTAAGACCCCTGCTTTGCTTCTGCTTAACTCCTGGGATGCTCACTCAAATGCACACCACGAGCACAGAGCAAAACTTATTAATTTTATTCTCAAAGGGAGAATAAGATGGGAAAAGAAGTCGAGATAGTGTTGTATACACTAAGTGTGCCCCGACGACAGAGGTTTGACGCACACACCTGTGACCTCAGCTTTGTATTTGTGTCTAATGCAGCCTGTGAGGTTGGACCGGAGCGCCGCTAATTCTGACCAGATGAGCTTTTCTAGCTGTAACTACAGCCTAGCTGGCACATGCACTGTATATTTATTTTGCGATAATCCAAACCGAGTTTGAATCGAGGCTTGATTTGCAGCTGTTTCAGGGTGCCAACGTCTGCCACTGTGTCAGCTAGATCCATTTACACCTCCCACCGCAAGCCGCTGTTGCACAAGCCATTTCTGATAGCTGAGGCTCAAGTTAAACATTGTGGATATGGCAGCTGATGCATTAATTGTGTAATTGTGTGCAGCTGCATTGTCTGGGTCAGTTGTGATGATGTGGAGGGGTGTCGAGCTAAAAAGGGAGAGAAGGTTGCATCCTATCCACTTTCCATCATCCATCTCCCAATTCCTATGGGCTGTTACAGATCCATCAACTGTATCAGACCCAAACGTTTTTTTTTCTTCCTAATTTTCTTTGATTCACTCACTGAAAAGCAGTTGGGATTTAATAATGAGTAAATAATGTGTTTTTAATTGATTAATATATAAATAAAATGTTCATAGCACATTTCATCCACCAATTTCTTTAGTAAAAGTGACATTCTCAATTCTGCCGTCAGCTGGCCTCGATAGTTTTGAATGTGCAATGTTTAATAATGACTTTCTGGTAAATTAGATATGTCTGGCCTGGCTGGAAATTGAGTGTGAATACACTCTACAGGCCTGCAGTGAGGCTGCCTTCTATCCCTCCGCAGTGATTTCATCACTGCCTGGAGAAATGTCATGACTCGGAGAGGTCCACGTGGCGCAGAGAATTGGGGAGAGGAGAAGCAGAAGTCGACTGGAAGCGGCAGAGCAGAGGAGGAAGAGGAGAAATACAACAGCAGATTCAGGCTTTTTCCCATTATCACGCTCCCCGCTCTCTGTGAAGTGCTGACAGTCACACAGCCAGCCTTTGCTGTATTCAATTAAATGTACACTCATCCAAGTTGTCTCTCCTTCCAGACTTTACTCCATCACCCTCCTGCCCTTGTAATGTCTCCAGTGCCTCATATTGAAAGCATAAGGCAACATATGCAATTCTTTAATGTGCTGCAAAGCCATCGCTCCGAAAGCTGCTCCTTTTTATAAGCAACCAAACAGAGATATCCCTCAAAGTTTTTTGTTGAAATGAGCCTTTTAGTGTTATGTCATTTAGGGCATAGTTTCAAGCTCTAGCCCATGTCTAGACCAGTGAGGGTCCAAATTCCATATAAAAAGAACCAGCATAGCCTGCCATAAGACACATCATCCAAACTTACAAAGAATATGAGTAAGATGATGCCCGGATGACTGCTGCTGTGCCCCCCAATAACACAACTTGCCACCAGTGTCTTACCTCATAAATCTGTGGGCTGTCTGGTTATCACCTCAAACCAGTGACAACGATGCATATATCGCTCCATTTTTTCCACTTGCTATTAACTGGTAATTAGTGGTAGGCCAATACCAGCATAAGGGAAGCCCCGCAGATGGAAAACCACAATTTAAGAGTGGCATAAATACCCCTTTGGGCAACGAATAACAGCCCTGACTGAGCTCTAACAGCATTACAGGGTACACCAAGCCTTTTGAATATCAAATAAGAGGCGGCAGTGGGTTTAATGAGCAATTAGCAGCTACAGTATAGGATGCTGTGCATTTTTTGAGACATTACGCAGCCAGCGAGCACCGGATCCCAAGGTGAAACCGCACATGCGAAGACCCGAGCACATGATTGCTAAGGTCTTTCATGTTGTCATGGCGGAAACATACTGCAAATTTGATGTACATTACATACATTTGCAGAGGAAGGGAGATGGGTATTAAGTCACGCACACGTTAATAGGGATGATGGCCACATCCTGCTGAAATTACACCCATGTCTGTTGCTGCTTTAGACTTAATGAGAGCTTGAGTGTGTGTGTATGCGTGCGAGGGTAAGCCCTATAGGCCAGTCATTATCCTATTCCAACTAGCCATATGCAGGACTGCGCTGCGCGATAGGTTTAATACTCCACAGGTGTTGCTGCCTGCTGTTAATAGAGGGCCTGGCGGATGTCTTTGTGTTTCCTGACTGAGGTTGAACCTGAAAGCCTTTGCAACATCTTCAACTAAACCCACATTTTAGATCAGAGCCAGGTCATGCTTGGTCAATATATACTCAATGAAAATGATTTGGCGCAATTCCACTTTTTTTTCCCCTACAGTTCTCCTGCGGAAAAAGCCATCAATCAATGTCACGGTGATATTCTGAGTGAAGGTTAGGCCTTTTTTTTTTTTTTTTTTGAAGCACAGCTTCAAAAATCACCCCGTAGATGTTTGGCTTAGCTGTGGTGAGAGAGGGGAGAGACTGGAACGGTGTGAGAGGAGCCAATAGAGTGCCCTAGATCCCCTTAATGGCATTGTGGTCTGCTGCAGTAAATAAAGTGGAAAAGCAGCCGCGGGGGTCACACAGTAGACCAGTCAGGAGAGAGGAGGGTAAAAGGGTGCGGATGCGGAGGAGGAGGGGAGGGAAGGACAGAGCGCGAGTCCATAATAAATGACTGAGATTTAGAACAGGAAGTGCAGAGAGCTGGTGCAAGCAGCAGAGGAGTAATGAGTCGAGGTAACCTATAATCTTGAGGTTTTCATCGGTGTGTGGCTGGAGGACAGACACTCCATTCTCCCCACCCACCCACCTACTCACCCATCCCACAATGGGGACACTGAATGAAGTGAATGTGGTGCAGCCTAGGATGATGTCAGACCTTACAGACACTTCTGCTTGTTTGTCAAGTAGTTGAACGTCTTGCTTTGATTGTCTGTCAGTTGCTGTCTCTAATCTCTAAAGGCTGTCCCTTCATGTTCTTCTGTTTTTTCACCTGTCGTTCTTCTGTTTTTTCACCCGTCGTTGCTTTCCAACACACATGTCACTATCACTCATAGCGCGCAAGTCTGATCGTCCATGAGATAACACGAAAGAGCTGTGGCTTCGACCAAGGGAGGCCCACTGGTGTGGGCTTTGGGAGATGGAGATGGTTTGAAGGATGAACGGTTCACAAGGAGTGACATCCTCAGACCCCCCCAGGGAGGCAGAGAGGCACCGGTGCATGGAAAGGGGAGGTGGTGTCCGGTGGGGGCTAGGACTCCTATCCACCACCACCCACCCCCCCTGCGACTGCTAAGCTCATGCAACCTCAGTACCACCCAGGCTCTAATCAGCAGGATACAGAACATCTCCAGGGGTAGCCAAGCCCCAGCTGTCTGGTGGCTCCTTCTGCCCCTTCCAATCTTAAGCACACACACACACACACACACACACACACAAAGACTCTTCCTTTAGCTGCTTCCTACACCCATGTCCCTTTGTCATTATAAGCTCATTCTCCTTGACTGCGCCTCACCCATCCAGCGACTGCCACTCATTAACATAGGGCACTGGGGACTACAGCATGCTCTAACCTCCAAGACAACACAGTTTAACCCAACACCACAACAAAAGACTAAGAGAGCAACAGAGAGCCAGGCAGTCTGATTTATTATTTGCACTCCCAAACAGTGCAAAACATGCTCTTTTTCTACATCGTGCCCTTGAGCATGCACACATGATTGGGTAATCCTTACAGTGTCTCTCTACCACAACTGCCATGCTTCTGGTTATGAAACCCTCAAGATATTCCAATTGACTGCACATGCAATATCATACGCATAAATCCCTCCTTGCTCAAAAGTAAGAGTAAATTGTGAGGTATGTTAAGATGGAGGGGGAGGGAGAGGGGCAGCAGATGTCATCATATTTCCTCCATGACTTCTACTTACTAATAACCAACCTTGCAAAGTTGGCAAATGAATTGGTGCCTTCGTAGTATGAAAGAAACAAGCCGAGTCATCCATCTGAATATGGACAACACTGGGTATGCAAAGAGACACAGGATGCTTACTCAGGATTTTTTTCGAGTCAAAAAGTGGTGGACCCAAAATCAAAACCAGCCTCACCTGCCACAGCTGTGCATGGCCGGCCGAGTCAGGTCAGCCTCGGGGGGAGGTGCAAGGGTAAAATGTTGATCCAACCCAAATGTTGATGTACAAAGGTTTGCAATGAAGGGGAATGATTACCTGTATTTACAGAGACAACCTGAAGGCTGACAGGCCTGTGTTTATAACACCACGTTGGCCAGCAGCTGTCAAGTGCGTTTGACGTGGAGCAGACCAGGGTGTGCTGACAACATCTATTTACAAAACAGCTGGGGTGCTGACGACATCTATTGCTACGTGTGTGACAAGGATGGACCACCAAACCTGAAACTGTACTGATTCAGAAAAAAAATCTCAGGGTGCAGTGTTGATATATTGTATAATAGAACATAATGCTATCTGAAATCTTTAAATCCAGTGACAAAGTCATAATCAATGAACATATATTATTAGGGTTAAATGCAGTTTAATTCTGACATTAACCCTTAGAGAACCGACCTCCGGCTGGCGGCCCAAGAGATCATTGTTTCCATGATCCTGTGTAAATCGATCTAAAATAAAAACCATAATAGCTAGACTCTAGCTATTAGCATTCATTCTCACTGCAGCAGAAAGCTCTGTCGTGCCGCACTCCACTTTACTCCTATGGGTGATGTCAAGTGACTTTAATAATAATAATTTAATAATGTATACTTTATTAATCCCGCATGGGGAAATTACAATTTACACACTGTTGTTATTACACACAAGCCTGAATTACACACACATGCCCAGCACTTATACATGCACTAAATGGAGAGATGTCAGAGTGGCGCCCCAAGCAGTTGGGGGTTTGGTGCCTTGCTCAAGAGCACCTTGACAGTGCCCAGGAGGAGAACTGGAACCTCTCTACCCGTCCACCACCATACTTTGGTCCATATGGGGACTCTGAACCAGCAACCCACCGGTTCCCAACCCAACTCAAAAAAGCTGGCTGATGCCCATCTTTATATAGTTTTTTTATATATATTTAATAGAAGTAGATGGAAATCTTTCAATCTGACCTCTGTCTGCAAGGCCTATTTCTTGCTTAAAATGTTTTCAGGAACACGTTTTGGTGAACTATTTTCGTAAAATATGAAAACGTATTCCGAAAGAGCCGCCATGACTGTCATTTTGAAATCTGGAAGAAGGCAGACCCACGTGAAGCATTCGCCCAATCAGATGCCGGTGATGCAAAATTGGATCTGCCCTGTGAGGCTTTTGTCTTTGTGCCATAATGTAGTAATTTCTGGAGTGTTATCTGTAAGTATTTTCTTCATGTTTCTACATTTAGAAATCTTTTGGATCAGCACGTTTTGTGTGTTTAATTAGTAATATTTGAATATGAAAACACAGAATTTCATTTTATCAATGACACAATATACATACAGTACTGTTTTTATAGTTTTAGGATTTTCCACCTTTAATTTTTGACAGGACAGTTAGGTGAGAGACATGCAGGATATTGTCACCGGTTGGATTTGAACCCTGGACCTCTACATTGAGGTACATACTTCTCAGTACATGTGCCCTGCTCTACCACTGAACCAACCTCGCCTCCCAATTAAAATACTTTTAATAAGTGTTATGCTTTATTGAACTACATAACCTCTTAGATAAGGTTGTACTGATTTTAAGGATATGGAGCATTTACTACGAGAGATGACATCACAACAGGCAACAATCGCAGTATAGGCACTGGGCGGACTATTTCTATTGCAGAGTTCAAAGAGTTGAAGGCAAATTGACGCTCAACCCTAAGGACACGCAAAACACAACGCTAGATCTCCACCTTGAGTAAACCAAGATGTCAGCGCAGTGGGATGACAGCGTAGAAGAGAAAGGAGCTCTGTGCTGCGCTGCCAGTGAGGCTGACGTGTGCTCTTTAAGTGTTCGCCAAGCACAACAGTGAGAGGCGATGGTCCTGCTCTATACTAATTGAATCAGCGTGCACTGCTGCTGGTCAGGGCGACCTTTTTGCAGCAGTAGATTGACTCCCGGCTTCAGGGAGCATTAATAAAACAGTGCATAAGAACATACGGACACATATAGACAGTGAAGTGCATATGCAAAAGGTACAGGAATGGCTTAAGGGCTTTGGAGATCTGCTGTTGTCGAGTGGTTTGACAAGTTTGCAATGATAAGAGAATTACACATTGGATAGTCTGAAGTTATATTTGACTAGTGGTTTTCTTTTTTTTCCAAAAGTTTCTAATAGTCCAATGCAAACTTTAATAGATAAAGACATGTTGCTCAAATCCGTTGGTGGAGTTTAAGATTTCTCTAAAAGAGCAAAAATAAAGAAAGAAATAGCAAGATAATGTCAGAGTCTAGACTAATGAAAGACGTGCTCTGACTTTGCTCGGAGAATACATTCTCCCATAAAGTCAACAGCAGCCAATCTTCCATGTTGGACAGAAATAACATGTCATTAATCAGTCAGCATGCACTTCTCTGCTTGTTACCACTCATGCTGTAACAGCAAATAATTAAACTTCCTCTCTGATAAACACAAGTGTACACAGTGAATCTAATGAAACAAATGTGTTGTTTACACAGTGTTGGTGACATACCTGTACGACAGGGTGGCTACCACACAGCGCCTTCACCGCCCCGCGACTGCCTTCAGTCTCATAGTGGGCCCTGTGGTGGGACTTTGGCTGCACCTCGATCTGTAGGTTGTACGGGCCGGAGCAGGATGGAAGCTGCCAGTCAAGAGCTGGCATAGATGGGCTGCAATTACATGACACATTTTTATTAGGATAAAATAACAACGCACGCAATGTCAGTATCCTACTCTACCACTGGAAATGAACTTGTATCTAGTCTGTGCTAAAAACTCTAAACTATTCTATTATTAAAACCATAGTCACATTTGATGTGCCCATGTAGTAACAGCGTTGTTGAGTTTTTTCAAGGTTACTGGAATTCAAAAGTTCCAAACTTGCTTTTAAAATTAGCCTCAAATTAGGACACTTTGTTGTAATCCAACTGGCTTCTCCATTTCATCATGCTCCGTAATCGAATCAATTGAAGTCATTTGTTGACGTGGGTAATTCCTCTGGCCTCGGTAATAAGTAGTGGCCCTTTTTATCAAAAATAAATGAGAGACGAATGTGCCCTGATTACGCAACAGTGTGTTTTCTATTATGGTGTGACAGGTGGAAACAGACACAGGGGAGTTAGGTGAGTGACAGTGGGAGGACAGACATTTCTAGGGCACAAAAACAAAACTGGCAATCGCCCTTTCACACAATTATTGATACAATTATTCTCCATTCCAAATTAATGATGGTATAATTTGAAAGCACAGCCACACAAGTATTGTAGACAATAGTGTTATACCAGGGAATAAGGTCAGCAGCACACCCTGCCTTGGAGCATGAGATCTCTTTCTCAGAGCTACAGCTGGCCTCTCTTAACATCATTGTTCTCGAGATGGAGAGTCAGAGCTTCCCATGTGAACACCGTGGAGATATCTAAACCAAAACAAACATTTGCAAGACAATATTTCGATACGCCGGATGCCTGGTAAAGCCAAAGCCCTGACCCGGAGGGTGGCTCAACTGAAAACAATCTCTGGCATCTTTGTGCAACTTGCGGGCTGTTTGTTGACCCAAAACGAACTGATTTCCCCCCGCGGGGCTTTATCTGCCCAGTCAGTGCATGACATCAGGTTTGCAGCACAGAAAGAGATGGGCTGATGGCGCGACAGACCACAGCAACGAGCCGGCTGATTAACGCACAGGCTGCTTCCCCTTCAGTCAGGCCTGTCAGCAATACTTCCTGTTGCCCGCTATCTTAATCAAACACTTGATTTCCGACAGGCGAGCGTGTTATTGGCTTGGGAAAAAGAGACACAATTGAAATGAAAAAGCTTGTTTTGCTCAAAAGTTAAAATCAATGATGTAGTTGAGGGCATGTGTGTATTTGGGTGATTGTGTCCGTATGCGTTTTTTATGTTTTTGTGAGGGTTGATATAGCAACAATGCCACACACATGCTGGGCAACTCCACCTTTTGAATTATGACTTATGAAATAGTTTTGATCTTCAAAGGGAACTCCTTTGGAAGTGAAGAGCTTTCAACTTTTGGATTTCTTTCTTTTGATAAGGCCTTTGAAGGTTAAAAACTAAAACTGAAATATGTAGAGCTGCACAGATTAATCGATTGATTGGTTAGTTGTTAATTAACCGCCAACTATTTTGATAATAGATTCATCGGTTTGAGTCATTTTCTTATTATCTGATTCTAGCTTCTTAAATGGGAATATTTTCTAGTTTCTTCATTCACCATTTCCTGAAATTTTATAGACCAAACAACTAATTGACAGATTAATCAATAGTTGCACCCCTAGAAATCTGGTTCTTGCAATAAATTAACACTAAAATGGAAATGAAAAGACAACAACGGGGCAAAGTAGTGGCATTAATGGATTGTTCTTCCTTTGCACTGTCTGAAAAACACTAAAGTATTCCTCAGATGTACTACTGGGTTGGTTTAACCACAGTTTGCTGACCTGCTGAAACGGCTCCACCTACCTGAGGTAAGGCTTGGGTTTAGACCAGGAGTACGGATGCTGTGGCACATCAAGGAACCCTCCACAGTAGTTCTCCTTCTTGACGGCCAGGCGGGAGGGGTAGTCCTCATGGCAGAGCTCCCCATCAAGACCCAGCATTTCGCCAGCAGGCTCCACCTTCAGGCTCATGGAGTGGTCCAGCATGGTCTTCCTCGTTTTGATTGGGATACCCTCCCCCATGTCTACCACTCCATCTGTGGTCAGAGCATTGATGGCGGCCACGATGGCAGAGTTGGTGTACTGGTTGGTGTTGTCGAGCCAGTTCTCATCTGTGATGCTGACCTTGGGGGAGCCATGTGGGGATGGGACGGGTGACTGCTTGGGTGAGCAGGATGTCTGACGGTAGGTGGTGCCATTGAAGCTGTACTTTCTCTTCCCTATGCTTCCGCCGTTGACTCCGCCGCCTCCGCTGCAGGAAGGGGAGTTAGGCCTGGAGCCACGAAGTTGTGTCGGCCAGCCTTCCTCGGCCACGGCTCCTATCTGAGGAGAGGTGGAGGGTGAATGGTGTGGTGAAGCTACAGGACCGCTGGCATGTGGGCAAGACATTAGCGAAGATGAGCCTTTGGGAGAAACGCAGGGAGACTGCCAGGGGGAGTTCTGTGGGGAGTTGTCGTAGTTGTAGAAGCCGGACTCGTAAGAAGAAGTCTCTGAGTTACAGCTGCGTGAGGAAATGCTACTTGCAGGGCTGAGGCAACTGGGGTCACGGTAGCCATCTGCATTGGGCAGCGTCAGCGTCACAATGGAGTTCACGCCTCGCTTGATGATGTGGTCCTCAGTGCTGCTCTCTTCGACCTCATCCTCGGGGTACTGGCTGTAGGCAGTGATCTCAATACGGGGCTTTCCAGAGCCGGGGCCCCATTGGGTCTCATGCCGTGGGGCAGGTAATAGCCTGATGCTGCATGGTTATCATTTTGGAGGCTGTAGTCTGTTTGGTGGCAAGAGGAAATGGAGATGACCGGGCTGGACTGTAAGGTGTGGTAATGATTGGCCATACAGGGGTTACCCATGCCCAGTGGAAGGGACAGACTAACATTTGGTGTGTAGCTGTACGCATCTGGAAAAAAAAGAAGCATATTGTAAGCATATGGAAGTATAGTATATGACAACACACCACTGCAAATGCTCAGAACCATAACATTATGGCGGCAATGAACTCTGATTACATTTTAAAACAATACCTCTACACAAATGTTAACAGTATGTCCCACAGTGAATGACTGCCTCCCTTTTTTATATACATCTGAGGAAGCTTAGCAATCATCTCAAAGCAGTTACTGTATGTGGTTGCTGTGTAGTTGCAAGTTGCACAGCCACTCTGTTTATTTGATCAGTTCATCTAAGGCTCTATTTGGCACTCCCTGCCGTCATATGTACTCCACACAAATTCCTCCAGCAGCGCTGATGGATGCTTTATTTGATTGATTGCATCACTCACTGGGTGAATTAGGCCCTCCCCTGTGGAAAACTGACAGCACTCTCGCATCGCTCTGAGCTTGTGATTAAGTCAAAGGGAGTTTGCTACAGCGTTACACACAGATGCGCCGCGGTGCACACACAAACAAAGGGCAGGCACAAGCACGCGAAATCACAGGCAGACAAGTGCAATGACAAGTGGAAGCACATGCAGCCTCGCAGGTATGCCACTTTAGTTAGTTAGCCTTGTAAGCGGCTGTGTCAGAAGTTGTAAACCTCATGCCAGCCTTTTTATTGATAATGTCAATGAGGCTACAAGTGGTAAAAGAATGAATACCATTCGATCTGAAACTCGATGAAGGGCATTTCCCTTAAAGCAGCGTTCTATATTTGTTAACCACAATGCTGTGCATCACATGAACTGATGAATCTGTCACACACCACATAATATGTGGGTAGGCAGTCTAAAATTAGTTTATACAAGTCTATTTTCAGAGGTGATTACGAGATACGCATCAGACAAGTTCAGTATTCCACAAGGTCAGTCACACCTTTCATTACTTTTGACACATAGTCACAAAACCTAGACTTCAGAACCTTATACAATTCAAATAAAACTAGTCATCGCTAAATGGAGAGCCTACACAGAAACACACTGACATCTGAAGTCTTTCTGATCCCAGTACACAGGAGTGCCCTCACACTGTGCAATGTACAGGACATACAATGTAGTAAAGACACCCTGCACTCTACCCACCTGTCTCTGGTTCATTGTGGACACCTTGGCTGTACTCAAACAGATAGCTGAAATCAAACTCTTGCTCTTCATGCTGGAAACTCATCTCCACCCTAGTCAATATATAAGTTTCAGCATAAAAAACTAGCTCTCCTCTGATGTGTTTCTCCTCTGGTTTAGTCTCTTCTGGTGCTGAACAGATATCTCCTGCCCACTCCACCCGATGTGACACACCTCATTACTTCAGGCCTGACTGACTTTGCTCACAGTTGCAGCTGTTATTCTTCTTCCCTTTTGAATGTATACGTGATCAGTGCCGCAACATACTTGACTTAACTTCTTCTACCACCCACTCAAACACACACTGGGACTTTCACTCTTGTGTGCCTTGTGATCTTGAAACTTGGCTTTTTCCGGGTCACACGCGTCACATCTGCTGAACTAATAAAATGATACCAGATCATAATTAACGGGACAAAAAAGCAAATGAAAGAAAGAGAAAATGACTCACTCTTGCACTCAAAGTCAAAGCATCTGCAAATGTTTGCAGTGCATTTGAAATGTGGTGTAAAGCAGTCCATTCGAAAAACACTGACTATCACACAGATTATAGCGTGCTCTTTCTGTCCGCCACAATTTTACTCAATTATGCTATCACGATCAAAACACTCTGTCCCCACAACCAAACCAGCGTAACTAAAGAATGGATGGGTTTATGCACAGGGATTGTGGTGTAGGCTGGGGCTCAGACTGACAGGACCTCAGGGAGAGATAGGTGGTCGCCCACAGAAGTCATCTGCAGCCCCTGGAACTAAGAACCCAGGAGCCACTTATCACACATGGCTGACTATGGGCTATGGCAAAACACCAGTAAAGTGTGTGTGTATGTATGTGTGAGTGTGTGTGTGTCTCATGCTTGCATCTGCTGTGCGTCTGAGTTTATGTAGGCCTTTATGTGTGATAATAAAGCAGGCCTTGGCATACTGCTGAAGCTGTATGTGGTTAGGCATGTCTCAAGCTAGCTATGCCCGGGATCTCTAAGCTCACAGATCACAACTTTCAATCTCTCTCTCTCTCTCTCTCACACACACACACACACACACACACACATGCATGTGCACACACATACACACACACACACGCAGACGTCTGTTACCAATTATAAGGCTTTGGACCGAGGGACTGAAATGAATAATAATACAGCCCGCACCCGTCCGTCTGAAACCTCAAAGACAAAATGAAATTATCAAAATCCACAAAAAGCCAGTTACATCAGCACTGGAAGACTCTGTGAATTATGACAGGACAGACTGTCGATGACTTCTGATGGACCAAATCAAATTTTTCTACCATAAATGCAGACTCAAAGAGCTTAAAAACAAACAAACAAGACTTTCCTTCTAATGGTACGGCTGACTCATCCTCCAAGATAAAGTATCAGAATCTTATCCAACCCAGTGATGTTGCTGTTATATGGTTGACCTCTGTGCATTTGCAGAATAGACAATCTCCCTGATTTTGAATAGGCGCTTAAAAATATCAAAGTATTTTGAACTTGTTATACCTGTTACTTTAAGAGGAGTGCAGGTGACAGCCACAGCGTAACCTTCATCAACACGTTGAACATGTTGAGAAGCACCTGCAACTGCTGGAGACACCTAATGGTGTGGATGTAAAATAGGTGCATGGCACTCATAGTTAAGTGAGTGCTAATTTGATCCTCATGCAGAGCAAAGACCATGCAAAAGGTGTTTAGGCCTACCATTTATTTGGTGACATCTTTCGAAAACAGCTGTCACACTACCATCCAAAATGAATGAATAGGAAAAGCAAATTAACAAAATAACAATACTCATTATCATATTTTATTTCGCCATATGCTATTTATTTTATTTTTTTTTAAAGCATAGGCCTACTTACATTCAGAAATTAAAAATAAATGTAAGTTCACCAACAATGACAGCTCTTTTTCACTGTACTATACCAAATGCTTTAACTAGAAATCAAAGGAGTAGCCCACAGCTACGCCAGCAAATTCATTTCTGTTCCCTGGATGAAACATTGCGTCGAAAGGAAAGCAATATGTTTTTACCTTCTTCTGCAGACTTCATATCGGCGGCGAGAGAGGTGAGAAACTGGAGTCCCCGCTCCTTACCGGCTGCTGTTCCAAAGCTGAACTTGGAAGTGCCGCTCAGGCAGAAGGTATCCTGCATTCAACAAGCGGTGCGCAACTTTCTCCGGCTGTGAGACTGTGAGGAGCAACCGCCAATGACACTGTTGCAAGAGCTAGATCACTTTACACACCATCACATGAAAACATATTTCGCAGCGAAGTTAAAGCAAAGCGAGTGTACAGCTTGGAAGCACAGCGCGGCGGGCGGTGCGCACCGAGCGGCCGGGGGGGAAGCGCGTACTGTCGGATGTGGAGAGGGCGCAGGTGGGGGTGCTACGGGCACAGCGGTGGAGGTGAGTTTGGCTCTCTCTTCAACCCAATGAAGGTTTTCAAGAGTCTCCCAAGGTCGATGACGCAGCGCGGTTTGTCAGAGGGGACGGCTCCGCTGCTTTTAAAGCTGGAAAACACCCTCCGTCCTCCAGTCAGTGCGCCGCCCATCCAGGGATGACGCGACCGGCTCCTGCAACCTCCTGGACCGCCTGATGATGTCTTCTACCCTGGGATCCCATCGGTGGAGGCGGAAGGTGTGTGTGTGTGTGTGTGTGTGTGTGAGAAAGAGTGACAGAGAGAGACCCTGCCCCAAAGTTTGTTCTACAGTCTCAATTTTTACATCACTCTGCATACGTTTGTCAAGACTGCCCTAATTACTGTAGTACGTATATTCAGACTTAGATTGAAATTCTATTTTAATTCTAAAACAATATAACATAATGTATATAAGTCCCAATTGATGTTACATGTCCCTGACCCTTTTATAGTCAAAATATTCGATTTTGTCGATTTTGATTGTGTCCTTCCCACTTTTTCTCAGTCAATGGAAGAGTGAGGAAGAGTTGTTGAATTTTAGATGTGGAATCATCATTTTCAATTTTATGATTGACATTATATTGGTTAAAAGTCACTATGAGGAAGTCCCTCTGGAGTATCAGTAAGCCTGATGAATAATTCCAGCATTATTATCAGGGTTGCTATAGCTCAGTGGCAGCTACTGTATATTATTAGGATACATGCAACGAATATCATTCTCCCCAATGTTTTTGCGTAGCTGACCCTGACCTGTGACTTCCGTACAGAGGAAGGGGAGGGGGAGGGGGGGTGTGTGTGTGTGTGTGTGTGTGTGTGTGGAGGGGGGGTTCTCCTCCACCAAAAACAAAGTATCACATTGCAGTATTTTCTACTGATATGACTATAATATCCTTCCTTGTTAATGCTGGCAATGGTGTTATTATATCAGCATGAACATCATTCAAACAGTCGGCGTATCGCCATGATTGAAATCAAAACACAAATGCACTCAAGTTTCATTTCCAAATGTGTTTTCCTCGTGTTCGAGGGGGAAATACAGTTTTCACAGATTGTCCCAGAATAAATATCGTGAACCACCAAGAGCACAAAAACGCCGTGTTCTCCATCTCTGCTTTCCTCTACTTTTTATCAAGTCAGTCCCCGGTGAGTCGGTGGGCACAAAGCCTTCTGCTTTGCCTATGTTAAGGGAAATAATTGGGGTTTCAGTTTATTTCCTTAATTGCACTTCTATTACCATTCATCAAAATAATAGTTCCCATTATATGACTTTGTTGTAATAGTTTGGGGTTAATTATATAAACTGATACAGATAATGTGAAAACACAGACTTGTCATTAGATACATAACAGCATGCACACATTGTGTTGCGCCCCTGTCAAAAGGGGTAAATAGAAATTTACACACGGACACGATATTGCTTTGCTCAAGTCCAATGTTGTAATGGACGAGCGTAAGCCAAACGTTCCCCTACAGTCTGAACAAGGCATTAGCAATCGAACACATATTAGCTACTCAACCAGTACTTAAAACCAGAAACAAATGGAAACTTAAGGAAACTATTAAATACTTCCACATGTATTTTTAGTGCATTTTTCCCAAGGTCATATAGGTATATTAGTCAGTATTTTAAACACAAATTGTCTTTTCATCCTATTTATCTTTTAAGACCAATGTATATGAAAAGGTCAGAGCAATGGATTACAGATCTACTGATCTGTATTTTAACTCATTAGAATAATAAACCATATGTTTAACCAAGCAGTGCAATGAATTACAGCATTTTAACTTATTAATTTTAACTTGCACACTTTAAAATATCTTTTAATCCTATGTATACTCATTCAATGTAGTCAAAATATCACTGTTACACACTCCCCTTCAACACGGATGTCGTCCCTGACATCCCAACGAGTAAATAATATTCAAAACAGCTAAACAGTGGACATGATGTAATCACATCACTTTTGCAACAGTTCGTAAACGAGCACCAAGCTTATCTAAAAGTCCAAGGTTTCATGTAGCGTGTATGTTAACACTGTTTGTCCATCAATGAGGATATCATGAATGAAAATGTGTGTATTCACCCTCAACATGTCCAACAGTCAATCCCCATATGTATAATGTGTGTGAATACTCAGTCCAACAGTCCATTTGTGAATGTATGAAATATGTGTGTTCATGCAAGTGTGTTTCTCAGTCAGTAGCCCGGTACAACCACAGGCTGGTAGTCAAAGCGCTGTACCGGAGTCATCCATGCACTTGTTGCTTTCATGGCTCCATAGGGTGCTGGTGGGCACCAGTACATGGTGTCACTTGAGAATCCAGTACTATAACAACCAGGATTGCCCAGCTGATTATATGTGAAGACTCTTGGAGGTCGTCTCTCTCTTACTGGTCGCTGGTATCGTTCCTCTCCACTGCGGTCTTCACTCGGAACAGGCGACTGCACTCTTGGTGTCCTTTCCAGAAGAGTTTCCTCTTGAACGATCATCTCCTGTTGTTCCGATGAGTCCCCCTCTATCAATGTCTCTCCACTGTCCTGCTCCTTGGCATCCTGTGAGAGCTGTGTAACTTCTCTATCAGCATCTTCCCTGTCTGTGTTCACATGCCGTTTTATCTTGGGGGGAGGCTGAGCTCTGAGCAGATAGTACCCATAGCCATCATCATCATCGCTACCATCCTCGTCCGTTTCTGGATTTGGTTGTCCCCTGCTCTTGATTTGTCTCTTTGCTTTCGCTGGTTTCAATTGAATTTCCAGAGGCAGGTGGTCACATGGCAACAAGAGGTTACGATGCAGAATCCTACGTCCTCTTGCCTTGCCTTGCTCTGGTATTACTTCATATATGGGCATGTCTTTTCCCACTTCCCAGTGGTTTCTGAGCTTCCCTGTTCCACCTCTAGGTGTCAAATTCCTGACGAGAACACGGTCACCCTCGTGTAATACTGAACTTCTCACTTTGCTGTCATGATTTCTCTTGCTTCTCTCAGCACATTTTTTGCATTTGCTGTTGTGATCTCATATGCCTCCTGCATCTGTTCTTTCCACTTTCTCTCCTTTTGATCCGTAGTTCCAGTCTCAGGGGTCAAACCAAACAGCAAGTCCACAGGTAATCTAGGTGACCTTCCAAAGAGGAGGTAGAAGGGTGAGAAACCTGTGACTTCACATCGAGTGCTGTTATATGCATATATGAGTTTTGGCAACAACTCTCGCCAATCTGATTTCTGCCTTTGAGTAAGTGTTCTCAGCATTTGCAGTATTGTTCTGTTTAGCCGCTCCACCTGCCCGTTGCCTTGGGGATGGTACGGTGTTGTTCTTGACCCCATCACCCCACAGTTTTTCTTTAGCTGCGCAAACGACTGATTTTCAAATTCCCCTCCCTGGTCATGATGAATCCTCAGAGGGAAACCAAACTTCAGCGCATAATCATTAAAGATCTTATCTGCAACAGTTTTGGCAGATTTCGATGTGGTGGGATAGGCTTGTGCAAAACGTGTATAATGATCTACTATTAACAAGATGTACTCATATCCGCCTTTACACTTGTCCAAGTGCAAGAAGTCGATGGATACCAGCTCAAATGGCTGAGTGGTGACGATTGGTGTGAGTGGAGCTTTTGTTTCTCGACAGGGCTTTTTCTGTTTAAGACAGGTACAGCTTTGAGTGACATAGTGGGTTATCTCTCTTTGCATATTTGGCCAGAAAAAGCGATCCCGAACAAGTGATGTTGTGCGTCCCACACCTTGGTGTCCCATTTCGTTATGCAGCTGTCTCAAAACAGTTGATTTGTAAATGTCAGGTAAAACAAGTTGTGTCCTGGTTACAGTCTTTCGGTGAAGTATTCCATCCACATCAAAACTGAGCTTCTCCCAGTCACGGAGGAGACACCTACTCCGTGCGCTGAAGGATTTAAATTGCTGCCCTGCAGGCCTCTCACTTGACTGTTTGCAGGCGATAACTGGGCCAATATCTTTGTCATCTCTCTGAGCTTGACAGATTGCTGCTCTAGAAAAGGGTATAGGCATGTTCTCATAAGATTCCGCACACCCAGTAGTCAGCATGGGCCATACCGTGTGAGAGACAGTCATCTGTGCAGCTTGTACTGTAGTTTGCACCGAAGGGGAGGACATTTCCTCTGAGCAGTCTTCCATCATGTTTTCGATGTCACAGGGCATTCTCGAAAGGCCATCAGCATCACAATTCTCTCTGCCTGGACGGTATTTGATTGTAAGGTCAAAGTCGGCTAACTCAGCAACCCACCGATGTCCTGTTGCATTGAGCTTGGCTGTTGATAACACTTAGGTAAGTGGGTTGTTGCCCGTAAAGACAGTGCAAGATGAGCTGATAAGGTAATCTCTGAATCGCTCGGTAACGGACCACTTCAAAGCCAGAAATTCAAGTTTTCCTGAATGAAGATGGTAGTTTTTTTCTGCTTTGGTCAGTGTGCGAGATGCATAGGCTATTACACAAAGTTTACCCTCCTGCTCTTGATATAGCACTGCACCTAGGCCTTGCTGTGAAGCATCTGTATGTAAAATGAATGATTTGTTGAAGTCTGGGAATCCAAGTATTGGAGGCTCAACCAGACAGTCAATCAATCGCTCCAGTATATGTTGATGTTTGTCAGTCCATGTGATCGACTTGTGTGAAGGTGTTCCTTTGTATTTTACTTTTCTTGTTCTTGAGCTACGATCCTTCTGTTTACCAGGTCCAGGGTCCAACTCCATCAGGGCGTAAAGAGGGCTGGCAATACTAGAGAAGTCCCTGATGTACTGTCGGTAGTAGCTCAGTAGCCCCATGACTGTCCTCAATTCTCCTACAGTCTGTGGCCTTTTTTCCTTTAAGGCCCTCACAGCCACAGTATCAGCTGGATCCATTCTGCTGCCCTCAGCAGACACGACGCGCCCCAAGTAGCGGATCTCACGCTTGAAAACTCCACACTTACTTGGTTTCAGCTTTATCCCATGCTGTTGTAGTCGCTGTAGAACGGTCCTTACATGCTCTACATGATCATCAAAGGTTCTACTGAAGACCAGGGTGTCATCCAAGTATGGAATACAGATTTCATTTCTTAGTTCCTCCAAACATTCTTCCATGCAGCGCTGAAAGGCAGGCCAAAGGGGATTCTTATCCACTCATAGAGACCCCAAGGTGTCACAAAAGCCGTTATGGGTCTACTCTCTTTCGCCATAAATCCCTGATGGTATGCCTTCCCTTGATCCAACAGAGAGAACCACGAGTTTCCTCCTAGGCCATCCATTATCTCTTGCACTCTGGGAATAGGCTGGCGGTCAGGGAGCGTCTTTTTGTTCACTTCACGGAAGTCGATACACAGTCGCAGACTCCCATCTTTTTTCCGGACACACACGACTGGTGAGGCATATGGTGAGTTAGACTTCTCCACCCAACCCTGAGCAATGAGGTCATTCAAGTAGGCCTTCATTTCCTGATAAAGAGGCCTAGGCACTGAGACATATGATTTTGCTACAGGCTTGGTATCTTTCAGGGAGATACTAAGTTGCAGTTTTTCAATGCAGCCAATATCATCATCTGTTCTAGAAAAGGAGGCACACTCCTCTCTTAACATCTTGTGAACTATCTCTCGTTCTGGCTCACTGAGATGGGTCAGGTCCACTGGTGGATCCCAAACCTCCCCGGTAATTTGATCCCTTTCCGCTCTGATGAGATTTGTTGTAGTGGGAGGTGAAGAGCGGGGCCTCTCCAGTGTGGCGGCTGGGTAGATTGCTTGAACCTGCTGGACAGTCCCGAGCACAGTCCTTCCTGCTAACACTATCTCATGATCAGTGGGATTCTGGACATTTATAGTAATAGAGGGTCTTTTTTGGCCCTTACTTACTTTTACGAGCATGTCACACAGTTCGAGTCCCTCAGTCCAGCGGGGGTTCACATCAGGCTCGAAGAAAAGTGTTTTATCTTCCTGTGGGGAGTCCATTTTTACATGGCACTCAACTCTGGCTGAAGTGTGTTTAGGTATGTTGATCCTCTCCCTTTTTGTCTTGACAACATACTCATCCACTTGCTTGTTAGTGACTTGCCCTACAACAGCCGTTACCTGCTCTACAAAAGCTTTTGCTTGGCCTGGGAATGCTGCTCTTACTGTTCTGCTCAGTTGTTCCTGATCAGTAATGTTAGACTGTTTCAGTTCACTGTCTATAATGATCTTAATTACATTAGACCCAACGATTGGTTGAATAAGCTGCCCACCCTTCATTACAAGTATGGGGACAATCACTTCTATATTGGATGCAGCCCCTGACGCTAATCTGAAAGTTGCCTCAACCCAGCCTGTGTATGGCATACTTTCCCCATTTGCTGCCTTTATGTCAAAATCTGGGGTAATATCTAGAATTTCTAAAATGTCTCTTATTCTTAGGTCTGGTAGGTGTGCTTCTTTCCATAACTCATCAATTATGGTCACTTGGGAGCCTGAATCCCACAAAGCCTGAACCTTTTGATCTTGGATGAAGCAATTAACCATGTGCTTTTCTCCTACCAATGGTGCTCTTTTAGCTCCTTTTTCTCTTTTTGGGATAGTGTTCATAGTCATACATGAGGGAGGTCGACATTCTCTTTTGTGTTCATCCCAATTATCAACTTGGCATGGCCTAGAACAGTAAAGCACTTTCTTACAAGATCCACATTGCTTCAAGACTGCTCCCTCACCTTTTTGTCCACAATGTGCACATTGCTGGGACCTTCCTTCATTATCAGTCACTCCCTGTCCCGTGCGAGTGACCTTCCCCCATTTAAAGGCTCACCTCCAAATTGTCGCTGCTCCCTTGCTCGACAGCCTGCCAGGAAGTGCTCACTGCTGCCACACCTGTAACAGTGTGTGCAATAATCTCCAGTTCCACTCTGCTGACAGCCCAGACATTTTCTCCTTTGTCCACGATTTTCTGGGGGAAGATGCGCTGTGGGGCAAACCTTTGCTGATACTGGGCTGTTCCTCCTTGGTGTCTGGGGTCCGGAGTAACCCAGTAGTCCTGTTGTGACAGATCCTGCACCTGCTGTCCTGAGAATTGCAGTCCTGATGCACCATCGGCTCCCCCTGCTGGCCGTGGCTGTCTAGGCATATGCTGGGGCTGTTGCATGGACTCCCTTATTTGAGACACTTCAGCTTTGAGATCTTTCAAAAGAGCCATTTCAGATTTAATTTCCTCCAGCTGGGAAAGAACAACTGGGGAAACTTTGGGATTTTGTTGGGTTGGTGTCTTTTCAGCAGGAGCATCGCTTGACTGGACTGAGTGGGTGGTAACAAGCTTCTGTTGTCCTGAGATTCTTTTCTTGTTCTGTCTCTCAGTTTCATAGGCACACGCTGTGTTCATTCGCTCGAGCAACAGTTCATCAGAAATGTCCTCTTGCTCCAAATAAGGCTGAAGATCACGCCTGATGTTGTCATTCTGGAGGCCAGTTAACACAGTGTGAAGAAACATTTTTTGCACTAATCCAGGGTCATATTTGAGACCGGATTCAGCTTCCTGCGAAGCAAACAATATTTATTGCCTCAGATCAAAGGTGCGAATAAGGAAACTCTGTGGGGTCTCTTTGGAACCCCTTGCTTAAGCCATGTTCAATTTGTCGTGCTAGGCTTGAAAAAGTCAGCTTGTCTTTCTGACCGGGCTCACCAATTTGGCCAGCAATCTTGAAGTCTTTGTGCCATAGGTGAGGTGCAGGACTGTGGACCACGCTCTGTAGTGGCTGACTGGTGGGGGCGATGCTTTTCATTTCTCTTTTCTCCTGTTTCCCGTTCTGTTTCTGTGTGCTTGCCAACTGGAGTTGCAAGGCCTCAATTTCCCTCAATATTCTGTCCTCCTCTTCCTTCTGTTTATTCTGTTGCTCGTCTACTTGTTTTAGTGTGCTAGTTTTACCAGCTGCCTGGAGCTCAGAAAGTTTGTCATGGAGATAAAGTAATTCAGACATGCCTTTATTCTCAAGTTTTTCTAGATCTGTTCTCTGTATGTGGTTTGAAATTAGTGTGATGAGGGCAGTCCGGCCTTTGTCAGTAACATTCTCAAACTCTCCTCCGTCACTGATTAGATCGTCGCATATCTCCACCAGACTTTCCCTGGGCAGCAGGCACAACTCTCTTATTACTTCAAGCTGTAATTTCTCTAACTCTGTTGACTCCATCTTTCAAGCAAGGTGTGGGTACTAGCAGTGACGTGGTCTCTTTCAATCCTCAGGGTAGTAGTAACAGTTCTCCTGGTATGTAGAAATACCTCAGATCACATGCAAGCTGCCCCTAAGACGGTCGGAATCCCACTGTTGCTGATCCACCTCCGGCTACTACTATCTGGGTTGTTTAAAAGAGATGTGTGACGGCTGGGGACATCCCTTGTAGATGCTGGACCAAGCTGCACACAATCCCAGCGGTGCCTCCAAATGTTGCGCCCCTGTCAAAAGGGGTAAATAGAAATTTACACACAGACACGATGTTGCTTTGCTCAAGTCCAATGTTGTAATGCATTTTCAGTAACATCATAACAGCAAGTTTACAACGTGTTACAAAACAAATATTTTCCATAAACAAAATATATCTTAGCTGCAACTTGCAAAATACCTCTGCAATACATTCATTATTAATCCAGAATCATTTACAATTTTGCTCCAGTTGCACTAACACAAATTACTTGCTTCAGCACACTTAACACTCTAACACTACTATCCTTAAACTGCAGTAATAGCATTCTCATACCCACGATAACAAGTTAACACGGACAATAGCGATGTTTCATTAAGTACCCCGCTTCACCTAGCTTTGCGTGACGCCGTTAGCTAGCAAGCTACAATGGAGCAACACGTCTACATTTAACCCGCTAAATTCACGTGTTTATGTTATCACAGTAACCAATATTTTACTGCCTTCATTACTTACAAAATTAAAACACATATACATTGATCAAACATATCACAACCTTCGTTCTTACCTGTCAAAAGGGGTAAATAGAAATTTACACACGGACACGATGTTGCTTTGCTCAAGTCCAATGTTGTAATGGACGAGCGTAAGCCAAACGTTCCCCTACAGTCTGAACAAGGCATTAGCAATCTTACACAGATTAGCTACTCAACCAGTACTTAAAACCAGAAACAAATGGAAACTTAAGGAAACTATTAAATACTTCCACATGTATTTTTAGTGCATTTTTCCCAAGGTCATGTATATTAGTCAGTATTTTAAACACAAATTGTCTTTTCATCCTATTTATCTTTTAAGACCAATGTATATGAAAAGGTCAGAGCAATGGATTACAGATCTACTGATCTGTATTTTAACTCATTAGAATAATAAACCATATGTTTAACCAAGCAGTGCAATGAATTACAGCATTTTAACTTATTAATTTTAACTTGCACACTTTAAAATATCTTTTAATCCTATGTATACTCATTCAATGTAGTCAAAATATCACTGTTACAATTGCATATTAATACATTCAAAGATACCTTGCTAAGTATTCAAATCACACTTACAGTATATCCTTGGCTACAGGGATTTCCAAATGGAAACAGAAGCACTTGGCAGAAGAATGGAGTTTTAATATTTGTAATGATAATGTGTCATCATCATACTTGATGGGGCTTTTAAAATTAACAGAGTCTGGTGAGGGGTACCGTTGAATGGATATCTTTTTGGCAAGTGCAAAGCACTGAAAACAGAGTCTCCATTATGTGAGCTACAAATAGTTTGGAAATGATAATGACAAGTAAAAAAAAACTCCCTATAACAAGTACAGCAGAAGGATCGCTGAGTGCTGGTAGCTGCCATGAGTGCAATTAACAATGGCTTAGACAAGCTACAATGTAATTCCTTTTGAACGGGGGCCAGATTTAAAGAGAAAAATGACTCCTGTGAGTCTGAAATGGAGCTGGGAAGCTTGGGGATGATCGCACATAATCAGAAGCAGACTGCGTTTTGGGAGCAGGCAGGCAGGCTGTGGGGCAAGCGTAAGCTGACTGCACGGGGGGAAAGTAATAGTACGCTGTGTTTTTTGCCTACAGTAGCTCTATGGCGTCAGCTGCGGCTTGGCCGACGGGAACGTGTGTGAGCTCAAAGATGAAAAAGCAGAATCACATACTTGAGGAGATGAATTATGATACGAACCAGCGGTAGGGGGGGGGAAAGAAAAGTTGCCACACAACTGACTGACACTGTCACTGGCATGGGCTTACCGTATAGTTGTTGAACAACTTTAAAACCCTGTGGTGTGGCATGGTTCAACGGCCGTCTGAAGGCTTATCTTGATGGATTCTGTGCTACTGAGGAATGTACCATTAGTGTCTGTCAACAAAAGTCAGAGCACCTTAGACCATCCACAGCAACAGACATTTACGCCATCAGGTCCTTAAGCAGTCTATACTTCATTATAAAGATGTGTGTAATCTAAAAACCTGATGGTGTAATTCTTGTCATAATGTATGTAAAGTAACTTTACCTTTTGGTCAGAATCAGTTCATAAGTCTGGTGGTGTGTGATTCAGGCTCAGGTTCAAATCCCTGCATAAGTTTAACTACACATGAGGTAAGGTTTTTATGTAAAAAATATCCATACTGAGACTACGCTGCCAAAATACACCCTACAGTATTGGACACTGCTGCACATGCAGGAAGGGCCAAATCATAACTTATCCTGTTCATATCCACCTCTTTTTGTTTGAGTTTCTCCTATTAGCAATACTCAAAATGTAAAAGAACTGCAATATTATGCATGTATGTGTGTATGTGTGTGTGTGTGTGTGTATACTGTATTCATGTATGTGTGTGTGTGTGTATGTATGTATGTATGTATGTGTGTGTGTGTGTGTGTACTGTATGCATGTAGGTATGTGTGTGTGTCTGTATGTGTGTGTGTGCGTGCATGTACTGTATGTATGTGTGTGTGTGTGTGTATGTATGTACTGTATGTATGTATGTACTGTATGTACAGTATCTATGTAGTATGTACTGTATGTATGTATGTATGTATGTATATATTGAATGTATGTATGTAAAGTATGTATGTATGTATGTGTGTGTGTGTGTGTGTGTGTACTGTATGCATGTAGGTATGTGTGTGTGTCTGTGTGTGTGTGCGTGCATGTACTGTATGTATGTGTGTGTGTGTGTATGTATGTACTGTATGTATGTATGTAATGTATGTACAGTATCTATGTAGTATGTACTGTATGTATGTATGTATGTATGTATGTATATATTGAATGTATGTATGTAAAGTATGTATGTGGCTTCATTTGAAAACTACATTCATCTAGTTTCTGAAAATATAGTTATAATAATAATAATAATAATAATAATAATAATAATAACCCTTACCATGGTTATTAAGAGGTTAACAGGGGTTCAAATCCACAGTGTGTCCTGAACAATGGTGAATAAGAAAGCTGTTAGGTGCAGTGCCATTATCTTTGAGCAAAGTAACATACAGTGAGCACGCTTTGCGTAATTTACAGACGTTTCTATGGTATTACACTTTTAAAAAAATTGTTATGTCTGAATGGCATTGGGAGCCACAACATTACAAAGTGAAGCTTTACTTCATACATTATACTGTATAATGCACCAATCATCTTGCAATTACCTCTCTTATCCCTTTACGTGTCATTTCCTTCGACAGCACTACTCTCGGAGTTTGTCTTTCTGTCTATCTGACTTAATACTTTGATTAGCTACTTATTATGAGTAAAGCTTAAGCTCTAAACAGGTTGTGTAAAGCATCCGGAAAGAATTGGCCTTCACTTCACATCTTCTCTGGGAGTGTAGAATTCTAATTTATTGTGCTACTCCGTCTGGCCCTGTGACACTGCACGTACTGAGCAGCCACGCCATGCCTGCGGAGAGCATTAGAGACACACTACATCTTGCGCTCAGATTTATGAGCGGCTCGCTCCTCGCTCGCGTTATTTCACAGAAAATAATCATTGCTCGTGTCTTGTAAGCAGACACGCTGCTTTTTACATATGCACATATTGAGATGACGCTGTTGTGTTCTTTGTTTTGCACTTTTCCCTTTCCTTTTCTTGTTCCATCCCTTAAAGCAAGGCTTTGTTGGCACATCATAATGCGCCAAAACCCGAGATCAAGGTTATCCTCCTGTTTTCTGCTGTTGGTGTATTGCTTCAGTTTGATGCATTACTGTCAGGGGACTGGATGTCTTTGCCAACCGTGCTAATTGTATAATAAATGACAAGAGTGGGGTTTTTCAGTACGCGTTCTCTACTTAATGCCAGTTCCTATAATGTTTACTACCAGTGGTTTGGCCCAGGATTCAGGCTACATCTTGGCATGGCCAGAAATTGTTTCTTAGAACTCTCCATAAAGATAAAAAGACATTTGAATGGCCAAAGTTGACAGGTATAAATAATCACATCTAAAGCTGTGGGCTTCGTCTTGTTGTATTTCTTCGTCTAGACATCAGGAATGCTGCCATTTGGATTTTAAAAAGCGAGCTTTAGGCAGATATTAATGTGGACACTAACAAGACATGCAAACCAAGAGAAGTGTAGCCAACTCTGGGTGAATCCCTGTGCTTTCAAGGCTGAAAAAACCCCAAGCTCTTCCCTCAAAGCTGCACAGTTAATCCTCTCCTTTTTACAACATATAATTCATGTTTGACATATCCGGAGAAATGTGCACACTGGCATGTTGAGTTCCCTACACTATTATTATCTATTTTCTAAGTTTTTCTATGAGCCATAACTTGAATCATGCAGCTTTTAATAGCTGTAAACACTCATTTGTGTGCACTCTGTTGATACAAGTTTGTTACTCAGCCGTGTTGAGCCCTGCAGAATCTGGGGCTGCTACTGCAGCTACAGACGCAATTACAAGTCATATATTTTTCGTCTGATATAAGAGGCAATAGTGTCTGCGGTTAATGAAGGCGAGTTGTGAATGGCTGTGGTCAGATCCATCCTTTGGCTTAAGTGCTGCACACACGCACAGCCAGTTGTACACACTTCCTCACTTCTCCTTTTCCCTTTGTTAGTATTTAGACACATTGACGCGCATACTTCAGTGCTCACAAATGGAGAACTGCTTGGAGCTATCTTAGGCATGTCTGGACACTGCTGTATGTTTAGCTACTGGCTTTTTTTCAGAGATTCCTCTTATGAGCAGGAAGTAACGTATGTCTGGAGCAGAGTTGTCAATGTCACACGGCCATTGACTAAGATTCTGTGCTGGAAGAAAAAGGGAAGGAACGGTGTAGGGCTGGCACTTTGTCATGGCTGTTTACATGTTATACTTAAGACAGATCTTTTGTTTAACATGTGTCTGGGGACTAGTGAGATTAATGGAACTTTTAAAATGATTAATACCCATAGAGCTGATATCCTGCAACTGTGTTTAAATGATGGAAAAACATTGCAAATGCATCCAGAATTGGGGGTGGGAACCACAGGGTACCTCACAATAAGATATACAATACATGGCTAATAATAGCAAAATATCGCGATACAGCGATTCAGCGATAATCAATATATTGCTAGAGGATTCTATATGATATATCGGTCTAACTATCAATATTCCCGTGAAAAGGTCAAGTGCTGGTTTTGTTTGTCCCATCAATAGTGTAAAAGCAGACTTTGGACTTAAAATTGGCTGGGGCATCTTTTATTTTCCTCCCTCCCGTCGAAAACCTCTTCCTCTTCCCCTGGTTAACTTATGTTCAAGTTTTTCTCATTCATGTGTTGAGCGCCACCATGAGAAGCCATGAAGTATCAATGCTGGGAGCGGGGAAATCTATTTATAGCGCCTTATTTCATGAATTAATATATTGATATTTGGCGCCAGTGTATCGATTCCCGTATCGCACAGATGGTGATATATTGCCGTATCTCTGTTTTGTTCCACCCCTATCCATAATACAAAACCTGAAATACAAGCCAGCAGTGACTACAAGAGAAAACAAAATCATAAAAGTATGATAATGCTCTATCTATCTCCACAAGGTTGAAATGTCTTCTTTTATTAAAGTATTGACCTGTTACTGCACCCTATCAGTGTTGTTTTCTCTGCGACTGCTTTTGCTGACAGTGCGAGATATGATAACAGCTCCGCCATGGGTACTGTATTTTACCCACATGTGTAGCTAATTCAAAACCTGTGGCCAATAACAGCTTCTATAGGTCAAAGACATATGACCTATGAGACAATTTTCCGACATCACTCGTAATGCAGATAATTACTCAGGCAAGACATCTGAGGAGGGCCATATTGTCAGTTTCAAACTAAACAGTACGATATGAGTTTTTTTTTTTTAACTCAAACAAAATGTCTATCCATTCAGTTTTGTTGCAATCCTAGTAATGGTTATGGGATTATGAGGGCGGATGGTTTCATTTTTCTAGCCTATGACTGTCACATCTATGTCCATTACGGTGATTTAAACTCAAGCATACATGCCAAGGCCATTTTTACTGCAGGGCTCTCCAGCTTGGCTGCTCTACATTAAAACACATTTATATAGTCCTGCACAGCCAGCGTCCTGCTTATGCGAAAGGGTCACTCACAAAGCTGAGCTCAATCTCCCGGCGTCTTGAATCATTTTGTCGTATAAATACTAAAAGGTGATTTGTCACAGGCAGTCATTGTTTCCATTGTTGTTTTATCGAATGATGACAGGACAGGCGGGTTAGTGAGGTCTTGTATATAAAGAAAAACGCAACGCGCTCTAAATTAATACACACTTACAATTAGCCAAGTTCATTTTCTACTTTGCAAAGTAGCAGTTGTTGTGGTTGTGGTTTTGTTTCCAGTTTTCTAGTTCCTTTTTGTTGTTTTCCACGTGTAGTTTCTCTGTTGGCCCTGCCTCTCTCTGTGTCTCCTGTGTTTTCCCCTTTCCCCTCCTGCCTACTGCTGCCAGCTGACTACACACACCTGTTCTCCATTCCACCTTCACCTCTCCCGCCGCACATACTTGCCAGTCATGTACAATTGAGCCTGTCACTGCCCAATGTGAGGAGAGTGCAGATTTGAGTCGCGCATGCGTCACTTTGCGACAAGTAGAATTAGCCTACAAGATGCTAACGAGAGACTTCTGTAATACAGTAAAAATGGACCAACTCAACGAAGTTGGTTCACTGCTGGCTACATCAAACACAACGAGGTTGTCAATTGAATGGCGTTTGAGCTAACGTTAGCAATCAATAAATCATAGATAGCTAAAACGTTTTTGAAATGACTGCTAGCTTAGCTACAAGCTAGCAATCAAACAAAACAAAGGCTGTCACTGGAATGGTGTTTTGAGCTAACATTAGCAACCAAAAAAAATCATAGATAGCTAAAACGTTTTTGAAATGATTGCCATCTTCTGTTATTGCTTGTAATGAGAAAAGTTTGTTATTTTATGGATTTTACAAATTTCAGTATGACAATTATGCCGTAAACCATACATCTGAGCATGTGCGACTTAAATCTGCACTCTCCTCACTTTGGGCAGTGACAAAGCCCACCACCCACTCACAATCTTCACTTGATTGTTGTCTCAAGCTCTCTTGTAGTACTTTGTTTTACTTACCTGTCTCAGTCCGTTACCCTTTCTTACCTCTCTTGTGTCTCTCCCCTGCAGCCATCATCTCCATACCTCCTTGTTGTCTCCAGTCAGCTAGCTTCACCACTCGCTTCCCTCCTCACGGCTCCCTGCTCCTTCCTGCCTCTGCTCTCGCTTCCAGCCTTCCCCTCTTCGACTCCTTTGTTCCCCAGGACTTCAGTGCCTCCTCCTCGGCTCCCTCGGTCCTGGTTCCCCCGCACTCCCCAAGCTCCTTTGCCATCCTACTCCAGCCCTCAGGTCCCTCACCATCCATTCCCCGCCCTCGCCATCCTACCCCAGTCCCTCTCCTCGCCATCCATCCATTCCCCCCAGCCCTCAGGTCCCTCGCCATCCATTCCCCGCCCTCGCCATCCTACCCCAGCCCTCAGGTCCCTCGCCATCCATTCCCAGCCCACGCCATCCTACCCCAGCCCTCAGGTCCCTCGCCATCCATTCCCAGCCCTCGCCATTCTACCCCAGCCCTCAGGTCCCTCGCCATCCATTCCCAGCCCTCGCCATTCTACCCCAGCCCTCAGGTCCCTCGCCATCCATTCCCAGCCCTCGCCATTCTACCCCAGCCCTCAGGTCCCTCGCCATCCATTCCCAGCCCTCGATGTCCTACTCTAACCCTCAGGTACCTCACCATCCTGCTCCAGCTATCAGGTCCTTTGTCATCCTACCCCAGCCTGTCCTCCCCACACCTTCCTTTTAATTGTTTTGTAATTTTTTAATCCGTAACAAAAACCAAAGTGAAAACGAGAAGTAACTTCCTTCCACAAGACGGGTCATGCCGATATTTTCTGCCACTATCTTCGGCCGGGCTGGGCCCTTGAACAAGCATTTGTTTTGTTTTTTTAGCATAATTGGGTGGGGAGAAAGCAATGCCTCCAGCTTCTCTCATAGCTCTAGGTAGTGCGGCGGCATGCAGACCATGCAGGCCAAGGACAGTATTAATTAGGTGGTCGAGATAAGAAAGTCTCCTATATGATTCCAGGGCTTTGATTATGTTGCTGCCTTGATCTGAACAAACAATGCAGTTTACACGCTTCGTCCTTGTTGCATTACTCATTAAGATAATTCTAAACAGATTTCTGTAGTTCAAAGAACTCGGAATATGTATTTGAAAACATCACTTATAACGGCCCATGTATTAAAAAATTGTCTGGTGTAAATCGGGCTTGCGCTCATAATTACAGTTATATGTGTTTGATTTTTTTGGGGTTCCGAGCTATGCTCTAATAGTCTGGCATCACCGATAAATAGATACTGTACATGTTTTATTTCATTTCAGTTTTTGTTTAGATTGTTTTAACTTTACTGTTTAAACAAAAACAGCCCGAGGCTTTGTTAATAGACTATTTGTGGGTGGCTGTTTGCTGTTTGACTTATCAATTCCTGTTGATTGTTGTAAATCCTGTATAGAGCATACACCCGTAGCCTGTCATTGTAAGTCACAAGCGCACCAGTGAATACAAAAAGGGGGCTTCCCCAAAGGCTGAGGTAGTACTTAAAAAAGTACCTGTTAGCAGGTACCAGGGACATTTTTTTTGCAATGGAAAACCAAAAAAGGCGAGTAGAGTTGTGATATTCAGACCCAGAGAAAGCTCCAGGCCACTTACACTGCTGTTGCTGTGATTCTATGACATGTCCTTGGTCTGGGTATTGACATGTCATAAAAAGATTAAAAATAGCTTGATTCTGGCGTACAGTGCTGCAGCAAGTCACAGTCTAGTGTAAGATGGGCTGACAGTCATTCTGACTGAGGAGTTGAGAAAAATAACCCCCGCTGGACATTTAGGAGAAGGGGGGAGGGGGCTCAACTGAAGGACCAACCCCTGTCTCCTTCCTCGTTTTTTCTTTCCTTTTCCCGTCTCTAGTCCATGCCTTCCTTTTTCACGGCCCCTCTGATGGGATCCCCACTTCTGTGTCCTGCTGTTTGTGTGGGTTACTTGGAAACCCTGGCAGCTGTCCAGTTGGGAGGGACTTTTTTTTTCTTTCTTTTTACTGTTGGGGGGTTGGGGGGGGGGTTTAGAAGGTTATGAGGTCAGCACATGGGTGGGATGCTTCACAGTTTTTATGGTGGCATTTTGATATATTGCCAAAAGTAATGCCCTGTTCAACTAACCTGGTTTGGCCTGCGCTTTAACCTTAAAATAATATGTAAATACTAATAGTTCATAAAATATTGTAATACACATTGTCAAATTAAGTTATATTGATGCGTACCAGGCTACGAATCCAATCCTACAGACTAAAGAAAAAAATATTTGTTTGGTACAGCTCTTCGCAAAAATTACACTACAATCATAAAAACAATATTATTTTCAATATTTTCAATGAGAATAACAACGATACAAAAAGAAGCATTCCCTTAAATATCGCAATTCATATTGCAATATTCGTCAAAATTAAATATTTTCCTCATATGGCACAACCCTGTTTTTAATGATCGTCCATAAGAGGCTCTCTTCCAAGGCAGGATATTTAGTTAGCTTTATTGCAAATGTCAGTATGATCAAGAATATATATTTTTTGTACTTACCTTTGCTCCTTACAAGGTGATTATATCGTTGCTGTCAGGCAGAAACCACATTTTATAATTTTTAATTGTTTTAGCTTTATGCATAAATCTTACCTTTACTCTATGTTACCTTTAACCTTTTTATGTTTTGAAATGTACATTGTTCAACACGTGCACACAGCAACAGCCCAATCAAAACCTTTATGAATGACCATGTTGGGATTCACACTGTGCTATTAGTCAACCCTCTCCTTTGATTCATCCCCATCTGGCTCTGTACCGGCCGGGGCCAGAATGTATCACATGAGGAATGAGCCACATGTTGGAAGTGTTGGAAGACTCCGCTGAAGCCGAGGCTGGACCATCACGATTACACTAGGGGTGGGGAAAAAAATCAATACAGCATAGTATCGCGATATGTTCTGTAGCAGTAATGTATCAATAAACAGGCGCCAAGTATCGATCTTTTACTATACAGTGGTGCTTATAAGTTTACATGCCCATGCTTAAGTTGCCTAAAAAGAGGAATAAAAAAAATTATCTTTTGTAAATAGATCTTAATGCCTTAATTAAAAAAGGAAAAATCCAAACTTTTAAAGACACCAATCTTCTTTGTGAATGAATAATGTATTGTAAATAAATTAATGTTCTTCCTTAAAATGCTATGTTAATTCCCATAGAGGCAGGCAGATTTTTATTTTTAAAGGCCAGTTATGTCATGGATCCAGGATACTATGCATCCTGATAAAGTTCCCTTGGCCTTTGGAATTAAAATCTCTATGTAAAATTGAAGTGATATGAACAGAGAAATGTACCTTTTTAGACAAAACAGATGTTGACAAAGTTTCCTTTTGGGGACATCATTTGAAATTGGGAAAAATTAGAAGTCGGATAAAAGGTTACAAATTGCAATAAATCGCACAATATTACAATGTGTTTAAAATCGCAATAATATCGTACCGTGATATAAGTATTGTGATGATATTGTATTGGGAGATGTCTGGTGATTCCCACCCCTAGTTTACACCAGGCATTTAACACCACACTTACATTTAAAAGCATGCGTTCAGTGTGCACGACACACACAGTTCAAATTAGATATGTTTTTGTCTGTATGAAAAACTCATTGCTCATGACTGAATTCCAAAAAACTAAAATATTCATACACACAGAAACGGTTTCTTTTTTTCCTTTAGTCCATTTTACGCCATTAAAGCACTGTTGAGATGAAACCAGACAGTGACGTGCTGCCTTGCTGTGGCTTCATCAGAAGTCCCTCCCTTCAACCCTGCAGCCGTACGCGTCTCCCCAGGCTCTGGAAACCTGAACGGGCTGTGTGTTTTTTCTGTATCCAACAGTGGTGTTCCTGACCTCAGACAGTGATCCCAATCAGGAGGAATACCCTGATGCTGCAGTTTGGAACCCCTGTGCTGAAACCAAATAATATAATCGTGGAATGAGGAATTCCTATCCAGGAAACAGACTCAAGTAGGAAAACTGGCTCCTGCTGATAACTTGCATGGTTTATTTTAAAAGTACAATTTCAGTAAGTAATAGTCTCAATTTACCATTTAGTATTCAATGACTGTCAGGGTCTGAGATTCTGTTTTTTTTTGTAGTTTCTCAGTTGTGGCAGCCAATGTTACAGTCATATTTGCTGCCCGCAGTACAAATCAGCATTTTCAGTTAAAACAAAGTCATATTTTCTTGCAGAGTGACTCAAAATGTAATGAATCATCAATTCCAATTCTTTTCCAACAAAGTAAACACCGACCAGAGCCCGATGTGGATGGTGCCGCGGTTGTGTGGATGTTGTGCAATTGATAAAACGCTCAGGGAAGACCTGTGGTGAACACCAATTGTACATATCTATACATTGGGGTGGCAAAAGTCCATACAGTGTTGGGTTGGGAACCGGTGGGTCGCTGGTTCAAGTCCCCGAACGGACCAAAGTACGGAGTGTGGATTGGTAGATTGGAGAGATGCCAGTTCACCTCCTGGGTGCTGCCAGGTGGTCTTGAGCAAGGCACTGTACCCCCCCATCGCTCAGAGCGCTGGTCCATCACTGTCATCCCACTCACTCTGACATCTCTCCATTTGTGCATGCCTGTGTATTTCAGGCCTATTTGTAGTGATTCTAACAAAAACAGAGTGTAAATTGTAATTTCCCCACTGTATAAATTAGATTAAATTCAGACAAGAAGAAGAGCTATGGTGAACACCAATTGTGCACTTCTATACATTCAGACTATGAACAGGATACTAACGAGTGTGTCCAGGATTAGCCTCAACTGCATTGGCTTTCAATGAGAAGCGCTTGGCACTGGGCGTATTTATTGACAGGACGGCCACACGTTGTGTGTTGCAGGTTACACTGTGCATACTGTGATGTTTTCTAAGAGGGCATGGCTGCAGTTAAAGTCATTTGTGTGTATATGAAGATCTCTAATTAAACAGTGTGATTATTGTTTTATTCATCCAAAGCATTAGTCAGGATCTAGAGTTTATTCTGAGAAAGCACATGTGGAATTATGGATTGATCAGTCCTGCGTATGCATATTTACCAGAGAAGATGGTTTAATAATGCCTTACTGTATGCTAGCCCTACATGGATGATGGATTGGGGATTCTGAAGCAGCCACTCACCCCACACCTCCCTAGTGAAATATAAGAGATTGTGAAAGCCTGCATGCCTTCATGGTTTGTCAGTTTGTGAGCTCTGGAAGCAAGACGCATCGTTACTCAGCAGCGTCCATGTTTCCCATGTGTGTCACAACCTTACCATTCTGTAACTGCTATGGCTTCTGGGAAACTGTCTGGGCCCATAATCATCGTCCAGTAAAAGGAGATCAGAAGTCACAACGCTGCCGAAGATAAATACACAAGCATGCCGAGAAATGCACACGTGCACAAGCGATTGCATGTACTTAGAAAGCCATGTACGCCACATGTCCACACGTGTCAGGAAAGGTGTGTTGCCAACTACAATGGCTCTCTCTACTCCCTCAATTGGGGCTGTATGTATAAATACATCTGGACAATATAATTTCACACATCGTCACCTTCCCACAACCACCCCCCGCCCCATCCTCCATTCCAAAATAAAGCTCAGGTCTTGTCAAAGGGAATCCCTGCTAGCCTAGCTGAGAATACACACTCCATACAGGCCCCTCCGACATAATTCTCCTCCAACAGCCTGAAACCACCCTGACCCATTGTCTAAAGTGACTCAATGCCTCAGCTTCCCGCACTTCCCAGAAAGCCATGCCAGGCCAGACGTGAGGAGACCTCCAGATGAAAGAGATTTCCCACTTTTGCATCGGTCGGGCTCTAGATCGCTCTCCCATTGGAACATATTAGTACTGTGTGTGTGTGTGTGTGTTCTTTTGTGGGTTTCACGGAGCTCCAAGATCCTTAAGGTGGAAAATTAGCTCTGAAAGTGGCTTTATTATTATTATTTTTCTTTCAAAGTGGTTACAAAACTCACAGAGCAAATAGGTTATTATGTCTCAGTTATGGTTCCATGATATGGTTTCAGAAGGAAATGTCTTCTGAAGTCCCAAGCTGAACAAGCAGATCCTCCCGGGCCCACCAGTGAAGGCAAACCTAAAGTGACCACTTCACTTATAAAGTGTTTTTTGGACTGTGTAAACTATATACTTAGCTATAAAATCAATTAATGAACTATAGTACAGAGTAATATTGACCAACCTCCATTTCCATAGAGTGTGCAGCGGTTTTCAACCGATTTCAGTCTGTATCCATCTCTACTCTCAAAAATATTGTTACACATTTGAAACCCTCAGTTTGTCCCACTGATATTGTCCCGCCTCGCCTTTTTAAAGAGGTGTGGGACACTATTGGACCAAACATCCAAGAAATTATAAATAGCAGCCTTACTTCAGGTTCTGTACCAGCCTTTTTAAACAAGCAGTGGTGCAGCCACTCATACCAAATTTGGACACATCTGCACTTTCAAACTATCGCCCTATCTCTAAACTCCCTTTTGTCTCAAGATTTTAGAGAAGGCAGTTCTTTTACAGTTGCAGTCATTTTTAGATACACATGGTGTTCTTGAGGTGTTCCAATCTGGTTTTAAGATATTTCATAGCACTGAATCCGCACTTTTAAGGGTTTTTAATGATCTTTTAATCTCAACTGACTCTGGAGATTATGTAATTCTTGTTCTCTTAGATCTTACTGCAGCATTTGACACAATTGACCACAGCATCCTTATTTCTCGCCTTGAGCATGGCGTGGGGATTAAGGGCACTGCCTTAGAGTGGTTTAGGTCATACTTGTCAGATAGAGATTTTAGAGTCAGTTTTGGCGGCTCTATTTCACCTTCTGTGTCCCTCACATGTGGAGTTCCCCAGGGTTCGATTCTCGGACCAATTCTTTTCTCACTCTATCTGCTTCCCCTTGGATGTATCTTAAAGAGGCACAACATCAGTTTCCATCTTTATGCAGATGATTCGCAAATCTATCTGCCCATCAAAAGAAATGATGGTAGTTCCTTAGCAAGATTAGCTGACTGTTTTAATGACATTAAAGCCTGGATGGCCTTAAACTTTTTAAACTTTAACGAGAGTAAAACTGAGGTCATGGTTTTTAGACCCAGTGGCACCTCTGAGGTCTCACAAATAGACCTGGGCATCTTTCAACCTTATGTTAAGTCCGTCGTAACTAACCTGGGTGTAAAAATGGATTGTGATTTTAAAATGGAGAAGCAGATCAATTCTGTTGTGAAAGCAAGTTTCTTTCAACTTAGGCTTCTTACTAAGCTTAAGGCATTTTTATCTTTTACTGACTTTGAGAGGGTTATACATGCTTTTATTACAACACGCCTTGATTATTGTAATGCTTTGTATATAGGTGTTAGCCAGGCCTCTCTCTCTCGACTACAACTGGGTCAAAATGCTGCCGCTCGTCTCCTTACTGGGACTCGTAAGCGAGATCACATCACCCCTGTCCTTGCCTCTCTTCACTGGCTCCCAGTTCATTTTAGGATTGATTTTAAGATTTTATTGTTTGTTTTTAAAGCCCTTCATGGACTGGCTCCAGTCTATATCACTGAGCTGTTGAGGTCACATGCTCCTTCAAGGTCACTAAGGTCTGCAAACCAGTCTCTCCTCGTTGTCCCTAAATCGCGACTCAAGAGTAGAGGTGATCGGGCTTTCTCAGTTGCAGCCCCGAGACTGTGGAATAAATTGCCTCTTCATGTCAGACTGGCCCCTAGCCTTCCGGTTTTTAAATCACGACTAAAAACACATTTTTATTCCTTGGCTTTTAATCCGGCATGAGAACTGTATGTTGTATTTGTCTGGTGTTTTATTCTGTCTATTTATTGTTTCATGTCAATGTCCAGCACTTTGGTCAACCTGGTTGTTTTAAATGTGCTTTAGAAATAAAGTTTGATTGATTGATTGATTGAACCTTTAGTTTGCCTACAAAACCTTTCGAAACAATATTGTTCCATGTAGTAACTTTTTACTTGCACAGTTTCAGACATCCTTGATTTTGATGCACACACAAATGGCTGTCTTTAAAAAGCACCACATTAATGATGGAGTAGTTTTGTGGTAAACATGCACTCACACAAATGAATATGTTCACATTGCAGTTGAGGTTTGTGCGGTGGGTCTGTGGGGTTATACTGTACACAGTGGGCTGTGTATGCTGTAGCTAGAACTGACAGCATTTTGTAAAACACAGTAGGATTATGGAAACACTAGCCCTGACAAAATCAGACATGTTTCACTTTATGATTACTGTATGTGGATGTCTTTCACACTTTAAAATCTCCAAAAATGGCAGGCAGCAAGGAACATTTTCTTGAACCAGGGCATTTTCTTCATAAACATATCTGGTTGGGTTTCCCTGCATAATCAGGACATATTTTGATCTGATGTCAGTCTACCATTAGCGATCTGGTAGAGTGTTGGGTACGTGAGGGAGAGTGGGAGAAGAAGACAGCAGCCCAGTACTTCCTAAAGTGGGACCTTAAGGGAGTTCCAGGGGGTCCCCAGCAAAAAGGGGGAATACTTATTTTCACCATTATTACATCCATAAGTAACACAATGACAGAATGCATGACATTTTTGGACATGGGTTTTTTACACCTGACAGCAAAAGTCTGATCAGAAGACGTACGCTGGGACAAAATTTTATCAAACGGGGTCTGTGGTTAAATTTGTGTCATTTTAGGGGTCCTCTACACAGCAGGAGCCTGCCTGTCATAAATATATTTTTAGTAGAGGTGGCTTGATCAGATTTTTTTGCAGCCAATTAAAATGGCTGATTGTCAATGAGTCTCATGAACCACTCGTGCAAAAAGCTATAAAAAGTTACCCAGTGTAATCTGAATGCATTCCACATTTTTTTGCTGTATTCACTACATTGACGGCCGCTGATTACGAACACGGCTGGCCGCAGAGGGAGGAGGTCGGGGAGAATGGGTGGGCATTAACATACAGGACTTTCAAGACAGAGAGCGGAGTATGCTTCCCGGGAAAAACTATAGGCAGCTGTTGCAAGGTATGATCACATCTGCTAGATAACTCTTTCTACATCTTTGGTCAGTACAAGGCAGGATTAGCTGGGAGACGTCTTCTAAACGAGGACACACTTACCTGCAGAATACCTGCAGAACAGGAACATGTAAGTAGTTCTTTTGTAGATTATGGTGAACTAGTGTGTGTTGTAGCAGTGTTTTGCAATTGAGAACAAGCTAGCATGTTAGCGCTAGCATGTGCTATGGTTAGCCACCTTGTCTAGTCTAGTTCCGTAGAAAGCCGTGCAGATTTTAAACAGCTCACCTGGAGACTGAAGGCAGGGGACAAGATTTTTTCTTAAGTTTGTATGTCTGTCTGCTTAACAAACGCGCCATGCTCTGCTGGGTGGTGCGTCTTTGAGAGCCTTATTAAATATGTTGTGGTGACATTTAAATGCAAATAACTTCTGCTCCTGTTTTATCCTTTTTTGCTTTTGTGTCTAAAGGCTGCATGAAAGGATAAGGAGTTTGTTTTTTTCCCCGTCCCGGTGATCGGAACATCTAGGTGATGCAGTTGAATGAGGATTATAATGGCTGTGTTTCTATTCAACGGTGGGAGGAACACACCGCCGACACACTGTCATTGTCTTATACACAACTCTCTCTCTCTGTTGCTGTTGTTGACTGGGAACCCGTAGGCAGTTCTTCCAGCTCCGCCGTTTCTTATGCGCTCGCCACAGTCTGACATACTTACACCGCAATCCGCATGTTGTTCTAACTTCAGCAAAGGTTGCTAACGGCTAATAAAAATATCCGACACACATTATGTGCATCATTCTACATACAAAATACAAAAAAAATGCTCAATTTGTGACAACGAGCAAAATTGCTGATCTCTGAATTCCATGTTTTTGCTGATTATCGACTGATAACAATCGGGGCGTCGCAGTTGTTAAAAACAGAGAAGAAATATTAACGTAAGGTTGGCTCTTGACTTAAACTAAATGCTTTTAGTGACAAATTGCTACCAGCATACTGAATACTTAGAATCTCTTCTGCAGTCTGCAGTCAGTTAGCATTAAGGCCTTGGTTCTCTTCAACACATGAAATCAGTTCAAGCAACTATGAAATGTGTTTCACACACACACACACACACACACACAGACAGACAAACAGACACACACACAGACACACACACACACACACACACACACAGAGACAGACAAACAGAGAGACAGACACACAAACACACACACACACACATTACATCTAGGCATTTATTCAGTACATTAGTAGTAACCATTTCCCGAAAAATGTTTGACTCAATTTCATTTCAGGAAACAAGATCTGTCTTAGCTTAGCCTAGTACGCTATCAGTAATGGTGAACTCCATAAATTTGGCAAAACTGGAGTCACTTAAAGGGTTTTATTATTCAGGATATTCTTTTAGGATATATATAAGCGTTTTAGAATCTGTAGTCAGATAAAAAGTCTTGAAAGGTTGAATTTGCTTTCCTACACATCGGTCCACCTGCCGTCACAATCGTACCATTGTTTTTAGTATTATGGGCTATCAATAACTTAGATGAGCTGTCACTTTATACATTGTGGAGCCTAGCAATGCACTGACAGAGCATGTCTGACTGAAATTAAACGTGACTAATGAAAGTTGTCAGGCTTCAGGCAGTATGGCTGAGTTAATGCATCATGGTCTTTACATTACTGAGGGTGTGTCAGTGACAGGTTGTGGGGATCTGCACAGCTTTTTTTTTTTTTCTAAGCATGGATGGTCAAATGGTGATGCTGGTCCATGAGTTGTTGCTGCCATCTGCTGGGTTGCTGATGCATTACATTATTATTTTGTACTCTGTACTGCAAGCTCTTATGTGCATGAAATGAATTATATTCAATTTATGTACCGCAGTGTTAATAAACTGGTGAAATAAAAGCAACCATACATTGTGTTTACATTTAGATCCTTTACTTAACTAAGTTGAAAAAAGGTTGCGTTTTCGCAAAGGAGATTATTGGTGGAGTGATAAACCTAAAATCCAATAGGCATATTCAAAAAGTGAAGAAAATGTAGGACCAACAAAATCAAAAACTAAAATTAGTGTTTTCCAACTTGGCAACTTGAGATGGGCTACCTTATATTCACTAATGATAATTTACAAATTTCTTCCTCATGAAGACCTACAAGTTCAATACATCATAGAACGTATTTTACATCCCGTCAACAGCCTGTAGGAATATTAAAGAAAGACTAGATGCAAAAATTGCATCAGTGTGAAACCGTACATTAGGAGTACTACAAAGGAAGCATTGTGCTAGTTCATGCAGGACAGGGAAGTCATACGCCTGCTAAACAAATGATAATTTCTATCATTAATGCACCAATCACAGCCATTCTCACATCAAGGGAGACATTGGGCGGCGCCAGGGAGGGGCTTGGGGTTGCTCTAGCTGCCCCTAGGATTCCCATAGCACCCCTAAGAAATTTCTGTGGTGTAAAAAAAAAAATGTCATTAATCTTATTAATTTATATTTAAAAATTGAATAAATACATTAATCAAACAAACCGATTCATTCAGGGGATGGCACAGCGAGGTCACAGTGGGTGTGGATTCATCCAATAGGGGTCGAGGCAAGAACTTCACTCATATCGGATCACCGAATCAGGACGATGGTTTATTTATAGCCCTGAAACAGGTTCAGTGGCTTATTTAGATATATTAAGTCACTACACATATGAAAAACGTTACATTATTGTTACCATGTGTGCAAGTATGAATACTGTGTGAGGATGCATGTGTGTGTTTATGTGTGTAGTTGGCTGTGTGTGATTATATGGCCTGCTGTATTACTCTTCTGCCAATATAAGCTACTGTTTGAAAGCTGCAGTGATGATTGTGTAAACCCAGCTTATTGGCTGGTATTTGAAAGATGTTCGGTGGGCTAATCAGAGTTTTGTGGTGTCGTTGTGTCGGCAACTTTAATGCATAAAAAACATCAATCTCTCCCTCCCTCTCGTTGGTTTGCTTAGTAAACCGCTGCGGAGGTGTGTGTAGGCTATGTGTGTCAAGGGAAAATTTCAGAGCACCCTTACTGAAACGTCGAGCACCCCCATAGCACCAGCAAAAACAAACCTCTGGCGCCGCCACTGCAAGGGAGTCCATTTAAATATGACCCCCTCCTTCCTGCTCCATGCTACACCAATGATGCGTCACTTACCACTGGCAACCACTCCAGCCTCAACCTTCCTAATTCCGAGGCCTAACATGACCCAAAGGTTAAAATGGTTTTCAATGTCCTGCTTTGGGCCCACTCTTGTATCCTGATTAGGGATTTTTCTTAGTTCAGCATGCTGCCTGGCTGATCCAGGGAGCATTATTAGGAGCGGAACCCTCGGCGCCAAGCATAACTGTATTTCCATTTGTTGCCGTAAATGGCGAGAGGGTTCCCGACTGAAATGTCTATTATCAGTCCCTACTTGAGTGTAAGAGCACTATAATGTGCTCCAATGGTGAGTTTAAAAATGGATGATGATGAGGGATGACTTGGATACAGTTTGCCTCAAAAATGCATGTTTCATGTATGCATATTAGAAGACTTAACACTAATTGGTTATGGAGCCTTGGTGGCCTCTGGTGGAGAATACATGTTTTTTTTTTTCAATTTTGTCTGCTTCTATTTAACATTTGTACCTAATTGTAGAGGCTCCAAGGGTCGTCAAGTAAAAATGTGACCATCACTGCACCCTGAGCCCTCCTATATTAAAAAGTTTCTGCTGCTACAGACAGATTGTACTGCTTACTTCAGTCCCTGGGTGAACTTTATACAGCCCTCTCCTTTCTGCTCTGCTCCAAGGCCTAATGCTCAGTGACTGATATGGATATGCAACAGTATGGCACATTCCATGGATGCACTGTGTGCGAAATAAGGGAAATGTAATAGCAATTGAAATTCAAATATGTTGCTCATATTTCCCGCGACTGCCAATTTGTGTCTTTTTAATTAAAAGCAGACATGGTGATGTCATGCATGGGAGAAGAGAGAGAGAAAGAGAGAGAGAGAGAGAGAGAGAGAAAGAGAGATAGTGAGAGAACGTCTGGCCTGTGTATGTCACGCTGCACAACTGCCAAAATATCAGATATCTCAATATAGAAAAAAAGGGATATGTGGTACTTATGCAGATGTAAGGTAACCTAACCCACTGAGAAAATACCTGGAGTGGCGGGTAAAAGTACGTACAGGGACATTATTATTAGTCAAAACGGTCCTGGGAACAATTCTGCAGTGTTAGCACAATATATCTGTTATACTGCATGCACACTGATCTGATCAGGGACATTTTTATTTCCTGCCTTTTCATTTAAGTTATATTCGAGTTCAACTTCTCAACTCTGTGTCACGCCTGTTTGCTTCTGAGCGATAACCCTCACAGGGCACGTATTGGTCTCTTCTGAAGCAAAACTAACTGGTAATGAGCATCCATGTCCATCAGCCACTAGTCTGATACATGACTAATAAACATGCAGCAGGCTATGTGGTCTATTTAAAGGCTCAGAAATGGAGGCGTTGGAGAGAAGAGGGTCTTTTTCTTGTCCTGGTGTCACTTTGTGTCAGCCATGTTGGCAGCATTCATTAGCATGGGTCAGATCAGCGCTGTCAATAATGTGATGGGATACACATGTTCACACACAAAACATACACACGCGCACACACGAACACATACACACACACGGGGACACATGTCAACACATGCTTATTCTATTACTTTGCTGCCACCAAGTGGATGAGATATGACATATCTGCCTCTGGAAGCCAAAATGGGGTCTTGATGGTCCATATCCACTTACACATGTAACCCAGGACATTTAGGTTAATATAATAATTGATATCATACAATGTTTAACTTCTTTTGTTAGAGTTTAAAATACTGTGTTCTGTATTTGTTTTACTTCTTACATATGACATGCACGTATGTATGCATAATAAAAGAAAAAGTGCTAAGAAGAATAGTTGGTCACATGACTTATCTGTATCTACAAACATATCTAGACAAAGGTCAGAAATATAATTTTAGTTTCCATTATGCCTACATTTTGTGCACCTTGTCATCATTATTTCATGCTCTGATTACAATCAGTAGTAAGGAAGTACTACATTTTTTACCACAATGTAAAATTCAAAATTGCATTCAAAATTCAGCTTCAGTCAAAGTATAGAGGCAAGAAGTAAATATTGAGGCAAATGAAGTTATGGACCCCCTATGGTCTTCATATGCACATAAGATATTCATTTGCATTCAGAAGTCATTTTTGTAGGGAATGATACAATTTACAATGTATTCTTCCTATAAGTGCACGATGACCTCACCTAAAAACCATCAGATCTCTGCACAGCTCCAACCTGAGCAGGTCAGATCAGCCCAGTGACTGAGAGGGAGGCTGGGCAGGGCCTTTCATTTATAATATTACATCATAATATAACAAGCTGACCATAGCTTTATTACTATGTACATGTAAAGTCACTAGTAGCAACAGCAATTCAATGTATGTAGTGGAGTAAAAAGTACAACATCTCTCTCTAAAATATAGCAGAGAAGACATATAAAGTAGCATGGATCAAACATACTGGAGTAAAAAATACTTTTATTAGTGGTTTATTTCATAGAGATCATGCATATTTATATTTACGAACCTGTTGTAGAAAAAACACTGTAAATATGCCAGAATTAATCAAATGAACTACTGTCATTTGTAGTCCCTAGGCAGGTGACATAGGACTAACATAAAGACAGCACTCCTTCACTATGAATTAAAAAGGTACACATAATGGTGACATAGACATTGACAAAACAGACAAATCAAAACAAAAATTCATGATGACAAAGACAGTATTCATTTACCTCTGTACTGCATTTACTTTAACAGTGAAGGTGTATGGGTGATGAAGTATGGGACAGTTAAAAGTGAGTGCATTCTGGGTTTGGAGGATGTGGGTTGGATGGAGGACACTCTCTTATTGGGAGGGGCAAGCTTTTCCAGCATTTACCACCTATTATTGACTAAATGTTTTACATCTACATGGTATCACACAGTCCCCTTTTAAAGAGGCCCGTGTACTACATCCGCTTTCAAGTCTTTGGAAAAAACCATACACACTTTAGATAGGAAAAAAACATACTTGAAATGTTGAAAGATTTTATTTTATTATCAGATTATCAGCACCACGAAGCACAATTATTCCCAAAAGTCCTGTTATGTTGCAAAGGATGACAAGTCAGGCATGTTAATGTCCACGTCAACAGAAACGTGAGAAATTTCCATTGAGGCCCAAATGCTCTGAATGATGAAAAGGTCAAGAAGAAATTGTTCCTCAATACAATCAGCAACATTTTAATTGTAAATTTTAGTCTTGAGGGTGTCATTTGTCACTATGGTGTATTTGTATTGTTTCTTTTATTTTAATACAAACCACATTTATATGTAAATTGTGTCTAAATAACGTTCCCCAAATTAATTATTTTGCTTTGTGATGGGTGCTCGGTTCGGTAGGTGCAATCCTTCATTTAAAGCAAAGACAACACAAAAAAATGAACCATATTCATTTATGTATTTATGTATTTTAAGAAAGGGACTAAATGTCAAGTTTGCTATGATTGGGATTGTTAGTTATAAGTCATTAAGTCTCTGAATATTACAGAGAAAATCACAGCATTTCATTTTTTTTTTTTTTTTACTCCAGCATGCTTTCAGTAGATATGAATATCTGAGCCCAAGGGTGTCATTTAAGCCCGTCTGTATTTACCCTCACAATGTAAGACTATTTATTTGTTCTATTCCTTTTTTTAATAGGGAAGAAAGAAAATAGAAAAAGCGCTTGAATGTGTTTTTGGTCTATTCTAATATTGAGTCATTTTTCATGCTCTTTACAATTTGCCAGAAACCAATAAAATCAACACCGCAGGCACAGCATGAATACACGTCCGTGCACAATCATTTACCGGAATGATTAGCAATGACAAACCACAAAGGAGTATTACTTTGACCTGTTCATAATTTGCACCGTTGTTATGATTATGACATATAGTCTGTACTTACCCCCAGGAACAGCAGTCTAATCAGGCTACTAGTGTAATTAAATCAACCTGCCCTGGGCTCTTATTGACTCGCTAATATGGCCGATACAATATGACTGTTATGACCCGCCGCTCTCAGACATCCATCTATACATGTTAGGCGAGCAATAATTGCCTCCGTTAAAACAGACCATAATGTATGAAGAAGCCTGATAATAATGAAGCAGAGGTTGGAAGGAAGTTCCACACACAGTTAACCACATACACAGCCACACACACACACACACACACACACACACATGTTGTCATACATACAGTAATTAAATGGATTAAAGGGAAACACTGTGAATGCATCACCTGTATTTAGCATGAGAAAAGAACACAGTAATTACTGCATTTTTGCATGGGCAGTGTGTAATTTTAACCAGAGATCTCAATATATAATGATGCGGAAAACTCATAATCCTCTTAGTAGCTTATTAAAAGTTGCAATGTCGCAAGGTAGTTATAGAGAAAAGACTGAAGAAGCATGACGCTGTTGTTTGGGATGTGTGAAAACCCCATAACTTCATTTTTTATATTTTGTGTGAGTTGATTCAATTCTGCAGGATTTATGATTTTTGTGAGTTATTTAACAGAAATGATTTCTTCCTGAATTGACCATATGGGAACATTACAAGATGTTGTTGGAAACAGTGATGCAAATATGACACAGCTAGGGGACAGACCTGAGTGTTACTGTAAGACCCAAAGTGCAGAGCAGAATCCACACTTCCATTGCATTACACATGTGCTTTACCATAGTGGGACTGGTGACGTTGTCATTAAGGCTAAGTAACACTGAGGCTCTTATTTCACACACAAACACACTGTATGCTACGGATATGCTACAGATAACCGCTGGATGAGACAATATGCATTATTCTGTGCGTCTCTGACTGGATATGGAGTGAGGCTGCTCTGTAGCCTGATGCTGCATTAACCGGTACAAATATTTTCAGAAAATATCTCCTTTGTTATACATTGGCTGGATAGCATGCTTTGTGATTCAAAACACATACTTTTATCATTTGTATGTGTATATTATTTTATTTACAGTAAGTCAACCTGCAGAAGGTAAAGCACAGACTAAAGGTGAGGGATTGAGGGACATTTTTTACAGTCTCTCTCTCTCTCTCTCTCTCTCTCTCTATATATATATATATATATATATATATATATATATATATATATATATATATATATATATATATATATATATATATATATATATAAAATTTTAATTAATTGTTACCTTTTATTTTATAAACTGACAAATGTGGTGTTGTCAGCTCATGGAATTAAAGTCTGTGTGTTATATTTAGCTTGAGGTTCTGTATTTAAAGCCATTGTCCAAAAAGCTGTTTTTCTGATTATCTCCCTGTGAACGCATCACAGCTGGTCTTGATCATGATTGGCTCCCATCCCTTAAGATTCACGACTGCATTTAAACAGCGGAATTAGCCCATTTAAAAACAGACATAGTTGGCCAATCAGGATCCTCTGTTGTGAGGAGGATATCTTGAAATAGATTCATCAATGCCTTACGGTGAATTAAAAAATAAAACAAGGTTATATGTGAACCATAATGATTCATCAATGCCTTAAACAAAATAAAAGCTGGTATGATACAGTAAACACACACACACACACACACACACACACACACAAGGCTAGGATGATCCTCAGCTGGTATGATACCTCTAAGGAGCATGCCCTCACTCTTGTTTTACACAATGGCCTCTCACAACTGTAAAAGAGCCCCTCTGTGGCAAACGGAGCACTTCTCTCCCTCATCACTGAGAGAATGAATGAGATGGGTCTGAGTGTGTGTGTTGTAGAAGGAGAGAGAGAGAGAGAAAGAAATGCTCGTATAAGACAGATGGAAAGCTAAAGTGACAAAAAGAAAAGAGAAAGCAGGAGAAAGGAGAGACAAGAGACATAGACCTCCCCCGATCAGCAGCATGCAGGCAGACACGCAGCGCAGTAGAGTATACAGTGCTTTTTCACATATGCAAAGCTAATCCCCAAATGATTTAATCTGTAACATGATTAACCATGGCACAATTTAGAAATAATCTGTTAGCATTCAGAAATAACCCTAGAGTCTTAATCATTATGGGAAACAAAGTGTGTGTGTGTGTGTGTGTGTGTGTGTGGGGGGGCTGCATTTGTAAGCCCGTTTACTGCAATCCTGACGTCATACCTTTATCTGACCGGACCTCTGAGAGGCCACAGTCGGGGGTCAATGGTCAAACTGCAATTGATGTCACAATGCTCACATGGCTGCGGCTGATGCATGATTAGTTAGATATATACATTTAGATAATGTGCTTGTCCCCTAATCTATTAGGGGCCGCTATGCTCTTCGCCCCAGGACCCTAATGCACTCCAATGTATTTATGGTCAATAATTAAAAGGGAAAAGCATGCATTAAAACCGGTCTCTACTTAACAGATCTTAACTAATGAGATTAGGATAATGAATAGGCCACTTTACCAGCTTGGCCCGGTACAGTGGCCATTTCGCTGACAGCTGCTGAATATGACAAGGTTGGCATCATAAGCCTTTTCTTGCAGAGGGGGTTTAGGGTAAGAATTAATGCCCGAGGAACAGTGAAAAGAGGTTATCCTATTGGTATAATGGCATTAATCCAAGGGGAAAAAATACACTGGACCTTGGCTCATTTGTTTTTTTTTTTGGATTCCATAATTCGTTGGAAAATGAGTGGCATTTTGTTTTGCAAAAGATTTGGATATGTGGCTCATTTACCTTCTAGCCACAGAGAAAATGGCGGATTTATCATGAGAGGGTCGCAAATCAAAACTTTTGAAATAAAGTGTGACAACAGGACGGCCGCAAAACTCAAAAGGCCCTACACGTGCTCTCTCAGCGTTCGGTCCCGTAAACATGATTCAGCTTCATCACCAACGACCCGCCCCCCCTCCACACACACACACAGCTTTTTCTCTGCCACAGCGAGATGCATGTACCACATCAGCTGTGAATGATTCAGTGCCACCAAAGGTTAATTTTCAATTTGCACAGTGAAGGGTTGCCATTACATTTTGACCTGCAAATTGTATCTCCCCTTTAATACCCTATCATTTCATTTTGGGGTCCCTTTGTAGTTTGAACTGGGGCTGGCTATATTTGGTAGTGGCCATCTGTTTATTATTTAGCTGGTGCTTGGTTGTGCAGCCTGACTGCATTAGGGAGCAGGAGGGGTAACAGGAGAACGGCACTATACCTGGCCCTGGTAGGGTCTTTACCACTCTCCCCGGACCCATTAAAATCCTGTTAACTTTGATAATCCCTGGCAAGAACTTGGCCTCTGTGGACCATTGAGCAGGAGAGGAATAATTTAAAGTGCCACTGTTTAAGAGGCCATAACATCTTGTAAAGCTGTGTGTGGCTGCTGCTGGGTCACATAGTGATACCGGAGAGAAGGGCCAAAGGGCAAGCTGTGGAGCATGGAATATGATTTAATATACCTTCTTTCCAACAGGGGAAATTCTCCTTTTTCTGTGTGGTTGGCTGTGAGTCATCTGTGTTTCACGCTGTGTCAAATTATGGTTCATATGGTTCTTATGGTTCTTATGGTTAGACAAAGAATAGTGCTGTCCCGCTCTGTGATTCTTCTCTCTACAGTAAGGTTTGCACGATATTGACAAAATGTGATATTGCAATATCGATTATGAATATTACGATATGGATCTTGATTTTGATATTTTTAAACATATGTAAAGTTACAAAAGTTATGGGAAAACACATCACAATAGATTCATAACAAATAAAACAAGTTTTCTTACAACACAAGGTTTATTTCAACCGGTGGTCATATTGGACTGGTCCAACATTAATATATAAATAAGGACAATGTCAACAGAACAGGACATGTTTTACTGGTTGGACAGTATAAAATATATAAATAAAGAGAACAGGATTCAACTTTTATTTCTCATCTCCGGTTCGTTCCGTTTTGTTGTCTCTATTTTTTCACTTACACCGTCACTCACGTGGTATGCTCCACAGGGTTTGACACGTAGTGGCCCCGTGCGCTGACATGTGCTAGATTGAACATGACTAAGCCACACAGATGGGACACATCGCTACAAAATAAACACAACATATATACTTATCACAACACTTTCAATATAATATTGCGCAATGTGATATTGCAATAACAATATTGAGTCAATATGTCATGTACCCCTGGTATTATTTTCCAACAAGCTTTCTTTTTGTAGGGTTTCTCCAAATTGAGGTCAACCTTAAAACAAGAAGATCAAAACAAGAAGCGTGGACAACTTGGACGAAGTGTCTTGTGTCGTGTCCTTTTGCGCCACTGGACAAACCCTGACGGGTCAGAGCTCTGCGTTGGTTTCAGTTCATTTACTCACAAACACAGATAAAACTAAACAAGAATACTTCAGGCAGGGATGAGTTATTATACACTGTCCATCACGGTCTATTTGCCACCCACCGAGTTTCAAATGTCTCCTTCCTCCTCCCTCTCCTTTTCTCTTTTCTCTCTCCGCCCTGATGTTTGCCCTCTGACAGGTTCATATTAGATAAGACCCGCCTACTTGACATTTGTCCAGCCAATCAATAGGACAAATGATAACCTGTGACCATGCCACTTGCTAAACTCCACTTTATATAAACAAAAAAACAGCATGGAGGATCAACTGAGACTGCTTTCATTAGAAAACAACCAAACTGGTTGCTTATTTAAAAGCCTTAAAATCCCATATGGCATGAAAATGTCACTTTATGAGTTTTTTTTTAACATGAATACGTGTTCCCCCAGCCTGCCTATGGCCCCCCAGTATCTAGAAATGGCGATAGTTGTAAACCGAGCCCTGGGTATCCTGCTCTACCTCTGAGAAAATGAAAGCTCAGATGGGCCAATCTGGAATATTGCCCCTTATGAGGTCATAATGGGCAAGGTTACCGCCCCTTTCTCTCCTTTGCCCGCCCAGAGAATTTGACCCATCCATTAAAGACATCATGACTTTCAAACAAGAAAAGTAGCAGTTGGTCAAGGCCACACCCTCTCCTCCTCAAAAGCTACAGACTCAGAAATGGCACATACTAAGGAAAGCTCATTGTGGGACTGGCTCTAGTGGCTGTAATTCTGCACCAAAGCTGAATTTTGGGAAAGAGACTTCAGACATGGTATTAGGGGACCACTAAGGTCTATATAACAGAGACCAGATATGGTATTAGGGGACCACTAAGGTCTATATAACAGAGACCAGATATGGTATTAGGGGACCACTAAGGTCTATATAAATAAGACTTAAGATATGGTATTAGGGGACCATTAAGGTCTATATAAAAGCATCCAAAGAGCACCATGTCATGGGACCTTTAAAATGGACAGGCAGCAGGAAAGCTAGCTAGACTATCTGTCCAATCTCAGTTTTCTGTTGCACGACAAAAAAACAACAACTTTTGAACGTACACATGTACCACCAAAACAAGTTCCTTCCTTCCCGAGGCTATTTTGCAGAGGCACCGTTGCTTGATTGATTGAAGTTGATTGTGATTGGTTTACGCAAATGAAAATAAACCAGAGCACATTTTTTCCCCAATCCTGAAGTGCTGTGTGGACTAGCCAGACTCTCCTACGCAGCACTGTAGAGGAAGTTCTGGCAATGCAAGACTAGCTACAAACTAATCGCCACAAACTAGCAATGTCAGCAGTGTCTTATGGGTCAGGGTCTTATGAGTCTTATGAGTTGTTTTGGAAGGTAAAGACAAAATGTAATTTTTTGTATGTATGAGGACTCAAGTGTCCAAAGAATCAAAGCGTGGCCTTCAGGTACGAGGAACCATTACTAATCTGGATGCTGTCTCACACTTATTCTCTTCTTTAATTCCAAGCAATCAAATGAAATAACTTGCTCATGTCACTCAATGAAAGTAATATGATAGTAGTTAGAGCCCGACCGATATATCGGTATTTAGGGCCGATATTAGGTATTTCCCGATCTATTTGTATTGGCATTTATAATGGCCGCTTTAAAACCTTTTTTTCCATTCATCAGAATTATTTAAAAGAAATGATTCTAAAAAATGAATATTCAAAAATAAAAACGGATTGTCACCATATTATGAGTGTTGCCGTTGCATAGTTTGTCCACCAGAGGGTGCTCTACAACGTCCCTGTTGGCAACACTGATTTTTTTTAATGTGTTTTTGTTCAAAGTTTCATATCTAAGTTTGGATTTTTATACATTTTATTTAACAGAACTTTAATATATTTTGATGTTCCTCTGTTCTGTTGTGACAATAAAACAAATTTTATTATATTAGTGAGAACTCATAAATAACTACAAATAACTAATGTTAGGGAAACAACTGTTTGTTTTGTAACGTGTTTCTGGATTTAAAAATAAATATATATTAGCATAGCGGATTTTTAAATAACCAAATATTCGTATCAGTCAGGCTCTAATAGTAGTTATGACAAAATAACTCCTAGACTTAAAACAAATGTTGTCAATATGACTTGCATGATTCCTAGATGACTGCACGTCTCAGTGAGAGTGCGTCCGGTTGGTTAAGCAGCAGGGTAACCAGAGCAGACATCTGTATGGATGCTGAAGTTGGCCCTAACAGGTGTTGTGAGGGCTCCAGCATTAACACAACACCTGGCCTGAAGCTCCAGAGACCACATGCTGCACAACACTATTAGTCAGCTATGTGGATCACAGATAGACAGAGCTAAAACCGGCCACTTCACAGAGACTGAGAGACCTATAAAAGAATAGCTCCCCCCCTACCCCTTCTATTTTTGACCCTCCTGATAACATTTTATCACCCGCTTTCAAAGTCTTTAGCGGGGATATTTCAAAGCAAGCCAAACATACTGAGACAGGAACAACTTTGCGAGAGTAATTTCTCCTCGCCGTGTATGAAAATTTAAATTCCTCTCCGCTCAATGGGAAGCAGAGGTTGAAACGAGCCAGAAAGCACCAGCATGTGCTGAGAAATTCCTTCATCCTTATGGTGGCGATTACCAAGAGGGGCAAAGGGAAGGGAAGGGGGGTATAATAAGAGCCGCGGTGGCACTGCCCTCTATCTAGAACCCTCCATGGCCTGCAGCCATCAGCTCCCTTTCATGATAATCTACTGTACAGCAGCACTGATAATGCAAGCAGCGGAACAGGGATGCCTCATCAGTCACTACGAGAATGTGTTCAATCCACATTTAAGAGACATTTAACATTCTTCTGTAAAATGGCATCAAAAAGGAGAAGAAAAAAAAAAATATATCCTTCTTTTCCCTAACATATGTTCTCTCCTTTGATGCCTAAAGCGAGCTTGATTTGTATCAAAAGATTTCAATGCCATTTAAAATAAACAAAGATCTTTGAAACTTCCCAGGCTGTAACGTCTGCATGTCCAAAAGAAAAAAAGAAGAGAAAGATTCAGTTTTGTCATTCTTAAACCACACGTATGGGTTAATCAAAAGGGGGCTGAAGGGTCAAGATAATAATGGCTTATGTCACCAATGACAATTCGCTTGTCTCAAATACATTGACAAAAGCACATGATTAGTTGAACCTGACTAAGCAGTTGTCTCAAGGCTTTATCGGCAATGCCCCAGCTTCCAATTTCTCATTTTCAAACCAAAGCAACGTGGCGTTTTTGCTCCGTCACGTCTCATCCTTTATTTACAACAAAGTTATTTTTTTTGTTTCAGCAATTGTCAGCATCTTCTAAGATTTCCACCAGATGCAGATAAAAACTTAGAAAAGGACATTGTTGAAAAAGCTTTGTTTTTTCTGCTTCTTTCCTGTTGTGAAAAATGATCCATTGATTAGACTGCTCAGTCATTAAGGTGCACATCCAAGCTCTGGGCAATGACAATGTGGGATCAAAGGTCACCAAAGGGCTCTGTTCATAGCAAGGCCTTGCTGCAAGAGGGCACAGCAACTCCCTTTATGATCCTTCATTACATTAGAGGTTAACCTCAGCATTTTTTTTTTTTTTTTTACAAAAGGGTTGAGGTTAATGATCAGAACGAACAGGCACTTTTGGTCAGCGTGGGGAAACCGTGGTTGACGGAGCAACAGGAAGAAGGTGTGAAAGAGAAGATGTCGGGGAGTCGAGGGATGAGGATGAGGATGAGGGAAGGATGAGGAAGGGAATGGACGTGAGAATGCAGAGATTTCAGTGTGTCACCCTGCAGCCCCCAATTCCTCCCCCCACTCCTTCTCCCTAGAAAATTAAATATTGATCAATCTCACAGGCCTACGAACAATGGAGGAGATAAAGACGAGTATTAAAGGGAAATAAATAAATATACACTTGTATCACCTGTCCAAGCCGAGTAGAGGTGGGAGGCGGGGGGGGGGGGGGTGTGTGTGTTTATGGAGGCCAATTCCCAAGCTTAGAAAATGCAGCCCCATCCATCAGCCCCACCCTGAACACAGTGTGAAGGTTGGGCTGGGAAGGTCTAAAGACTGAGCTCTTCCTTATCGCGTTCCTGACAGCGAGCAGCCAACCCGTCATCTCTGATCGGCGTTATCGGTAAAGCTTCTGAGCCTGCGCAGCCTTTTCAATAATTAACAAGGCGTACATTTTCTGTAGCTCTCCTGATGAGGGATCTGCATCTCCGAGCTGTCCTTAATGCCCAGAGTGGTTGTTTATGCCCCGGCTCCTGTCCTCCCAGGAACAGGGGCATAAATAACAGGCCCCTTCACACAGGCCTCACATTACTTTTGAGCAGAAACATCACGCCCTTTCAAAATAAATGCATTATAAGATGCACAATCTCATTAAAATCCCACATAAAAAAATGATTAAGTTTATACTGTAGTATTTTTAGCAACCACAGTCAGGAGACACATTTCAATTGTGTTGGTGCTGGAATGTGAAAATCTATACTTTGGTAACATGTCCCCCTATTTTGCATTTTTAGGCAGTATATGA